>JASDQU010101081.1:428430-456269 GCA_032191745.1 Picea mariana | reverse complement strand
CCTCAGAAGTTCAAGTGGGTGCTTGAACACAGGGAGTTGTAGCTTCCATCTGGTTGCAGCCAGAGAAACCAGGGTGGCAGGGTGGTGCAAGGGAGAACTCTTGTTCTCTGTTTTACAGGTTGGTGCCTGTATGATTGGAAGTTGGTGCTTCCATCCAGTTGGTGCTGGAAACACTTAGGGAGTTGGTTCTTCATTCTAGTTGGTGCTAGAGAAACCAGGGAGTTGGTGCTTCCTTCTAGTTGGTGCTAGAGAAACCAGGGAGTTGGTGCTTCCTTCTAGTGGGTGCTAGAGAAAACAGAGAGTTGGTGCTCTCAGCAAGTAGCATCTTGCAAAAGAGAGGTTGTAGCCTCATTATGAGTTGGTGCTCATATGTATGATAATGTAAAGAATGTAACTATTACTTATCATATAAAGAAAAAGAGGTTTTTACCCTGTATGGGTTTCCTCAGGAAATATCTGTCTCTATGTTTCTCATATATGTGACTGATGCTGAATGTGCCATTGTTTATTTCCCTGCATTATTGTGATCATCATTTAGTGTCTCAGCAAAGAGTTTAAAAGAAGCATAATTGTTTAAGCACAGTAACAACTGATTCACCCCCCCCTCTCAGTTGTCCAACACAATAATGGGCAGCCATTGAATGAGACATAACTATTCAGGAGCAGTTCGAAGCCAGACAACCCCAACGCAGAAATCTCCCTTAGATTCTTTCTCCGAAGGTTGACATTTTCCCTTCTCCTTATCCTAACCACTTTTGGATGCCTTGACACTGTACTTTTGAGCCTTAAGTACAGACTCAGGAACAACAATACCCTTCAAATATTTTAATCTCCTTTTGACAATTGCTAAATGACTTTGTTTAGGAGCAGACTGATAACGACCTACCATTTCAAAAAGTTGTATTATATCAGGACGGGATGTTGTGATGTACAAAATATTGCCTATCATTGATCGATAAGTTATTTGATCAACATCACGTGAAATATCATCTTTAATGAGTTTGCAACTGACCACCATAGGTGTACTAACATGAGAGGAATATTCCATATGAAACTTCTTCAACATTTCTTTCAAATACATTTCTTGAGAGATAAATAGCCCTGCTGAACTCTGATTGATTCGTAGACCAAGAAAACATGAGAGTTCTCCTATCATGGACATCTCAAACTCAGTTTGCATTGAATTAGCAAACTACTGAACTTAAGGGTCATTACTACATCAAAAAATAATGTCATCTACATAAACCAAAACAACTAATAAATCATCACCTTCAGACTTTATATATAGATTACTATCAACAAAACCTTTCTTGAACCCTTTGTCCTGTAGAAATTTGTCTAGTCTATAATACCAGGCTCGTGGTGCCTGTTTCAGTCCATCTAATGCCTTTTTAAACTTACAGACATAGTCAGGATTATCCGTCAGTGAAAATCATTCAGGTTGCTCCATGTATACATCTTCTTCTAGGTCTCCATTAAGAAAATCTGACTTAACATCCATCTGATATAATTTAAAGTTCTTATGACATGCATAGGCAAGACACATTCTAATGGCTTCCAATATTGCCACTGGTGCAAAGGTTTCATCAAAGTCTTGTCTTTCAACTTTTTCATACCCCTTACAGACCAATCTGGATTTATTCTTAATAATTTGTCCTTGTTCATTCATTTTATTCTTAAACACCCATTTGGAGCTAATTACATTCTTATCTGCAGGTCTAGGAACAAGCTCCCAGGTATTGTTCTTCTCAATATGTTCTAGTTCCTCATTCATTGATTTTAACCAATTTACATCTTCACTGGCTTCATTAAAGTTCTTGGGTTCCACCATGGATATGAAGGCTATAGGTGATTTCTCGATGTCTTTGATTATCCTTCTCCTGGTTTGTAAACCTTTTTCTTTCTCACCAATTATCTGACTTGCAGGATGATTCTTTTGAGTAATTATGGAGGAAGGATTTGATGGTGTCTGCTGATTTGAGTCTGCCCGAGTCTTTGCATCTTCATCTGAATCAAAGTCTTCTTTTTCTGATTCTTGGACCTGTTCATCTTCATCTTCAGCTGTGTCCTCTGTTGTTGATTCAATATTTCTCACCTCTCTTACTGGGACTCCTTCATCATCTTTTATGTCAATACAATCAACCAATTTATGCATCCTCTTATTATAACATCTGTATCCTTTACTGTTTGTAGCATACCATAAGAATATGCCTTCATCATCCTTGTCATCATACTTGCCAAGGTTTTCATTATTATTCTTTATGTAGCACTTACTCCCAAAGACTTTGAAATGTTTGATTGAAGCAGGTCTTCCATACCATAGTTCATAAGGTGTCTTGTCACTGCGTGGTATGAGGTGAGATTTGTTAAGAATAAGGATCGCTGTGTGTATTTATTCTACCCAGTAGGTTTCACCAATGTTCTTCTAATTCATCATTGACCTGGCCATTTGCTGAACTGTTTTGTTTTGCCTCTCAACTACTCCGTTTTGCTGCAGAGTTCCTGGGATTGTGTATTCTCTCTTGATCCCATGTTTATCACATAATTCCTTGAAATCACTTGACATAAATTCTCCTCCTCTGTCTGACCTTACTGCCTTTAACCTGTTTCCTATTTGATTCTCAGTTAAGGCCTTAAATATTTTAAATTTCTCAAATGATTCAACTTTTTCTTTGAGAAAATCAACCCAAGTGAGTTTGGAGTAATCATCAATGATCAGTATGAAGTAGTTTTCCTTCCCTATGCCTTCCTATCTTGATGGTCCACATAAATCCATATGAACTAATTCGAGTGGTTTCTCTGTTGAAGTAGAGCTCTTGGATTTAAACTGTGTCCTGGTTAGCTTTCCTACTTGGCATAGTTTACACACAAAATCTTGTGGCTTTGATATTCTTGGAATATCTTTTACTGCCTCAAGATTTTTAAGTTTGATTAAGTGGTCAAAGTTTAGATGTCCAAGTCTCTTATGCCATAATCATATTTCATCATGTTTTCTTAGATGACACTCTTCTCTATCTTCTTTCAGCACAGATACATTATCATCTGTCCTTATGCCTTTAGCCACCACTTGTCCCGAGTTTACAGAATTTATCTTACAATCTTTGGAAGTGAACACCACTTCACATCCTTTGTCACAATTTTGACTTACAGTGAGAAAATTATGTTTCAGCCCATCTACAAGTAGAACATCCTGGGATTTTCCTTTGCCATTACTTAAACTCACCATCCCTTTACCCTTGATTTTACCTGGTTCATCATTTTCAAAGGTCACATTTCTTGTTTTTCTTTTACTCATAGACAAAAAATTATCCTTGTCTCCAGTCATGTGCTTGGAACATCCACTATCTATATACCAGGGGTATTTTTATTTTTGAGCTGAAAGTACTAGAACACATTTTTCACTATCTTTCTTTTTCCATGTGCTAGCATTTCTATCTAAGGGTTTTATCCTTGGATATGCTTTGTAATTCTTCAAATGGTAGTTTGCAGCTTTGTGGCCGAAGTTATGACAATTATAACATTCAAGCTCATTGTTCAATAGTTCAAAGTGTTTGGTGCTACGTTGTCTACTCATTGGCTGCTTAGTTCTATGTTGCAAAGATTCTTTATTTCTTTACCTCCTCAATTGCATGTCTCTAAGCTTAATTTGACAATTTGCAATCTTATGACCAAAATTAGAACAATAAAAACAATAACCATGGAAGAAATTTTGGTACATGAAGGATGGCCTTCTTCTTGGCATTTGTTGCCCCATCTTATGATATCTTTGTTTTTGATCATGGGTCATCTTCTCTTGATTATATTTTGGTGGCATAGTACTCACATGGTCTGATTGTCTGCTGACTTGGAACTTGATCATCTTTACTGGCTCTTTGCTTTCTGGTTGTTTTCTTCTTAAACCATTTACATAACCTAAACCAGTCTTCAACAAAGGATATCTTTGTTTGCTCAGAATGTCGTTTAGTTCCACTGAGGCTTTAATGCTTGGAAGATTTTGGAGATACAATGTTTTAAACTTCTCCATCTTTTTTTTGGTTTTTACTACCTCTTCTTCCAAGGCTTCAGATCTTGCCTTATTCTCTGATAACTGCTATTTCAAAATTTCCTCTATTTTCTTTGCCTCTTCTAATTCCACTTTAGCAGGGCAAAGTCTTCATCATGTTTTTTTACTATCTTTCTCGAACTTTATCAGCAATTGTTTTTTCTTTTTCTTCTTAGATCTGAGTCTAGCAATTTCTTCTAGAGCACTGATCAATTCTCCTTCCAATTCAACCAAAACTTCTTCATCGTCAACATCACTTCCTGTGCTTTTATTATCATAGTTCTCTTTGGACATAAGTATAAAGTCATTAACCTTATCTTCACAAGAATAATCACTATCTCTGTCTCCTGAAGAGTCATCATTGTTTACACATAAACTTTTCTTTTTACCAAATCTCTTGGATTTGCAATTCTCTTCACCTTCACATTCCGGTCCTTATTCTTGTGTGGACACTTAGATGAAAAGTGACCTATATTTCCACAGTTAAAAAATTTGAAGGGAAACTTGCCTTGGTACTTGCATGATCCTTTCTTTAGTCTTCTCACAAATTTTGCTTCAATTTCATCAGGCTCAGAATCCTCATTCGTATCTGCTTTAAATGATGCTTCTCTAGAGGTGGGTTTATCTTTACCTATCTTCATTTCATAAGCAATCAGAGTTCCTAGGAGTTGGTCAATAGGTAGAGCTTTTAGATCATTAAGTTATTCTATAGCAGATACCTTTGGGTTGAACCTATCTGGCAAAGATCTCAAAATTTTCTGAACTAAAGAGACATCCTCAATTTTTTCACCAAGTCCTATCATTGCATTTACTAGTTCTTCAACTCTCAGAAAGTACTTCCCAACAGTTTCATCCTCTTTCATCTTTAGCTGTTCAAACTATAATCTGTAGGTTTGAAGCTTGGCATCCTTTACCTTCTCATTACCTTCATAATTTCTAATGATTTTGTCCCACATTTCTTTGGCATATTCTAAGTGCATAACTTTTACAAATTCTGTTTCTGCAAGCCCACTCAGAATAACATTCATAGCCTTAGCGTTGAAGATGAATTCTAGCTTGTCATCCTTAGAAGCTAGTACAACTGGCTTTACATAACCAGTCTCTACCACATCCCAGACATCTGCACCTAAATCCATTATGTAGGTTCTCATCCTAACTTTCCAGAAGGCAAATTTTGTTCCATTGAATAGGGGGGCCTTATTGGTTGAAGTTCCTTCATGGCTAGTCATGTTTAAGCTCTAGGATCTACCCTTAGATAAAAGGAACCTGCTCTGATACCAATTGTTGGAAAAATGAGAGGGGGGGCGGTGAATCAGTTGTTACTATGCTTGAACAATTATGCCCATTTTAAACTCTTTACATAACACTTAATGATGATCACAATAATGTAGGGAAGTAAGTAATAGAATATTTAACATCAATCACATACATGAAATATACAGAGACTGATATTTCCTGAGGAAACCCATAAAGGGAGAAAACCTCTTCTTCTTGATATGATAAGTAGTCTTTATTTTATGTACATTATCATTCTTATGAGCATCAACTCCTTTTGAGGCTACCACCTCCATTTTACAAGAAACAACTTGTTGAGAGCACCAACTCTCTGGTTTCTCTAGCACCCACTAGAAGGAAGAACCAACTCCCTGAGTGTTCCAACACCAACTTCCAATCACACAGGCACCAACCTGTATAACAGAGAACAATAGTTCTCCCTTGCACCTCCCTGCCACCCTAGTTTTTCTGGCTGCAACTAGATGGGAGCTACAACTCCCTATGTTCAAGCACCCACTTGAAACTCTAAGGACAATAGTCCTCCCTAGCACCACCCTACCACCCTGAGATATACAAATTTACTTACTTTCTCTGTCTCTGATATGGTCTGTTACAACTCCATGTCTCCTCTGCCTTCTACTTCTTCTATGCTATGTTCTTCTTCTACATACTATACACTGTGCCTCTGATATCCACTTCAGATCCTACTCATCATCTCATGCTCCCCACACCCTTCACAATCAACTCAGGCATCATTCTCCTCTCTATTCTGCATATATTTCTCCCACCTAGTCCTCTGCCTGATCATCATTCAAACTCTTCATCTTTTCTGGTGGTTATTCAGAATCTGTTCATCATTAGTGGGCGTTATCCCGAGATTCTTTTGGCTTCTTTGGAAGTTATCCCGAACCTGCTCATCACTAGTGAGCCTTATAATGAGATTATTTTGCCTTCTCTAGCAGTCGCAACTCTTCATCATTTCTGGTAACTACAATAAGTCATTTTGGCTTCTTTGGCTTCTAAGCCCCTACCTTCACGTGACCACCGACGATGACCAAATGCCTATTTAAAAGGTGCTTTCCCGATCTTGGTCTAGTGAGCGCTAGCTCCATTTCTTGATATGACCTTGGGAAATGATCTAATGTGACCACACGATTGCGGGCACATCCAAAGGTGGTTTGAATCAAACTGCTTTTCACCCCGCAATTTACCTCAAGCTGCCACATACCCTTTCTTCAAAACCATAGTTTCAATTGCGGCCCGCTCACGAAAAATTAAGACCCGAGCATGTTCTGATCCCACAATGCGACGAGACCGTCGATCTCATGATCTTGACGGTGCTCCTGAACGGACGGTTCAGATCTATCCTTTCACAATATATGGATCAAATCTAACCTCCCTAAATCAACAACTGTGATTTATTTCGTGATTCGGGCTTTGGGAGTTTCAAATACCAAACCTTGCTTTCCTCCGTACGTCAATATTCTAGAGTTGATGATCCACTAACACCTATCCTTCTCAATCAACAACTAGATCAATGGTCTCGTGTCCCCTTTCTCGATCAACGATTGAGAATACACCCAAAGTGATCTTTCAGATCAGATGACTCATATCCTTGTTGACGTGGTATCCCATGTGTTCTTGCCAACGTGGTCTGGCACATGTCCTTGCTGACGAGATCTACTAACGTGATTTTCCATATGTACTTGTTGACGTGGTATTCCACCATGGTTTGTCACATGTCCTCTTGAATTGAATGACTGAGACTTACTTCGGATGATCTTGCGATCAAGAATTTATTTCGGCTCTCCGGGTCTACGAGCTTCGGGAATTTCAAATATCAAACTTAAATCAGACGGTTGAGGCTTACTTCAGATGATCCGATGGTTGAGAATTTATTTTGGCTCTTCGAGTCTCTAGGCTTCGGGAATTTTTCAAATCTCAAACTTAAAATTTTGAAGTGATATTTTTCCGGAGAGTAACCTCCTCACATATTTATACCCGAAGTGAATGATGTTTGTTTGATCAAGATTTTAGATCAACGACTCAATCTGTCTGTGATACAAATCTTCTAGATTATCTTGTCCTTCCACCTAGAATGATCCAATGACTGACATAAATTCGCATAAATGAGATCTCTAATCTTACCTCGCTTATCCTATCCTTCCACTTTAAGATGATCCGATGGATGACAGGAATTTTGGTTTGATCTGACGACTGACGGGTATTCAAATAATCAAATTCTCAACTTTTTCCCCATTTATCCTATCCTTCCACTTTAAAATGATCCAACGATTATGAAAAATATCGAAGCAGATCAATGGTTGATGATGATTGTGGAACCACAACTTGCGAGTGATTTAACTTGTCACCCAAACTCCGCAATTTGAAGTTGCGCGTTGTTGGTGAGTCAACCAAAACCATCAATCTTTGAGGCTATAATATCTGACGGTCCTGACTAATTGCGAGATTGGAAATAACATGATATTTAATTCTTGTTTCAATTCCCGCAATCTATCCCTTTCGTTGATATGGCAGTTGTGCATTCGACGGTCATGACTTAATCTGACTTAATATGATCATTTTTTATATCAACCACAATCGTCGATATTTGGGTTTATGAGATTTGACGATCTAGACCAATTGAGGGATTAGAACTAGCGAGTTGTTTAATTCTACTTTTTCTCTCCATAATTCATCCCCGTCCTTGATCTGGCTTGCAGATCCGACGGTCACGATCCTCCTCCTGTCTGGCTTGTAGATCCAATGGTCATGATCCTCCTCCTGAGCTACTTTGATCTCTGCATACTGTTCACTCCTCCTCCTTAGCTTATGATTTTCCTATTTTCCATCGTCGCTGCTGTTCTTGCCATCAATGACAAGCACAATCTTCCTATAAAACATGCCAACAATTTCCCCCACTATGGTTTGTGATATGCACATGACATTGGGTCATACAGGATATTACCAATGGTTCATTTAGAGTTACGTGAAAATTGTAGACCCTTTGGAGAATCTCTTGTGCAAAGATACTAAGTACATCATGACACAGGAATGTTAGGATGCCTTGGACACTCTAAAGGAGAAAATAGTCATTGTGTCAATTCTGCTTTTTCCCAACTAGTCTAAGCTATTTCATGTTGATGTAGATGCATTGTCCATCACCTTGGGAGTAATTCTTGCGTAGTTAGGTGAAGGAAATATTGATCATCTGGTTTACGTTGCTAGTCACAAGCTGTTCGATGTTGAGAATAATTATACCATAATTGAGTGCGAGGGCCTTGCCATGGTATATGTATTGTAGAAGTTTCACCATTACTTGTTTGGAATCCCATTTCAATTCTTCATTGACCATTCCACGCTCAAGTATTTGGTCAACAAGCCAATATTGGGAGGAAGAATCTGTTGTTGGCTGTTGCTCTTCCAAGAGTTTGAGTTTGAGGTTGTTGTCAAGTGAGGAAAGAAAAATGTTGGACCAGATCATCTGTCCCGAATTGAGTTTGGTGAAGCTAGTCAGAGTCTCAATGATGAGCTTCCTAATGAAAAAATACGTTGAAGTAGTTCCTAATCAATTAGCCAAGAGTGCTGAATTTTTCACATCAAGACATGCTCCAATGAGGTATACTTCGACCCAACATAGCCAACTAGTAACCTGTAGTGTAGAATTTCAATTGATTGTTGGAATTTTGTATAACCTAGGAGCATATGAAATCTTACATAGGTGCACTTTAGATCATGAACAAGACCCCATTTTGTACGAATCTCATGAGGGCATTGTAGGGGGACACAATGCAGGTAAGGATACTGCACAAAACTTTCTACACACAAGGATTTGGTGGCCATCACTCTTCGCCAATGCCAAGGATTATTGAAAACACTATGATATATGTCAACGTATCAAAAATCCTTGCCGCAGAGATGAGCTCCCTCTATTTTTGGTTACAACATTGGAACCATTTGAGAAGTGGGAAAATGATTTTGTGGGTCCCATCAACCCTCCCTTGCGTCGGATAGGTGCATGCTACATTATTACGACCACTAAATATCTCATGATATGGGCCAAAGCCATGTCAATTATGGGTTGCATAATCGAAATGATGGTGTGATTCATTTAAAAAAATTTGATTATTAGATTTGACTATCCAAAGGGATCATATTTTTTGAACTAGAGCATTTGGGAACTCACTTATGAGTTCCCGATCCTTCACCAGAAGAGCACTCCCTATCACCCTCAAGCTAATCATACATTTGAATATTTCAATAAAATTTTAGAACATGAATTGACCAAAGTTTTCAATGCGAAGCATGATGACTAGGATCAACGGATCCCCACAGTTCTATGGGCATATCGAACAACCTACAAAAGGATGATGAAACACCCTCCATTCTTACTAGTCTACGACAAAGAAGCAGTCATGTCGTTAGATTTTTTTGTTCCTACCCTAAGTATTAGTATGGATACTCACATGACAGATGCACAATCACTTTAGCACAGGTTGGGAAAACTCATGGAGCTTGAGGAGGATCACCTAGTAGCAGGATTCATCCAAGTGGTAAAAAAATAGAGACAAAAGGCATGGCATGAACGCAATATACGCCATAAAATACTCTAGCTAGGTTCCTTGGTCTTGTTATATGAAAACAAAATTTTACAAGACCCTAGAAAATTATGCATACATTGGTTGGGTCCTTTCTGCCTGTTCTACATCAACAGAGCTGGGGCCACCAATCTCGTTATGTTATAGGGACAACCACTCAAGGCACTTGTTAATGGTAGCAGGTTGAATGTGTACTACGACCTTCAGGGGTCACCTGTCACTTAGACACATTTCTCCAGCTTGGAGTTCGTTAGAGTAGGATTAACATAGGATGTGTAACATGTAGAAGAGTACATAGTCAACATAATTTCCATTTTTGGCAGCACAACATATGCTCCAGTCACACAGGTAGACTAGATCAATTGACAACTTTGCAGATTCCTAAGATTTCCATTCCATGTTAAAGTTATGGATTCTGTACAAGGTATTGGTTCTAGCAAGGGATTCACACGAGAATGAGATGAGCTACATGATGCTACAATACATTGAAGAGTCAAGCAATCAGGGTCGGCCAGATCAAACATATCCCTGACACGCAATTAGTTATGATGCCACACTCCAAAAGGAAAATCACAAGTATGATGGATCCAAACTAATATATCCTCATATGCCGAGACTGCATAAGTGGTCTCCAATCATTCACCATGGATGATTCTTTATATCATTCCATATTTCCCTTTCAACCACCCTCCACTCTATTTATATCCACTTTCACCCATGCATTCATTAGAGAAATTATCCATGTCTCATTCTCTCTTGCCCTTGCCTGTTGATCACGCCCCTATTCTCTCCCCGCCCCCTTCTATATTTCTATTTTTCACCAATATTACCAACCCTCGTTTCAGGTCCCCTTTCATGGCCCAACTTCATAGGCGTTCCAGGATGTGCAATTCCTAGTCCGACCAAGCAACTTGAGAACCCATAGTCTAATTTTTACGAAGATTGAAATTTCGTAATAAGATCCTAGACAGAGGTCCCACTCTCTTATTCACCATCAAGACACATGCAAGTACCACACAATTCCTTGAACTGTGCTTCTAATCTACAACAATACACTAAATCTCTAGACCTAGAGCTTATTTTCTCGTCGCCATGATTAATCACCTTTGCTAAAGAAGATAGCCTAAGGCTACGTGATATCCTCTCTGTTGGGCTAGGAGGTCCCTATCGTCCGTCTGCTACTGCCAGAACAATGAAACAAGAGGATGATGTTCGTCTCTCCCACTGGATCTCTTCCCCAAGATCTACTTCCCATAGGTCAATGAGTAACTGGGCCAAGTTCTAGCTGTATCACTTGGTTTAGTTAGGGAGTCAGTTTCTCGATGATGTGCTTTAAACATATCCCTCATTCATCACCACATAAACCCTTGAAGAGAGAGAGTTCGAGCATCTGGCCAAATGAAGTCCAAATCCATATTTTACCTTGAAGACTTCTCGACTCATTCCAAGACCTGTGTCAGGTTGCAACTACAACCTGGACAAATGATTTTCTCTTACTCAAACATGTCTGCAAATATAAATTGGCTTGATGCTCAGGTCCAGAAATGATGTTGATTAACTCTTACTCAATTCCTGCATTGGTCATTCCCTGAGGCAATTTTCTCAAGTACAAGACAAGTAATAGTGGAGGGGGCCTGTTGACACCTAACGTTTTGGGTAAATATCGTGCGTGCACACAAACAAAGTTGTGCTTTATCTCAGTTTTTCATATTCTTAAGAAATTGCACGAAGGGTGACAAGAGGCACACACAACATATCAAGATTTTTTAATGCTCACTAGTTCAAGTTTTTCCAATGTGCACTGGTCTGAGTTTTGTGATGCGTGCCATAAACAAAGAAGACACTGCATGCATGACAGAATCCATAAATTTTTTTTTGGGAATTTTTTTTGAATGATCACTACAGACAACACGAGGGATCATGGAGTAGTAAGAAGATGATATGGAAAGGTAGTTAGGATTGCCACAATTCCAAAGAGGCAACATGGAATACATGTGGGTGGCATAAAAGTGTGTGGGATTGGTAGTCAACAGAGTGAGTGGAGTAGAATTGAAAGTGACTGAGTGCCAAATCCGAGAAGCATATAAAAGGGAGCGACCACAACATAAAGAGATTTATCTCGTTAGTTAGTTGGTTATTGTTGGTTAATGTCTTGGAGCTCACTCTGTGCGTATGGTTTTGTAATGTCTCTAGTTGTAAGTATGAGTTTGTCATCTATACAAAGTATAAAGAGATGTGCATGGTGCGATGTAATGTAGCAATGAGGAAATGCATAAAAGAAAAAATCTCTCTTGTTTTCAATATATGAATTTCTTAATGTATGGTTGTGTTGATGGAATGAAGATAATAAAGCTACAATGATTCTGGCCTCATTATGTGTTACTCATGTGTCAATTGAATGTGTTTGTTTATTTCATACACTATTAACGTTAAAAAAATATACAATGGATTATATGAATATCAAACTAGATGGATTTCTATGTATTTAGTCATTCATCTCTGACATAAGACTAGATGGTCTCTATGATCCTCATGGCATCTCAGGTGAGACCTTATTTATTCTTTAGATAAGGATTGATATGCCGATGCCTTGGAATTTTTGTTGGTCAAACTATGGATGAACCCCGGGTCTTCACCCCCCCAACATTAATAAATATGCATGCAAGCGTGAAACGACCCAACACCTTGATCACATCTCAAATCCATAAGGATATTAAAACTATGCATAAGGTCTCATTTTTCAAGTGTTACAAGAACTAATATTCAAGAAAAGTCTTTGGATAATAAAGGGGATACATTCAATCTTGGTGTTCTCTAGAAAAATGAGGGGTGGAACTACCACCCAATTCCTTAAAATTTATAAGGTTTGTAAATGAGAAATCCTATATTTCAGTAGTTTTTGGGATGGGGAACGACAGGGATGGGGGGATGCACCCCTGTGACGGCTAGAGAGCACCCCCAATTTTTTTAGGAGATGAAAACAACAATAACAACAATAAATATTAAAAATTAAAATTTTAGAATTCATTATAAATATTTGTATTTGCTTGTATGCATAACATGCTATGCTATATAGTATTATGCATAGCTGTTACACTTGCTAGTTTCAAAAATCTCGAGCAATTTAAAAAAGTGTTGAGTGACATTCCAATATTGGCCCTTAGACATGAGAAAAATGTAGTTTAGCTTTAGGAAACTTAAGTGTAACCATTTCTAATTCTCAATAAGGTCCATGAAGGTCTATGAGACAAATATCTATCTCTATAACAAATTTTGTTCCTCAAATTTCTTGTTAATGATGATTATGTTAACACTTAAAATGAATTCCCTTCTCAATAGGTTCTGCAAATTTTTATAGCTATGCTGAAAATCACTACAAAACACTTTGGTTCTGTAAAGATATTACATTCATATTTTAGATTAACAAGGTGATTACATAGGAATTTCATCAAACATTTAGTACACAATCCGAGTCACTACTATTTGATTGTTTTCACAATGCTTGAGGTTGGGTTGGTGGAAGAACCGGACTTGAATGACTCCTTGAAATCCATGTACAATATGTAAAAGATGAAATAAACCCCAAAAAGAGAAGAACAAGAGAAATAACCACAATGGTCAACCATTTGAAATGTTGCATTTCCTGGTTTTTTGACATGGAGGCTTTGCTTGCTGTAATTTTGTTGTTGAAAAAAAAATAGTTATATTACCAGAAAACCAAATCAAAACCCATCATACAAAACCAAAGTTTTGATTTGCAAGTTGTACACTAGATTTAGATTCAGTGTAATACAAAATAAATGGATGGAACAAATGATCATATTGTCCAATTATCAATTTCCATTGTCAAAATTGAAGATACATGCTCAAAATATCTCCAAAATTTACTTAGAAAATTCATGAAAGCTACCTAGAACATCCTTGAAATTTGTCTAAAACATTACTAGAATCTACCCAAAACTTCTTGGGGATGACCAACAAGTTTCTCAATCCTCAATGAAGTCCCTAATAGTTTGGAGATGTTTCCTAGGGTTCCCCAAGTCCTTGAAATGTCATAACAATGGGTACTGTTTTTTTCTATATGGGGGGTGGGCCCTTGTGCAACATAATATGGATCAAAACATTGCAATTAATATCCACATGCCACTTAATCATTGACATTGACTTACAAGTAAGGATTTTGGGCTTGAAAGGACAAGCCTTCCACTCATTCACATGCTCAACATTAACTCGACTATGGGATTTGAACTCCTCGACAAAGGAATGAATTGATAAGGTGAGATAGTGAAATTTCATCCGAGAGAAGATTGTTGTGTTGAAGGGAGAAATACACGTTGGCTCAAATCCAATTTAGCAAGAGCCTTGCTTAGTTTCTGGATAATACGTTGGAAATTCTATCTTTATGTGTCTATTTTAGGGTGTGAGCCAAGCACACTTGTCTTATGGGTTTGGTCTTTGAAGGGTAGGAATAAATTGTATATGGTTCTATGGTTTGGTTCTCTTTGATTCTCTTGTGTTTGGTTTTTTGGTCCTTGGAGGGAAGGTGAAACTTATGTTAGGTTCTATTTGACATATTTTCATCATGGGAAATTACTTGGCCTTCTGGGTTTGGTTTTTATCCTGAGCCTTTTCCTTCGGGTGTACTGGGTTTGGTTCTCTTCTTGAGTCAATTTGGAACCTGCCTTAGATTTCTAACATTATGGTTTTGAATTGTTGTGGCCTTTTGGCTTCTTGTTTTGATAGTATAATTTGAGGAATAAGGGGTCACTCGTTGTGTGGTGGAAACTGGGATTTCTTTGGAACATCTCCTATATTTGTTTGACCCTTGGAATTCCCTTGACAAAAATTGGCACTACAGATCTATTCAATGTGTATTTCACATGGATTATGGGGAAGCACATAAATTTAGAAGGGTGTTGCGAAGACATTAAGAATCAATACAATGTAACAAATCCTTTTTTTTTTTTGGTGATCACGAAGGTGCATGAAAATGAATGTCAATGTACATCACAAAATGATATAATCATGAGCACATTGGTGCAACATAAGAAAAAAATAGAGGTTACGGAAGCATAATGCAACACGTTGAGGAACATGGTTATCAACCTAAGCAAAGATTCACAATCCACAGACTAAAATCACATATATCAACAAAGTTTGTCTATGCATAATTAAAGGAAGATGAGATAGTTCACCAGATGATGGAGGACATGGATCTCGAGGAACAAAACTACCCTCCTACCAACCTTGGGAAAGGATAAGATAATGACCTCCATGTATTTCAATAATTTCTATGTTCAGTAAAGAAATTAGAGTATTAGGAGTATTTTTTAAGTTATATACTTGTAAGTTTGTTTGGAAGAATAAATGGTATTTAATAATTGTGGAATTTTGTAAAATTTGTATTGAATTTTTTTAGAGATGCCACCTATGCTTGAAAAATTAGGACAACTGGTTTTTTTCTCTGCTACTTAGCTTCTTGCTACAACTTTTATAATACAAAAATTTCCCACTTTCTATTAAAAAAACACGGTCTCATTATTATTAGTGTTGATATTTATTATTAGAGTTGATATGAAATTTAGGAATTTGGTAAATATCATTTACACTTAAGTGCCCAAGTTTTTCTTATTGATATATGGGCCAACTTAATATTATACCATAGGCCATAATTGGTTTCCTAACTAGTTCTATCATTTGGGATGGTATTTGAGTTTTAATTAGTCACATATTGCATGTAGTTGGAGTCCATCATATTCATTTTAATCTCAATATTTTTAAAAGAATATATGCACTTGAAATATTGTTGTCAGTATCATTGCATGGCAGTGATTCTACCCCTTAATAGTTGGGGGACTCTGATGTTAGAATGAATTTTGTCCCTTTCCCATAATTAATCTTAATTCAAATATTTTATTGGCCAAAGTAACAGGTTAATAGTCATTACTTAGCATTCTACCCACACTAAATATGTGGGTTTTTAAAGTGTTTTTGGAAAAATGAAGGCCTCTTTTTTTCCCGTTGTCATCCATAGTTTCTATGCAACTATCTTATTTGGTATCATAATTAGCTAATTGGTCCGCATCATCATTACAATTGATCTCCATATGCCTTCCAATAGCCCCTTAATATTTTATTTAATTCCTTGTTTATTCTTATTTTTCACTGTCTCTTGATCTCCATTTCTCACTTTTTTTCACTCCACTTCCCTAGTGTCTCATTAATACAATAGCTTTGTGCCTAGATATAACTTCAATCTTAGGAAAACATCTAGGCATTGCAAATTTTAGTCATAACCTAGATAACGTTATGATCAGAGATATATTTTCTTTACTTTTCCCAATTTTATTTGGATCTTTGGAATACATTAGTTTAAATCACCACCCCCCATTTTTTTTCATGTTGGGGTCTTCTCAATTTGGATTTTTTTTGATAGATCCATTTTTACTAAAGATGAAATCCTAATTAAGTGCTCGATTTACTAATAAATTGAACCAATGTTCATATAGCAAGGTTATGACTGAGATGGTTGTATTGGGTTGGGACAATGTTTTAGAAGTTGGAATTAGACTCGAAATTGGTTGATGTCCAGATTGGACTCAGATCAAAATCAACCGACGACTTGGTTTATGAACCAATTTACTAATATATATATATATATCGAAACCAATATAGATAAACCAATTTAATAATATATATATGAACCAATTTAGTTATATATATATATATATATATATATATATATATATATATATATATATATATATATATATATATATATATATATATATATATATATATATATATCGAAACCAATATAGATCAAATTTGCAAAGTTTTCTGATATATATACCATGTAAGGAAGAAATAGCAAATTGGTACATAGTGAAATACATATCCGAAACAAAACACACAAGCATATATTCTCTAGATGGACTCTTTAAACAAAGTGCTACAAGCTACTACATATCAATGATCAATGATCAAACTCATCATCGATTTAGATTTGGATGCCAAATCCACTGCAAACTAGCCATAAAGAATGTCAAACAAGCTCCAAAATCACTCTAAATTGCAATTCTTCAACATAGCTCCACAAACTCCATATTCTCACAAATTCTTAATGAGAGAGGTGTGAGACAAATAGAGGGGGAGTCCTTATATAAGGTTGCTTTAGGGTTTTTGATGGTAAAAGGGGGGTATTTTCCTATTTCTTTTTTGTGCTTTTCCTGAAAAAGTTGCAAGGGCATGTAGATGACCATCTAGGAATAGAATCGACCGATTTGATAGGTTCCATACCAAACCAATGAGTTTAGATTGGTTGGTTTAGTATGGAATTGGCCATCAAATTGATTTGAAGGACGTGCCACATACTAGAGGCATTGAATCAAATTTGGGTTTGATTTAATTGATTTTTAAACATTGGCTGGGATAACCCTTTGTAGGACTAAGCACACTACAAATTGGAAAATTCACACATGGGCATGAGCAAACACTTGTGTGAGGAAAAAAGTAAACACATGTGTAAGAAAACACTTGTTGAGAAATCAAGGGTGCATGCAAGCAAGCTTGGACATCCAATATTTTAATATAGAAGAGTATAATAGGTAGTAGATTGATCCGGAATGGATCATTATATAGTTTATCATCTATCTTGGTACTTTCTAGGCGGAGAAATAGGAGGATTTGGCTTGTAGGGCTCATTTTAGTGGTAGGTCACAATTTGGAGATTTGGGGTTCAGAACCTTCCAAATCCAGTTTGAGGCATCAAATGACACTTTTTTGGGGTCAAAATTTGTAATCATAGTTCTTATTCTCTTGATGCTATTCTACACACTGAGAGATTTCCAACTATTTGAAAATCACCTCAATCAGATCTTGTATGTGGAAGTTAGTCCTCTTGCAAGTTGACTTACTTTGTTGATCAGCATGGTACCGAGTGGATGTTATGTCAACCCCCATTACTCACACATGTGGGGCTAGTCACATGTATAATTTCAAGAATATTCTATAGGATATGAGATCCTAATATTAATTGAAGGTTGAGGAATGCAAAAAACCTAGTCCTAACTCTAGATGGCTATTAGTCTATGTTGAACACTAGGCCACTAGGAGGAGAGGGGGTTCCATTCTTTTAGTATTTTACTTTTTCCATAGTTGATTAGATAATTTAGAAGTGATATTTGAGAGCATAATATATGCAATAGAAGATTTTGTAGCATCCATTCAAGCCACAATGTCATGTGCAACTACATAGGGAGTGCCCTTTTCTTTGTACTTACATTTCACAACTGAGGAAAATAGAGAAGAGCATAAGCCTCACCTTCTAGCTGGGTTTTCTCATGTATTGGGTTTCCCATGTCATATCTTGTGTTCATTAGTGTGGATGGTATGCTCATTTTCTTTTTGTTTCATTTTCGATTTTAAGTTATTTGATAAATTTGAGCATTAATCTAGTAATAATAAATATGGGATATAAGGAAATAAATTGTATAATAAAATATTTCATAATATTGTAAGATCTGTTGCGATGAACTATTCCAATGGAATATACATGGTAGTTCACAAGTCATATTGATATCAAATCAATTTTCTTTGGGTTTTTCGTGAGAAGTTGCAGGATCCAAGAATTGGCTTAGTAAGGAAGTCATAGAACCCTATCCATGGTGGATGAGTCTAGTCATAACAACCCTCAAGATGCAACATAAGAGATATTTGAGAGGCTGGAAGAAAAAGTTGTTGTATCTCTCGCAACATGTCCCTCCTCATGGTGGCTCTAGCGAACAAGTTTGGAACTTTCAGGGAGGTTAGTGGCTTTAACTCAGAAGTTGGATCAGATGAGAAATCAAAAAATTGTGAATACCCATAAAAGGAGTTGAAAAAAGAGCCCGAGAAAGAGCAACCAAGTTCTAGTGCCATCACTCCTTCACAACCTCTTTTCAAAATGGAAGCAAAAGTGGAAATCAAACCCTATCAAGGTGAGATTGATGTTGTTAAGTTGAAACATCGGTTGCAACAATTAGAATTGTATTTTAGTGTCCATAATATTGATGAAAAGTAGAAGATTTCATTTTCCCCACTGAAACTCTAATTCCATGCACTAACTTGGTGGGAAATACACGGAGACACTTATGCTCAAGGATGATCCACTAGTAACTAAGCGGGAGGTTATTAAAATCCTCATCAATTCCTAGTTATACTCTATTGGGTATGTAGAAGACTAGTGGATCTGTTGGCATCACTTTAGGCAGAGGTAGGGAAGAGAGTGAAAGTGTACACCACCAAGTTTAGGAAAATGGTGATTATGTTGGGTATATATTCCAAGAGCCTAGATGTACTCCTCAAGTATCTAAGGGGTCTACACAACCTTCCATGGAAAGAAGTGATGATTTTCAAAACTAGGACTATTGATGAGGCCCGAGTGCAAGAAAAATACATGGAGAACATAGACCATACAAAATGACAACCAATTAGTTCTAAATAAAAATACCACTAAGATTCCAAGGAGGAGAAGAATAAGAGGAAAGGAAAAGACAATAAAATGGCAACTATTGCACGTCAATGCATTTAAGGTACTTGATTGATCCGGATTTAGGAGTGGTGTTGGCGCAAGTTTGATCAGACCAGGTTCCTTCTCAGGTTACCAACAAAAGGTACTATGTAGTCTAGAGTGATGGAATTTTCATCTCCTCTGAAGAGAAGAAGTCTCACCCGAAGTGTTGCTGAGACAAATAGATAGGGAAGGGTAGGGAAAAGACTTAAGAGGATCCATAGAGCCTTCAAGACTCATTCCTGATCTTGCGTAAGAGACATGAATTGGTATAAAACATACATGTTCAAGAATCGAACCTACTTACGTTGCGAGCAAGAATTTAAATGTAGAACAATCAAATAGAACTCATAAGCCATAATGAAATACTGTAATGCATAAGTAAACACAGAGAGACACATCATATTTGAAAATTTAGGTCCTTCTTCATATTATCTTCAGAATATTTCTGTGATTATAGACTCAAAATTACATGGTAGCGCATTGTATAGAATCTTGACTTTGGACTCATGTCACAGAGCTCCAATTCTCAATTGATAGATCAAACTCATTAAAGACTCAAAGCTTGACTTCCCTCGACTTACAACAATCATCAACAACTAGTCTGACTGGGTAAAAACAACAACAATGACTAACCAACCAACCCTTTTACAATTATTTTCATCACTATATGTAAGATGGGTTATGCCTTCCTTCTCGGCTTGCATGCTTTATTGTTCTGTTGCAACCGTTTGTTGCTTAGATGGTGTTGCGCCGACTTTCACAATTGCTTTCTGTTTCTCTTTCTCATTCTGCTATCCAACCTTTGTTGAAGTTTGCAAAACTCATTCTTAATCAAAACTTTCACAATTCCTTATCCAAAAACAAAGGGCCCAACAAGATCCAACCACAATCCTTGACTCACCCTTGAGTCGAGTGCTTGGTTCTTTCACATCTTCCAGGAGCATCTGCTGTTTTCCCTTGTCCTTATTTTCTTCTTCCTTGGGATCTTCTGTTTGTGATTTATCTTCTTTTACCTCTTCAAACTAAGGGCCCAACTTTGTTACCAACTCTAAGGCTCGCTGTTTCACTCCTTGAAAATTTTCAACTTTGTCCTGCCACTTCTCGACGAGGAGTGATGCCTCTGTAACAAATTGTTGGGTTGTTTCCTTGCTATCCACCTTTGACTTGGATGCGACCAACAAATTCCACTCATAATTTGTTGTTGCATCAAATTTATGCATTTTCATGTATACTGCCTGAATAATAGGTTGAAAGTTGCAAAACTCTTTCTTTTCTACAGACTGTAGCTCAAAGAGGGCATTCAACTAGTTGTCTGCCTGTTGAATTTGGTCGAACTTCTACTGTTGATCCATAGGATCCATTTTGGCCACAACCTATTTGTTTAGCATCTGGATCTTTGTGCACACATCCTCCAAGACTTGATTTCATTGAGCGATGATTCCAATCCAGTCGTTGACTCCCCTAAAAATCTGTTTTCATTCCACTGTGTGCTTGTGTAGTGTTGCTCGGGCATTGTTTCCTTGCAGTACTATCCTCTGCATCTACTCTTGTAGCTTCTGGGGCTGCTGCTATGATTCTTACTGAGTCTATCATAGTTGTGCTTCCAGCTACATGACACGAGTGGCAAGTTGTGTCCATGCTCCTTGTAGCAACTCAATCTGGTGTTCCGGCTCGCCTACATCACTGGCTTCGGGTAGTTTGGGTGCAATCTTCTGAATCTCTGACCAGGCTTCGACAAGTATTTCCTGCGCTGTTTCTAGTTTGTGCTAAACTTGGATTTTGTCATGTGCTTCTTGCATCCTACATGTTTGCGCGAAAAAATATTCCTTCCTTTCAACCTCAACAGATCTCTCAGCCTCCTAGAGCCTTTGCTCTAATTGATCTGTTGATGTTTTGATTGGTCCAAATAATTGCGTTGTTGGCCACTGCATGAGATCAACGGATGAAGGAGCTACGTCTCTGAGTGCTCGTGTCTGTAGTGGAAGTCAATTGGCTATTGAATGCTTCGAACAGGTCTCTATGTTAGGGTCCTAACCCACACATAGGTAGAGCAATATGTTCAGATGTAATAAAGGTCAATATTAATAATTCCTTTCAATAAAATAGAATAAGGCGGATGTAAGAAGACCTAATAGAAGCTTCCGCTTCTAGAAGGATCTTCCTCTAGATGTTTCTCTTGATAGACATATTTAGTATAAATAAGGGTCAAGGGTATGAAAACCCTAGCTTGAAGATTATTGTAATAGAGGACTACTCGACTAGAGGTTGCCCCCTTGAAGAGGCCCATGAACATTGCTTTCTGAATCAAAGTGCTATTTCTGTTGTTGTTCTTATATCATTTCTGTGTTATTGTGGAGATTATGCTAGTTATATTACTATTATTTTGCCATTTCTAGCGTTTTATTTATGTTCTGCATACTTTTTATATATGGTATATTACAAGTGGTATCAGAGCACTTTCCTTGGAAAAAATTGTGGGATTTTTTTTTTTCAAGGTAGAGACGTATTCCAGCGTCTTTAAGCCACAAAGATCTGTCATTATGCGCATAAACCCGCGATTGAGGGGCATGCAGGAAATACAAGTGGTTCTGAAGCGCACATCTGTTGGCCACCCTTGTAAGACCTGCTGGTACATCAGACACCACCTGTGTATGGATCGACCTAGATTTCTTGAAGCCCTCTTTAGATAAACCGATCGGCCGCCTGAATTCTATAGTGCCACCGAGAACAACACTCGGGAAGATACTCTCTAGTACCTGGGTAGTCGGGTAGTATGGATAAGGGTACGACCTATCCTCCTTAGTTAGTGCCCTAAGATATTGGGCCGAGTACTATTATTGGACCCCACACGTATATCAGAGAGCTATAGAATAGGGCAAACCCTTGTCTTTAGAACCCTTGAATACCTAACCCTTGGGGGACAGAAACATAAACAAATTAAAATAGACAAGATCTGTTGCCACACAACTGTGTTCGGGTTGTCAAATCACTACACTTTTCTGACTGGTTAAGCATTTGGGGATTTCATCGCTATAGTATTCTTCAGACCAGAGTATAATTCAGCAGGTGTAAAAAAAAAAAAAAGTCTGGAAAATTTTTCACCATTATTTGAGACCTATTCCATTGGATTCATCTCTTCGCCCTTATCACATTCATCCATATCATTTTTCAATTTTTTTTTTGACCCCACCCACCCCTTTTAAGTTCACCCATCCTCATGGCCCATACCCATAGCCAAGACCTGGAAGCTCACTTCAACACCTTGCAATCTGGTCTCCTCGAGACCCAAAAAGAAGTAAAACAACTCAATGCCAATGTTGCCTCCATCGATACAACCATCAATACAACCATAAATACCACCATGCAGTCCTCAATGGAGGAAGTCAAACAAGAACTGACCACCTAGCTTGAATCTGTCTTTGCATCACTTTGCACCAAACTGAAGATCCCTACAGATGACACTTTCTCTGACGCACCTCCAAAGACTGAAGGTGAACATTCTTCCCATTCCCATACCTTTCAACACCATCACTTTCAACGTGACCTACGCCTTCCACAGGTGGATGTGACCAAATTTTATGGCTCAAACCCCACTGGTTGGGTAACCCAAATGGAACATTATTTCTCTTTATACGACATTACAGATGACTTGGCCAAACTTCATAGTTGCCTTCATAGTTGAAACAATTAGGAATAGTAGAAGACTTCATAGCTGCCTTTGAGCGCCTGACTTTTCGAACAGAGGGCATGACTGATGCTTTCTTTCGAGAGTGTTTTATCAGTGGCCTCAAGGAGGAGATTCAGGCCCATGCCCTCATGGCTCGACCCTCGATTTGGGTGGAGTCTACTAAAAGAGCTAAATAAGCACAACAGGTTGTATCCTCTCAAAACCGAAAACTCTCCTTTATCCCTCGCCCTAAACCCATAAATACCACTACTCCCTCCACCCCATTAAAGATCCAAAAATTGACCAGGGATGAAATGGATGAACACCAACTCAAAGGCCTTTGTTATAATTGTGATGACAAATATTTCCCAGGCCACAAGTGTAAGGAACAAAAGATTTTTATGGCCATCTCTGAGGATATTTCAGAAGAGGATGTTGAAACTCCCCTTGTGTCTGAGTCAACTGAAATCACTGACATAATCCCTCCCTCAGACCCTACCAAAGTGGAACCGGTCATTTCCCTCAATGCTCTCACTAGATTCTCCACTCCCCAAACCCTCAAGTTAATCGGTTACATCAAGCATCAAAAGGTCATCATTCTGGTTGATAGTGGAAGCACCCATAATTTTATTCATCACTGCATTGCCCAAGAAACACATTGCTACATCCATGCCGTCAACAATTTCCAAATCATGATTGCCAATGGTGGTTCAATGAAATGTGGAGGGCGCTGTGAAAATGTCTGTCTCCAAATTGGTGACTACCACCTAAAATTCCATATGTTTGCTATCGACATGGGCAGTTGTGACATTGTGTTGGGTGTATACTGGCTAAGTACTTTGGGTCCCATTCTCATGGATTTTAAAGAATTAACCATGCAATTCGACCAGGAAGGCCACCGATATAAATTCCAAGGCATCACTGCTGGTTCACCTGAGGTCATTAGTTCCCATCGCATGGAAAAGCTGCTAAAAAAAGGTCATTCTAGTGTCATTGCCCAACTCCATGCCATACAAGCAACAAAGACACCCCCGGTGCCGCAAGACCTCCAAGCCCTCCTTTCTAAACATCAAATGGTATTTTCCACTCCCCAAGGACTCCCTCCTTCTCATGGTGTTCATGATCATTCCATTCCCCTTGTACCCGGAAGCCTTCCTCCCAATATCCGTCCGTATCTCCACCCCTTTTCACAAAAAAATGAAATTGAGAAAATGGTCCAGGAAATCCTTAATGCAGGCGTTATCCACCCTAGTACGAGCCCTTACTCTTATCCTGTAGTCATGGTCCTGAAGAAATAAGGTTCTTGGAGAATGTATCCTGACTTCCGTGCCCTCAACAAACTGACCATTAAATATACATTTCCCATTCCTGTCATTGATGACCTCCTGGATGAATTGAGTGGCACCCAATTCTTTACTAAACTTGATCTTCGCTCGGGCTATCACCAGATACGTATGAAAGAGGCAGACATTCCCAAGACGACCTTTCGAACTCATGAGGGCCACTATGATTTTTTGGTCATGCCCTTTGTCTTGTGTAATGCCCCATCCACCTTCCAAAACCTCATGAATAATGTCTTCCATCCCTTTCTCCATCATTTTGTCTTAGTTTTCTTTGATGATATGCTCATCTATAGAAAAACTTGGATAGACCATCTTACTCATGTGGATCGAGTTCTCCATCTACTCTCTCAGCACCAACTTTTCTTAAAAAAGTCTAAATGTGCTTTTGGTGTCTTAGAAGTAGAATACTTGGGTCATCTGGTTGGCAAGGATGGCATCAGGGTGGATCCAAAAAAGATTGAATCTATGCAAGACTAGCCACACCCAAAGACTCTCAAAAGCTTGCATGGATTTCTGGGCTTAACAGGGTATTATCGCAAGTTTGTTAAGAATTATGGAAAGATTGCAACACCTCTCACTGCTCTCCTAAAAAATAACTCTTTCACTTTGACTCCAGTTGCTGCTCAAGCTTTTCAAACCTTGAAGATGGCCATGTGCACCACTCCAGTTCTGGCCCTTCCTGATTTCACCAAGACCTTTGTGTTGGAATGTGATGCCTCAGGGAAATGAATCGGTGCTGTCCTTATGTAAGAGGGTTGACCTTTGGCCTTCACCAGCAAGCAACTATCTAAAAAGAATCTAGGCAAACCCATCTATGAAAAAGAAATGTTGGCTATTCTGCATGCCATTGATCTATGGTGCTCTTATCTCTTGGAGCAACGTTTCCAAATTAAGATAGACCATCAAAGTCTCAAGTACTTTTTAGAACAACGCATTTCCTACCCAGAGCAACAAAAATGGGTGACTAAGATCTTTGGATATGATTATGAGATCATTTACAAGAAAGGAAAAGATAATATGGTGGTGGATGCACTGTCCCGAAAATATGAAGAAGAAGGATCCCTTTTTTCTCTTTCCTTCATTGTAATAGATTGGCTCCAAGCTGTTCGCCAGTAATGGCTACAAGATCCCAAAAGTTTGCATCTGATCCAACAATTGCAGACCAATTCTACAGCTCCCCCAAGGTACTCTTGGCTCCAGGATGAGCTTCAATAGAAAGGCTATTTGTATTTAAGTAAACAATCAAAGCTTAAATCCACGATACTTTCTGAGCTTCATGCTACACCCACAGAGGGGCACTTCGGGTTCACCAAAACCTATGACATGGTCAAACATTCTTTTTTCTGGGATGGTATGAAACAGGACATTCATAATTTTGTCATTGAATGTGATGTGTGTCAATGCAACAAGGGAGAAACAGTCAAATCTCCGGGCACACTACAACCGCTTCCAATTCCACCTTCTATTTGGAAGGATATCTCTATGGACTTTATTACTGGCTTACCCAAATCGGGAAATAAATCAGTCATAATGGTGGTTGTGGATCTCCTTTTCAAGTATGCTCATTTCTGCCCTCTTCAACACCCATTTACTGCATCCATGGTGGCTCAAATTTTCATGGACTAGGTCTTCAAGATTCATGGCATGTTGCACTCTATTGTTTCTGATCGTGACCCAACTTTCACAAGAAATTTTTGGCAAGAACTGTTCAAGCTACAGGGCACCCAATTGCATCTCAACACAACTTATCATACCTAGACTGATAGTCAAATGGAAGTTGTCAACAAATGTTTGGAAACATATCTGAGGTGTTTTGCCTCTGAAAAGCAAAATCAATGGGCTCAATGGTTACCCCTAGCAGAATGGTGGTACAACACTTCCTACCATACAACTACACTCATGACTCCTTTTGAAGTAGTATATGGACAGAAGCCACCTTTAGTTCTCTCATACTTACCGGGTACCTCGAAGGTCTAGGCGATTGACCAAACACGTATAGTTCGAGAGGATATTCTCTGCACCCTCAAAGAGAACTTGGTCATGGCACATAATCGCATGAAGCAACAAGCTGATCAAGGTCGCTCTGAACGTCAATTTGCATAAGGGGATCAGGTGTTTCTGCAACTGCAACCATACAAGCAAACTTCCCTCAAGGTCGAGCATTGTCAGAAGCTAGAGCCCAACTTTTATGGTCCTTATACAGTTCTCAAGCGTGTGGGACAAGTCGCCTATCAGTTAGCTCTACCAAGTCATTCGAAGCTACATTCTGTTTTTCATGTTTCATGCTTAGAGAAGGTGATTAGAACTAGGTACCAAATTCAAACCAAACTTCCCGAGTTAGCTGAAGAAGGATCCATTTCGCTACAGCCAGAAGCAATTTTGGACTAGTGTGAGCATCTCATGCGTTAGAGAACCATCAAGGAAGTGCTAGTCTAGTGGAAATATATAACTCCAGCAGATCCCACTTGGGAACCAGCTACTATTCTGCAGTAGTTTCCACATCTCAGGTCTTGAGGATAAGGATGGTTTTAAGGGGGCAGACATGTTAGGGTCCTAACCCGCACATAGGTAGAGCAATATATTCGGATGAAATAAAGGTCAATATTAATAAGGCCTTTCAATAGAATAGAATAAGGTAGATGTAAGAAGACCTAATAGAAGCTTTTGCTTCTAGAAGGATCTTCCTCTAGATGCTTCTCTTGATAGACATATTTAGTATAAATAAGGGTCGAGGGTATGAAAACCCTAGCTTGGATATTATTGTAACAGAGCACTGCTCGACTGGAGGTTGCCCCCTCGAAGAGGCCTGTGAACATTGCTTTCTGAATCAAAGTGCTATTTCTATCATTTTTCTTATATCATTTCTGTGTTATTGTGGAGATTATGCTGGTTATATTACTGTTATTCTACCATTTCTAGCATTTTATTTCTGTTCTGCATACTTTTTATGTTGGCAAATGTTTACCAAGTAGCGTATGCTTGTCATTGATGGCAAGTACATCAGTGGAGATGGTAGAATAAAAAGGATAAAAATACCTTGGGGATTCAGACGTGAAAGCTCAGGAGGAACAACGGTGAAGAAAACGCGCGCAGCAAAGGCAAAGCTCAAGATACAGGAATTTGCAGAAGAGAAGGAAGACAGAGATTCACAACCACAAGATCTCATTCAAATTTCCCGAAAGAACAAGGGCCTTCAGATTAGACAGAAGTTGCAAGGGAGATATACCATCGGGAAAAGCCAAGGTGAAATCCCGACATGATCTGGACCGTTCATTCACATGGACGCATGGCAGCGAGGAGGCCTTATCGGAGAATCGGGGATCGCGATTTCAATAGGCAAAGAACAATGACCACGAAAACC
>JASDQU010101081.1:399560-418866 GCA_032191745.1 Picea mariana | reverse complement strand
CAGGAAATATCTGTCTCTGTGTTTCTCTTATGTGTGACTGATGCTGAATATATCATTGTTTATTCCCCTGCATTATTATGATCATCATTTAGTGTCTCAGCAAAAAGCTTAAAAGAAGCATAATTGTTTAAGCACGGTAACAACTGATTCACCCCCCCCTCTCAGTTGACTAACATTTTATATCTGGTATATTACACTCTACCTCCTCCTTTGTTTGTGGCCCTAGTGTGATCCTCAACCTTAGTGCTACAGAAAAAAGAGTTAGAACCTATTTTCTGGCTATGCAAAGTTACATCAGTTCTGCGCATTGCTAAGGGTTCTGGAGAACCCACTCCATTTGTTCATGTGCGGATGTCGTGCTCTGCCCGTTTGTTGATTCTGGTTCGTTGTGACCATCTAGTATCTCTGACTCTTTTGTTGCATCTGCTTTATGCATCATGCTTTCTTGGGCACCCTCACCCTTGGCCAGTGAGGTGATTTGCTGGTTTCTTTGGGATTCCGACTCCTCTACAGTTTGAGCATCTTTTCCTTGCGCCGAAGGCTCAGGGTGCTGTTCTTGGATGTATGGATTCAGATCATCCAACTTCATGCTCTGCTATGGTGATTTGGGGTCTGGACCAGAAACTTATGGTCTTGGATGGGTGGGTATCCTGATGCGAACTTCGATGGCATCTTTGCATAATGTGGCTTTATGGATTAACTGACCTTAAACATGGTACCAAAATGGAAATAAAGGTTGTGACTAGATTAGGTTCGTGTGGCACATGGACTTAGATTGTATTCAGATTCATGGTCCCTTCGAACACAAAGGTTGTCCCCGTCATATTAATGACTATCATTAATGGATTCTCTTATGATTCAGATCCTGCACTGTTGATTCATTAGTTCTGTATCAAACAACACTTAAACAAAAAATGAACTATGTTTCATGGCGCAACACTGTGCACATGGACTTTATTAACTGAATTTACAAAATTTCAGAAAACTCAAATCTAACTATTGTACAAGCTCCTTCGGACTAGAGAGACAATCCTTCTTTCTTAGTTTTGAGACAGGTAGGGATTTAGGCGAGCGCCATTCACCCATCCTAGCCACAACATGCCATCCAGTTGCATGAGTCTGACTGCTCCTGAGGGTCAGATCTCCACAATTATGAATGGTCCCAACTAGTGCATGCGCAACTTGCTAGGGTGCTTCTGGTACCGACTATCATAGAGTAGTACCTTGTCTCCTTGTGTGAATACGTTGGTCTTAATGTTCTTGTCATGCCAAGATTTTGTTCTTGCTTATTCAACCGACTGATGGAAGTCTATTAGAAATCTGGTTTCCTCGAGTTGTTGTAATTCCATATGTCTCTGCGCAATGGATTCCTCTTCTGTCATGCGTGTGACTTGTGCAATATATAGACTTGAAGTGATGAATTCTGTAGGCACCATTGCTTCTCTCCCATAAACTAACTGGAACAGTGTGTACCTGTGGAGTTTCTTTGTATTTGTCCTGTAAGCCCATAGTACAACTGGAACTTTGTCATCCTAGTCCTCCCGGTTTTCACAATAGACCTTTGTTAACCCCATTTACAGAATTTTGTTGAAGGCTTCGACTGTTCCATTGGCCCATGGGTGGTATGGAGTTCTCTTGTGATGTTGAATCAAAAATTCTGTTGTAAGTGTTGCTATAGTGCTGCTAATGAAATGAGCTCCCTAATCCCTGGTTAGGCTCCTGCGACATCCGAACCGAGTAATGATATTCTTGAAAATGAACCTGGCAGCAATATCTGTTAAACAACCTTGTACAACTGCTACTTTTTCCCAATGTGTAAGGTAGTTAGGTGCGGTAATGATGTACCTAGCCTTTGAATGTCTAGTTGTGGGGTTTATTGGTCCAATGACGTCAACTACCCATTTCTCGAATGCTTGTAGAGCTCTAACTGGTTGTAGTGGTAATTTGTCACGACGTTACAACTTGCCCACTCATTGAAAAACATCACATGCTCTAGCATATACTTTTTCATCCTTGAAGAGTGTTTCCCACCAAAGTCCTACCCAGAGAAATTTCTATGTAGTGGCCTTTCCTCCTACGTGGCCTCCTACAACTCCACTATGGAATTCCGAGAGTATGTCCTGTCTTTCAAGATCCAGGACACATCGTCTGAGGATGCTCTCTAGCCCTATTTTATACAACTGTTCGATGATCAAGTGGTAATTTGCTGCTCTAAAAACCATGTGGCATTTCTGGGTTGCAAAATATGTTTTAGGGCAGGCCTCTCTACTTAGGAAGACTGCTATGTCTTCCAGGTATTCCGGTATGGCCTCAATCCTGAACAAGTCTGCATATGGGAGCTGATCGTCTACCGCTCCACCAATTTCCCATGACTCTAACCTGTACAAGTGATTAGGTGCTATGTTGCATCTTCCCGGCTTGATGATAACTTCAAAGGAAAATTCCTGAAACAACAACAACCATCTACAAATTCTCCCTTCCAACATAGGTTTGTTAACTAGATATTTCAATGCAGAATGATCAGTAAAGAATTTGAAATGAAAACCTAGAAAATAATGTCTAAATTTATGTAAAGCATAAATCATTGCTAAGCCCTCCCTTTCCATCGTTGTTTAGTTGTGTATGTCTTGTGACAACTTCTGACTCGCAAAATAGATAGGATGATCCATAGCTCCATCTCTAGGTTACGTTAAGATAACTCCCAAGGAAATTATTGAAGCATCTACATGGACGTGAAATTCATTTTCCCAGTTTGGGAATATCAGAATCGGTGATGTGATGAGCTTCTCCTTAAGTATCTCGAATGATTTATCACATTCTGGAGTCCATTTAAACATTTCAACCTTTTTCAGTAGGTTTTCCAGAGGTGCAGTAATGTTGGCATATCTTCAGATGAACCTGCGATAGTAGCCTATGTGTCCTAGTGTGGAGCACAACTGTTTAGCACTCATAGGTGGTGGCATATTCACAGTGACTACAAATTTGGATGGTTCTACCAATACTCCTTCTTGGTAGACTATATGGCCCAACAAATTCCCATGTGGTACACAAAAGATACACTTTCTAAGATTCAATGAGATCTGCAACTCTCTGCATCTGTCAAACATTAGCCACAACAATGTTACATGTTCCTTGAGTAAGATATATATTTTCCAATCATCCATATAGACTTCTATAAATTTGTGAATGAAATATCTAAAAGTTGCTATCAGAATCCTTGAGAAAACTACAAGGGCGTTCTTTAAGCCAAATGGCATCACATTGTATGCAAAGGATCCCCATTCTATTGTGAAAGTGGTTTTTCTTTTGTCCTCTTCAACGATCCTGACTTGGTGGTATCCTGCAAATCCATCTGTGAATGAGTATGCTTCCTTCCCCGCAACCTATTCTAGCACCTTGTCTGTAAAGGGTGTTGGGAAAGGGTCATGCACATAGGCAAAGTTGAGACTTCTGTAGTCTACATAGACTCTAATGTCCTCTGCATCTTTCTTGCTTTGAATAACTATCGGGCTAACCCACTCTACTTCATCTACTGCAAAAATGAGCCATTCTTCCAACATCTTATCTATCTCCTTCTCAACCTTCTCTTTTACTCTAGGGTTAAGACAGTATGGCCTATGTATGATAGGCTTGGATCCTGGTTTCAATTCAATCTTCATTTCTCCCATAACTCCTTTAGTTACCTTTAACTCTAAAAAAGTCTTTGGGAACAAATCCTCATATTCCCACAGTAAACTCTGTATTTCCTGATTAGGTTGCTCATCCCAATAGTCTCCCACCATAACTATCTTGGGTTGCTCTACGGTTCTTATGTTGATTTTGTGCAATTTTAATGGGTGATTGTAGGAACTATCAGTTTGGCTAGATATGTTGTTTTGAATTTCTCTGCCCCCCTCTGAAGAAGAAAGATGGGAAATTGATATTGTGCATCAATTTCAGACAGTTGAAAAAAGTGACTATAAATAACAAGTATCCTCTACCAAGGATTGATGATCTCTTCGATCAGTTGAAGGATGCTAGGATATTTTCAAAGATAGATCTCAGGTCAGGATACCATCAGGTAAGGATTAAAGAGGAATACATCAACAAGACCTCCTTTAGGACAAGGTATGGTCATTATGACTTCACAGTGGTGCCATTTGGGTTATCAAATACGCCAGTTGTTTTCATGTTCTTAATGAATGGCGTTTTCTGAGAATATTTAGAAAAGTTTGTCATTATATTTTTGGATGACATCCTTGTATATTCCAAGTTGGAAGAAGAACATGAGAATCATTTGGGGATGGTGTTGCAAGTGATAAGAGAGAATCAATTGTATGCCAAATTGAGCAAATGTGTAGAGCCTATTTATTTTTAGAACTCAAACTAAATAAAGGTTTTCTAAATTTCTTAAACAATAAACAACAACAACAAAATAATGATAAACAACATAATAATAATGATAAACAACAAAAAAATAATGATAACAACATTAGAATACATACCTCCACCTGCAGGTTGGTTTATCTAGTCTCTTTTCTTAGATGATCATGTTCTTGTTCTTGCCCAGACTGAATATTAACCTTCCAACCAGCTAGGAACAACCTCTCTGGCTCCCTAGCTCCAGGAATCCTTGTGGTTTCCTGGCCCCTGAGCCCAAAATTCCTAGAAACACTAGTGCCCTGTGAGAGCTCCCCAAAACCACTCCTCTCCCTCCTTTTGCAAATTTGGAAATCCTCAAACAAAAATAATAATCCTCTTTCAAGTCCTCCCCTTCTTCTTTATCCTCCTCCCTCAATTCCCCCTCATTAATTCTCAACAACCTTATCCCCCCATTAATTCCCAACAACCTTATCCCCCCATTAATTACTTCACCCACCTTTTAATAATAAAATAATAAAGACTCATTAATATATTTTAATAATTAATTAAATTAATATTTATCATTCATGATAATTACATAGTTAATTAGGGTTGTTACAAAATGCTCATTTTTCAAAAAATATTTCATTATTTGGGGCATATCATATCTGAAGAAGGGATAGTAGTGGACCCTGAAAATATTGAGGCCATTAAAGGGTGTACATCACCTAAAAATGTGACAGAAGTTAGATCCTTCATGGGTCTAGTTGGCTACTACAGAAGGTTCATTGTAGGGTTTTTGAGAATAACTCACCCCATCACTTCCTTGCAAAAGAAGGGGAAGAAGTTTGAATGGACAGAAGAATGTGAAAAGAGCTTCCAACAATTGAAGCAGTTGTTAACTAGTGCTCCAATTATAAGATCTTAGATCCGAATCAAGATTTTGTTGTTTTCACATACGCATGCAAAGAAGGGCAGGAGGAGTCCTTAGTCAGAAAGGATTTGTGATATGTTTCGAGTCCAAAAAATTGAAAGAGCATGAAAGGCTCCATGCCACTCATGATTTGGAGTTGGCAGCCATAGTGCACACTTTGAAGAAGTGGAGGCACTACCTCATGGGAAATAGGTTTGAGTTGAGGACAAACAATAATGTTCTAAAGTACATGTTTGATCGACCTACTTTGAATGCTAGGCAAAGTAGATGGTTGGAATTCCTCTGTGAATATGACTTTGATATCAAGCATATCAAAGGAAAGGAGAACAATGTGGTTGATGCATTCAATAGGACAGTGCATGAACTACATGATACAACCATTAGCATGTATCAGAAGAATCTTAAAGGTATAATTTATGAGGTTGAAAAAGTTGATTTGCAGTACATGGAATTGGTAACTAAATTGCAACAAGGTAAAATGCAACAAAAAGCTGAAGATTATGAATTGGGAATTGATGGAATTCTCTTGTACAGAAACATATTTTGTGTACCAAATTATCCAGAATTGAGGAATGTGATTTTAAAAGAAATGCATAATGTGCCTTATGTTGGGCACCCTGGATACCAGAAAACGGTTTCGGTAGTCCAGAGTCATTACCATTGGCCAGGTATGAAGAAAGAAATTGTAGAGTACATTGCCAGATGTATGGAGTGTCAAAGGGTCAAAGTTGAGCATAGACACTGAGTTGTATTTCTACAACTATTAACCATCCCTGAGTGGAAGTGGGAAGTGGTGACAATGGATTTCATCACAAGACTACCCAGAACAAACAAACAACATGATTTTATCATGGTGGTGGTAGATAAGCTCACGAAGGCCACCTATTTTATTTCATTGAAGACTACTCACAAGGAAACTAATGTTGTTGATATTTATATGAGGTAAGTAGCACACTTGCATGGCATACCCAAGACAATTGTGTCTTACAGAGACCTAAAGTTTACTTGAAAGTTTTGGAGAGGATTATTCAAGGGGTTTGGAATGAACTTGAACTTCAACATAGCCTTTCATCTTGAGTCTCATGGAAAAATAGAAAGAGTAAATCAAGTGATAGAAGATATGCTAAGGATGTATGTGATGGACAAACCATCTAAATTGGAAGATTATCTACACTTGGTAGAATTTTCCTACAACAATGGCTATCAAACATCTTTGAAGATGAGCCTGTTTGAAGCACTTTATGACAGAAAGTGCAATGCCCCAGTAAGATGGGACAACCCAGCCGATAGGGCAGTGGTTGGGCCAAAGTTTCTTAGGGAAATGGAAGAGAAATTGTTAAAGATAAAACTTAAATTGAAGGTTTCCCAAGACATGTAGAAAAGATATGCATACAAAGGCAGAACCCATAGGGAGTTTAAAGTGGGTGATCATGTTTTCTTGAAGGTGAAAGCCAAAAAAAGTTCCCTGAAGCTGGGATGTTGTTCCAAGTTGGAAGCCATATATTGTGGACCGTTTGAAATTCTATAAAGGATTGGACCATTAGCTTATATGCTTGCATTTCCTACATCCATGACTATTAATAATGTATTTCATGTATCATTGCTCAAGAAGCATATACCTAATGCTAATCATGTGATTGATTGGAATTTGATTCAGGTGGAGAAAGAAGGCGCTTTGCAAGTGCAACATGTGTGCATACTGGACTGGAAGAGCAGGCAACTTCAGAATTGAGTCATAAATCTTGTAATGGTTCAATGGACCTGGTATGGTCCTGAGGACACAACATGGGAGCATGAAGATGCTATGCGGGCAGAGTACCCACATCTTTTTGAAGATTTTGGAAATCTTGTTGTTGTTGTGTAAGTAAGTTGCACCGAGGACAGTGAAAAAATAAGGGGATGGGATTGTAACACCCCAAGTTCAAGCCCCTGTTGAATTGTAATTATGTTTATAGGATGGTGAGCCAAGTATCTATAAGCTTGAATACTTATGTGTTTATTAGGCCGGAGAGCCCAGATGTTAAGGCCAATGAGCCTAATTTTTTATATGTAAATACTCACATCATTAATAAAATTACATCATTGCATGTAGATCCACCATGAAGAAATAGTTATGGGGGACTAAGCTCCACTAGGTAAGGAAAGGGAAGGGGATAAGTGTCTAGGAATAGGGGCTAAGCTAGATGGATTACCTCTAAAGGAATAATATTATATTATTATTTCCTAAAGGCTAAGGTTTGACATAACCTATGTTGTCCTAAGTTCCCAGGGAAAGGGAACGAGTGTTAAGTGGAGCTCATGCAGCTTTAGGAAGACATGTGTCAACTTGGGCTCATGCAATTTTTAGGTGGGAAAGTCAACTCGTTGGGGGTTTCCTCACCATTATCACCATGGTCACCACTCTGGAAGTCAACCATACTCCCCACTGATACACATACTGAGATAGGAAGATCCTTGACACATCCATCCATTACCTCCATTGTCGATCTTTGTAACTTATGAAACCCGCACACCCGTGTTATGAAGCTAATTATTTTCTTGTGAAGCACAACATGATTGTGTAGTGTCTGAGCCATATTGTGTCTTAGACTTTGTTGTTGCTACCCACATTTTCTTTGAATTGGTGTTGATTATTTTCATTACCAAAGCCCATACCCAATTTTTGTTGCGGAGGTTACCCTCTAGAATTAGGATATGGATAGAAGAGGCAGGTTTTCCATCTTGTGAGCAACTCTCTTCAGGTGCGAGAGTGTGTTGAGGAAGTGAGTTCTCCTAGAGGGAGTCCCATAGCAGCTACAGTACTCTGAGACTTCCGGTCTAGCCTGTTGCTGAAGCCCTGGAAGGGAGGTGGAAAGTTGATGGACTTGTGATAGTGAAGGTGTACACTCCTAGGATGGGACAGTCATGTGGGGAATGAGGGTCTAAGGGTTGTGGGCGTAAGTGGCTCCTAGGAGAAAATCCTTCATGTTGATCTGTGTGAATTTCATGTTTTCCTTGCTAAGCCTAGTAATCCCTTGCTTGACAGAGTTTAGTCCCATCTCGGGGGTGACCCACTGCTGAGTGTGATGAGAAACATGGTCTAAGGCTGGGAGATTTGTGGAAGGTCTACACATAGTTGGTGGTCATATATTAAAATAGAAGTACCAAATCTATGTTCTTTGTATAATGTGTATCTTGAAATCAAGTTATAATGTTATTATAATTGTCTGTATATATTGCATGTATGTTTTATTGTTGTTTCCGCATGAATAGGTGTATGAACATAATGATATAACTGTTTCAATTTCATTAGATAGATATGTATATAAATATATATGGTATCATAGCATGAAATTTATTCAGTGGCATGGCATGGCCTGTTGGTTTAAGGTCGAGAATGTCACAAATTGGTATCATATCAGAAAAAAAAAGATACATTTGTTTAGGTAGTGATACCCAACAGAAGTTTGAGGGTCAGGGACGTTACAGTATCTCTACACAACATAAACATGTTGAAAAGCTTGTAGAGGAATACAACAACCTCTTCACTTCACCTGTAGGTGTGCCTCTACACTTTCAAGTCAAACATCCCATTGATTTGATACCCGATGTTCCCTTTCCTAATGGTCCAATATATAAACACTCCCTTATAAATAATATGGAAATAAAGCATCAAATTCATGAGGTCATATGAAAGGGTCACATTTGACCGATCTCCTCACCTTGTGGGATACTAATTGTGTTGGTGTAGAAGAAATATGGGACATGGTGGCTTTGTATTGATTATAGATCCCTGAATAAAATAATTGTCAAGAACCGATAAATGATCCCCTAAATTGACAATCTTGTTGATCATCTCAAGGGTGCCAAGTTATTCAACAATATTTATCTGAAGTCAAGATATCATTGGGTTCCGATAGAACCAACTAATGTATGGAAGATAACCTTCAAATCTAAAGAAGGAATATTTGAGTGGTTGTCCATGCCTTTTAGATTGACTAATGCTCCAACGATATTCATGAGGATGATAGATGATATATTGTATGAATTCACAAAATCATATGTGGTGGTCTATTTGGATGATATCCTCATCTTCAACTGGACCTGGGTAGAGCACCTATAGTACATTCAACAGGTCATGAGCACCTTGCGACAACACAAGTTATCCACCAACTTAGAGAAATGCTCATTCATAATGTAGAGAATCCAATACTTAGGATACATCATGGATGAACATGGGGTGCATGTGGACCTAGCCAAGATCCAAGTCATTTGTGATTGGCCATCCCCAATGAATCTGATAGATATCTGCATCTTCTTAGGCCTTGCCAACTTCTACCACAAGTTCATGATGGGTTTCTCTCATATAGCCTATTCCTTAAGTCAAGTGACCAAGGGGAGAGCTAAAGCCAACTTTACATGGTTTGAATCACAATAGAAAGAATTACAGTATCTGAAACACCACCTTTTTTCCACACCAATCCCCATATTTCCATATCTACAATAGTTATTTGAGGTTGAGACATGTTCCTATGAATATGCTATTGAAGTTTTCCTCACTTAGCAGAGAGTTCTCGTAACTTGTTGTAGTGAAACATTGTCTAATGTTTTTTTCAAGTATCCCACTTATGGAAATGAGATGTACTCCATTGTGCAAGCATGCATACAATGGAATCACTACATTATGGAAAAGAAAATGATCATCCACATTGATAACAAGCCTATGAAATTTATGTAGACACAAGTAAAGCTAGAGAATGACTTCCATCAAAATTGGTGCACATACCTACAAAAATTCCACTTGGACATTAAGTACAAGCAGGGAAACACAAATCATGTTGTAGACTACTTCAGTTGGCCCTTGGTTGTGGCCCTCACCATGGTTCTTAACTCATGTTGGCACGAGACCTCTGGATGGCCACAATTATACAACAATGACTCTAACTTTGCTGCTACTTATTAGACCCTGAGTATCAAGAAACAAGTCCTAGAATTCCACCTCCAAGAATCACTCTATGTTATCTCAATCATCTTTGTGTTCCTTAAAGTGAGAGTGGAAAGATAATTTTGGAGGAACATTACAGTTAGGTGGTAGTGAACTTCGGTGTGGAGAAGATAGTAGCATTAATTTAGAATCATTTCTACTAACCTAATATTCGACATGACATCGGCTAGTACATTAGGTCATACGTTGGCTATGCCATCACTAAGCCATCCATCAAGAAGTAGGGGATGTACACTTATCTTCCTATCCTAGACAAGCCCTAGGAGTTTGTCTCCATGGATTAAATTTTAGGTTTTCCTTCCACAAAACATGGTCATAATTGTGTTTTTGTGGTTTTCGATCAGTTCTCTAAGATGGCCATTTGAACACCCTGTAAAAAGAGTATCTTAGTTGATGCCACTTATAAAATCTTCTTTATGCCTATTTGGGTTCATTTTGGAATAACATGGACCATAATTTTAGATAGATATAGAAGGTTCCTTAGTACCTTTTGGTCCCACCTATGGTCTCTCATGGAAACCAAGTTTACCAAATCGACTGCCTTCCATCTCTAAATAGATGGCCAAACATAAGTGTTCAATAGGATTATTATGCATATTCTACGCATGTATAACTCCAAGCATACATGTACATGGGATGAGAGACTTCCATATGTTCATCATAGTTATAATAGAGCCCTCCATAGCTCTATTTTCCACATCCCTTTTCGGGTGTTCTTGGGGTTCCAACCATTGGCCCCCATTAATGTAGCACTGCTCATTCCATCTTCCTTGAAGAAGTATTCCCATGCATAGACTAAGGTACATAGAGTAGACACATTTTTTGAATGGATCCAAAACATCCAATAATAGGTCCATGATATCTTGGAGAAGACCAATGCTAATTATAAGCAATGGCATGAGCAACAATGAATTCCTCACAAGTTCCAGGTTGGTGAAAAGGTGTGGTTGCATTTGTAGAAAGAGAACCTCACATGCCCCCATAGGAATCTTAGACCACTCTTATATAGGCCTTATACTATCACAAAAGTTGTGGGTGACAATTCTTTCGAATTGAGTATGTTGGAAATACTGAGAGGGGGGTGGGGGTGAATTAGTATTACATTTTTAAACAATTAGTAGTTACTATTTTATTTTATTAACCACCACAATAGATCAACAATGAATTTGTATTTAAAATCAATTATATAAATATAATTAACAATAATTACAAATTTTATAAAGAATAATATGTGATTTTGAAGGACACCAATCTTATTCAGAGCACGAACTCTTGGAGACACAAATCCCCTTCTTTTATGAGCACCTACTCAAGGAAGATACAACTCCCCACTTCTCCAAGCACCAAATTCAAAGGAGGCTCCAACCTCCTGTATTCTTCAAGCACCAACTTGAAAGGAAACTGCAACTCCCTGTTGTTCAGACTTCAACCTGTAGAGGACTACAATCCTCCCAAACTCCTCCCTTCCACCCTCACCACACAGTTTTACTTTGTAATCTTATTCCTATGACTCTACCTCAAGTAGAATATACTCAGATATCTCCCTAATTCACTCTTTCATTCTTCATTATTATGAGTTTATATATCCTTCCAAATGGTGTGCATCACTGAACCATTATGTCTTTTCAATGAATCAATGTGCCTCTTATTTAAAATAGACCGTAATAAAAAAAATCAACCTAATCGAACTCAAATTACTTATACATTAATTATATTTTGTTCTTTCTAATGTCAATATTTCTTATGGAATGATCAATCCGACAACCCTTCATGAAATTGACTAAAACGATACATTTCTTCATTGCACCAATCTCTGGTTTCGTAGAGACTCATCTACCATCTAATTGAGATAAAGATTAAATCTTGAACATTGATTTCGATGTGCATATATATGTTATTCATTCCTAATTGTTTTAAGAACCTATGCTCTTATTTCTTATGGAATGATCGATTCGACAACCCTTCATGAAATTGACTAAAATGATACATTTCTTTGTTGCACTAAGCTTTGGTTTCGTAGAGACTCATCTACCATCTAATCGAGATCAATATTAACTCTTGAACATTGATTTCAATGTGAATATATATGTTATTCATGCCTAATTGTTTTAGGTAGCTATGGACTTCCTTCAACCTAATTTACCTTTTACTAACGAACGGTTGAAATTTCACCCATGAGTTGTTCCAATGGCCTACCTTACTCCTGAGAAGATATTGATCCTACGGCTTTGACTTAATTTCCCAGTGAGATAGCCAATCCATTTTTACTTCAAATCTAGTGGGGACCAAATATCGTGACTTAATCATTGAACAAATCAAAGGCACAGACTTAATTAGGTGTTGAGATGGACATTCCTTATTTCATCTAGGCGCTTTAGACAGATCCACGATTCATATATAATAAATCATTGAATGGACGATTCTTATTCATTTTAAACATGGAATTTTACTTAGAATTATTTCATGTGACGGGTTCGTGGACTCTTTTACTTGCGGACTCACATGTCTTCTCGAGTTTCATCAAAATTCACGTCCAAATTCCACAACCTCCAAGATGAACCTATACTTAGAGAAATTTTAAGTGATTTTTTTTGGGTTCATGGACTCTCAAACTTGCAGACTCACATGTATTCTCGGGTGTCATCAAAATTCACATCCAACTTCCGTTACCTCCATAATGAACCATACTTGGAATTTTACTTAGATTTATTTTATGTGATGGGTTCGCAGAATCCCGGACTTGCGGACTCACATGTCTTCTCAGGTGTCATAAAAATGCATGCCCAGCTTCCATAGCCTCCAAGATGAACCCATACTTAGAAAAAATCTCAAGAAATGTTTTTTGGGCTCGTGGACTCATATCTCTTCTTGGATGTCATTAGAATGCATGACCAAATTCCATTACCTCCATAATGAATCATACTTAGAATTTTTAAGAAATATCGATAAAATATGATACTTAGAAAATTTTTGGTTTCTCAGTAGACTTGTGTAAAGATATCTAAGTCATCTAATCATTATTTCATTTTGATCCAATGATCAACATCATTTCTTCATTCTTTACCATCCGATAGTGCTCTTATTTTGATCCAATGATCTACATTCTTCTTCGTTCTTTACTATCGATTCCTGCAACTGGTATAGCCAAATACTTGTCTGGATGATAAATCCATTTAACCCTTTTTGACATCAATGACAATCATAACACCATGTCCAACAGAGTATTCACCCTTTCCTTGGCTTGGACCCAATATTAATGTGGAGTTGCTTCAACCATATTTCCCACCTCTACTGGACAAATCATAGGTGGATGAACAATTGGCCCCTACAAAACTAAATATCTACTGCATTGCACAAGATCCAATAGATTGAATCATTAACACCAAGATGAAGGGAAATCACTAGCAAAACATACAACTCTATCAAGTTGGAAAATAAGGAGAACCACTTCAACAAGGAAAGTGGCTCACCAAGGTTCATATTCAACAAATGTTTCCCCATATCCTAAGGGAACTTGATGCAATGGGGACCATTGCTTCCTAAGTGGTGAGAATTGATCTAGTTGAATATTGGTGGACACCTACCTCTTCCATTGATTCATCATGGTTCTCCATCTTGGTCATTTTTGTTATGATTTTTGAGTCTTAAACTTCTAGGATCATTTTGAGGCCCTAAATGATGTTTTTTGGTCATCTAGGGGCTGGGAGTTGTCATGGCCTATGTAGGACCTACTAATAATTGTACTTCTTGATTAGATCTTTCCAACAAGCTATTAAATTCCCAAAACAAATATTGTATGAAAATGTTGTGCCCACAAGAAGTTTATGTATCAACTAACCACCTCGGGGCTCGCAAACCTTTTGGCACTTCACCTCCTAGGGTTATGGTTTTGGAACTTCTGGGTTATTTATTTATGCTAAAATTCCATTCTTACAACCATTTCCTTTATCTTATTGCGAATGCTCGTGTAGCTTACATCTCTTTATCTTCATCGATAAGCTGCCACCATTCTAGCCAGTTTGTGTTCTATAGTGTTTTGTTATTTTATTCATTAATAGAAGTTGGGTTTCACTATATTTTTGTGTTCTTTGTTATATTTATATTCATATCTCATTTCATTCTCAATAGAATCTAAATCACCTACAACCTTGGAGGTGTGAGCCTCTTTGATAATTTGCAATATTTCACCTTTAGGGACACAGAGCTTGTCTAGTTTGTATAGAAACCCATTCTAGAGATGATATTTAGCCTTATCGTCACCTTCTTATACATGAATTTGGCCCTGTAGCCAGTGAAACACCTCTTTGAAGTCATCATATTTTGTGTATGCCTCTTTATATGCACCATTGGTAAAAGGGTCCATGTGCATAAGAGTTCCCTAAGTTGTAATATTGATTTTGGATGGCCTTGAAATCATGTCTACCAAATTATTAGTGCTTCCCTTCTTATATTTCACGACTATATGAAATGACTATAAAAAAAAACATCCACTTGTACTATATGGTTTGTTGAAGCTTACCGTGGGCCTACAGATACTACAGTGGCTAGTGATAAGTGTGAATGATGGTTTCCTTTCCCATCAGATAGTGCTTCCACTTCTTATCAACTTGAAACAGAGAATAGATTTCCTTATCATATGTAGGGAAGTTCAAGACTCCCCCATGAAACATATTAGAATGATAGCATACCAAATTACCTCCATGCATCAAGGCCTCTCCCATAGCATATCCACTTGAATTTGTCTCCAATTCAAAGGGCATCCACAAGTTTAGTAATGAAAGTCTTGTTGTTTTATTGATCTTGCATTTTATCTCATAGAAACATTTTTGTTTATTATTTCCCCACTAGAAATTGTTACCATTGGATGTTATGGGATGGAGTGACACAACTACTACTGAAAAGGATGCAATGAAATTACATATGTATTGTGGTGTCGCATCAAATATCCTAACTTTAGTGACATTAGTATGGATTGGCCACTTGACGATAGCCTCCATGTTTGTGGGATCTATATTGAGTTCCCCTCCATTGATCACATACCCTAACTACACCAATTACTATTGAGAAAACTCACATTTCTTTAGGTTAGCCATTAGTTGATGCTTTTTCAAAGTCTCTAACACCTACATACATGAGATGTGATATGTGATCCTCCTAGGTTGAGGTATGAACCAATATATCATTCAAATACATTGTTACAAATGAATATAAATAGGGATACAATACATCATTCATAAATCACATAAATATAGCCAGTGAATTACATAAACCAAAAGGAATGACTATCCATTCATACAAACCTTGCCTTGTCTTGAAGCTGGAGGTGTTCCAAATGTGTTCCTATGTAACACATAGATTTTGGTATCCCAATTTGAGATCCAAATTGGGAAGTACTTGGCATGTTGCAACTAGTTTAACAAATCATCGATCCTAGGCAGACGATGTCAATTCTTGAGTGTGATATTTTTCAAATCTCTATAGTCGATACACATTCACCAAGTCCCATTCTTATAGGGTACTATGATGATAGGTGACCCATAAGGTGAGGTTCTTGGTCGAATTACTCCCAACTCCAACAATGATTTTAAATGTTTATTCACTTTGTCTACTTCTAGAATAGACTATCTATACAACCCAATATATGGTAATGGGGAGTTAGCCAACAATTGTATCTTGTGCTCTACTTCCCTCTTGGGTGGCAGCACTTTAGGCTCATAGAAAACTCTTTTATATGCCTACAATAACTCCTCCAACTATTGTTTCTTATTTTTGGTACATCCTTCTAGGGATTCCTTTGCTCTTTTCGATTCTCCCCCTAGTTAATTCTCTCCTAAGAAAAACAATACATTCTTCTCACTATAATTGATCAACTTTTTTTCTTGGTTGGCACTTACAAGAGAGATCTTCGATTTAACATTATGTGTGTTGATGATGTAATACTTCCCATCCTTGACCAGGTGGTACTATTTTGATCTCTGTATGAATATTTCATCCCACATACATGTAATGGCTTCCAAAAACTACACCACACACATAAAAGGGTACTACATATAACTCCACTTCATCAATAAAATATTCACTTATAACAAACTTTATATTACACCATTTAGTGAATTTTATATTTTCATCCTTATTCAAATGTTCCAATGGATATGGGCTCAGATGATCATGAACCTCCAACCCAAGCTTACCGACTAGATCATCTGCTATGAGGTTGGCTTGTGAATCAAAATCAAATAGAGTATATACCTTGGTATTTTTGACCTGGATCTTAATGTGAAAGATTTTATTCATATCCTTCTCTTTCTTTTGATGAAGGTTACTCATATTCACCTCCTTTTACACTAAAGTGTATATAACATTTTTGTCCACCTCCAATATTCTCTCTACCTACTTGCTTGAATCCATTCCTATGAAGTTATTCTTATTATAATATTTATTATGATTCTTTAGATTCAACTCTAGATGTAGCTTCGAAAACTTATATATATTTTTTGTGACTGTTGATATTACAATGGTTGTAGTGGTTTCTTGGATCCTTGCATTGATGTGTAGTGGTTGTCATTTTCTTGACTTTTCCTTTCCACTTCTTCTTTTCCTCCTTGGAATCATCTTGGTGGTCTTTCTATTTAGAATCATTTGGTTGTCCTTTCTCATGTATTATGTTCTCTAGGTATTTTTCATGGACATGAGCCTCATCAATGGTCCTTGGTTTGAAGAGAATCACTTTCTTTCACAAATCAATATGTAGATCCCCCAAATACTTGAGGAGTACATCTAGGTTCTTGGGAGAGATACCCAACATGATCATTATTTTCTTGAACTTGGTGTTGCAGTCTTGTACACTTTTCCCTTACCTCTTCCTGAAGTGATTCCAATTGATCCACCGATCCTCTACATACCCAATAGGGTAGACTTGAGACATGATGAAGGTTTTAAAAACATCCCACTTAGTGCACGGTCTTCTACTTTCAGTCAAGAAAACAAAATTTTCTACTCTTCATTTATAGTATGGACACTAAAATATACTTCTAATTGTTGCAACCAATGATTCAAATTAATAGCATTGATCTCACATTGATATGGCTTCAGGTCCACTTTTTCTTCCATTTTGAATAGAGGTTGTGAAGGAATTATAACAATAGAATTTAGTTTCTCTTTCTCGAACTTTTTTCTTGATTCATTTTTTGGGTTTTCACTATTTTACTTTTTTTTAATCCTTTTTTGGGTCTTCAACATTGACCTCCCTGAAAGGTTTGAACTTGTTCACTAGATCCGTCATGAGGAGGGCCATGTTGCAAGAGATATCAACAAATTTCTCTTCCAACCTCAAAAATCTCTCAACTGCTACATCACGAGGGTTGTTATGACTAGACTCATCTACCATGGCTATGATTATGTGACTTCCTTCTTAAGCTAATTCATGGATCCTACAACTTTCCACAAATATCCCAAATAAAATTTCTTTAATACCAATATGATTTCTAGGATACCGTGGATATTCCACTAGAGTGGTTCATCATGAAAAATCTTATATTATGCTTAAATCTTTAGTTATGTAGGTTTAATTTCCTTATATCTCAGATTTGTTATCACTGGCTTGTTGCTCAAATTTATGAAAATAATTGAAATATAGAAATGGAATAACAAGCAAAAGAACACATCATCCACACAAATGAACACACAATGTATCTTGGGAAACCCAATATGGGTGAAAACTCAATTAGAAGGTGAGGCCTATGCTTTTCTCTATTTTCTTCAATAATGAAATGAAAGTACAAATAAAGGGTCACTCATTATGGAGTTGTATTTGACACTATGGCCTAAATGGATACTAAAAAATCATCTTCCTCCTATTTTTTTCTCTCAAATCCCACTCCTAGATGATTTTCTCAATTATGGAACAAGTTCAATACTAAATAATGGAACCCTTTGTCCTCCTAATGACCCAATGTTTAACATAGCTTGATAGTCATATAGGGTTGGTGTTTTTTCATCCTCAACCCTCAATTAGAGATAAGGTTTTGTACCTTATATAATCTTCTTGAAATCCCACATGTGTGAGTAATGGGGGTTGACATGGCATCCACTCAATACCATGGTGGTCATCAAGGTAGGTCAACTTGTGGGAGGCATAACTTCCACATATGAGCTCCAATTGAGGTGATTTTTGTATTGTTAGAATGGTATCAATGTGTAGAATAGTATTGATGGGATAAGGGATATTATCATAAATTTTTGACAAAAAAAATCCCATTTGATTCCCCAAAATGTCTCTAAAAGGTTCCAGACCACAATTTTCCAAACTAGGATTGGCCACTAAAATGGGCCCTGCAAAATCATTTCTCCAATTTTTCCACCCAAAAGGTACCAATAAAGATGGAAATTTTTATAATGATCCAATCTATATAAAGGCACATGCATGATGAGATTTCATGGAAATAGGTTCAAAACCTATTTTTGTTTCAACGATTTATTCTGGGTTTGCAGTTGATGTGAGTGTTGCAGAATGTAGGGACAAGGTTGGTGGATTCTTTGAGACATAGGGAGTTGACCTTAATGAAATATTTTCTAGTTATCATAGGATTGGCTCAATATGAGGGTTCATTTTTTCAATGTTTCATCGAAACATGCACAAGAGACCTACTAAAGCAACTACAAACAAATCTTATCAAGAAAAGGAGGAGATATTCAATATGGAATAATGAGAAAATATATTCACACTACTCCAATGAGCTAATCAATATGAATACAATGAATGAGTGATATGAACTCATATAGGAAATAACATTCCATAGTTAATAAAAGTGAACTAACAATGATATTTTCCTTAGGAATGCATGCATAATAGTGATGGTCTAAAATAGAACTAGCTTCAGTTAACTAATAGTGAACTAGTGACTCTAAAATAGAAATATTTCCTACACCCCCTTTGAACATCAATATGGAGTAATTAAAAATGAATTCCAATAGGTAGGGAATATTAGTTACTCATGTACAATGCAACTAATGAACACTGAATAAAAAATTAGGAAAGAGGGAAAACC
>JASDQU010101081.1:376727-399544 GCA_032191745.1 Picea mariana | reverse complement strand
CCCCTCAAAAGACAATGCATAAAAAGAAGAAAGGAATCTGCTAGGCAACTGTGTTTTTCACTCCAAGACAATCACGCAAATTATAAAACTTATGCTCACTAAAAGTCTTCATGAACATGTAGAAATATTTATGGATCTTATGAAGTCCTTTGGCAACCTGTCTATCCTTGTACCTCTTGATCCTATGGACCCATCTGCACCCGAAAATATTCCTTTCTAGTGGAAGTAGAAGAAGATCCAAAACTTGATTCTCTAGGAGTGAGTCATACTCCTCCTGCATGGTTGCTTTCCATAATTTATTTTCTACAGCCTCATTGTGGGTCTGTGTATCGAAAGATTGAACCATATATCAATGCATGGGAATTTCTAGTTCAGAAGCTGAAAGTACACGAGAAGGCTCCTCATGTTGAAATCGAGTCCTCATCAAATCCAATGGATCCCCTGCAAGGAAACCTTCTTCATGAAGCATGGATTGTTCCCTCTTGGGCATCTACTGAAGCTTCAACATTTATTCCTTATCTGGATGTACTACATGACCATTTCCATGTACATAATCCGAGTGTATGTAATCATCTATGATGTTTGGAACTGATGGAAACACAAGAGTCTCTGCATTTTTCACTAGTGGTACATGCAAAGTAATATCCCCATGTGTAAGTAGCAAAGAGGAGTCATCATCAGTAAACTACAACCTTTATTTTTGATCTACCTCACCAATTGCAATAACGGAATTTCCATGCATGTCAAGTACAGAAACTGAATCTAATGTAAATTCAACCTTGCTACATTTATGAGTGATATGATAAACTAAGATTGGATTTATAGAAAGCTTTGGAACATGAAAAACTTTCTCAAAACAACCATTAGGGAGTTCCACTCTTCCCTCTCCTGCTACTGCTACTGGAGTATCATCCCCCATGAGAATAGGGGGTCTTGAGCATGAACTCAAAGAAGTACATACTTCCTCTTTCACTACCATATGATGTGATGCACCAAAATTTATAGTTCATGAATCAGATAAGGAATTAGTTGCAACAAGAGCATGATGATTACATTTATTAGGAGCATGATATTCTTCCTTCTTCTAATTGGATCCTTCAGGAATGAAGTATCCAAGGTTATTCTGATGAAGTACCTATGCCATAAGATCAATTTTCTTATTCATGCATGTGTATGTTGGTTGTGAAGCCTAATTATCTTCTTGATTCAGAGGTCTTTGTTTTCAGTTGTTTTTATACCCCATTAAGACTTTACACCCTGAAAGAATGTACACTCCTCCACGCGGGGGAGTGTAGGGGGGTTACACCCCTGCGAGGTCCGGGGTAAAGCGGGCCTATGATGGAGGTTTGGGGGATATCATTCCCCAATGGGGTTTCAGAGGCAAATACCCCGAAGGAAAAATTTCCTTGTAAATGTATATTGTAATTTCATAGTAAATCTAGACCGTTCATTATAAGGTCAAAGATCTAACGGTAGAATTTATGTTAGGGTTTTTTTCACTAGAAGGAAACCCTCTTTTATGAGGGAAATGTATTGTGGCTATGTATGATTGTGAATATTGTATTCCGTGAGAGGAGACTGTGAGAGAAAGAAGAGGAAGTTACAACGGGTGTGTTGTAGGTTGTATCCCTTCATTTGTTGGATAATAATAAAGGAAGGACCTGGAAATTTCTCTGGTGAACATATCCCACACTAGGTGAACCACATATATTTGTGTCTCTATTGTTTTGTGTATCTTCTATGTTTTATTTCTGCATTTGTTTATTTTATTTCTCTGTGATCATGTTTTTTCTAACAACTGGTATTAGAGAGAAAGGCAACTCACAGGAAAAGAGGGTTTCTCATTCGAGTGGGAGCAATGGTGGAAGATGGAAATTTTAGGGTCGATAAATTTAATGGCCAAAACTACCAATTATGGAAGATGCAGATGGAAGATTATTTATATTAGAAGGATCTATTCCTACCATTCGACGGAATAGTAAAGAAGCCAATGGACATGAAGGACGAAGAATGGGATATTCTTGACAGAAAGGCTCTAGGAACGATACGAATTAGCCTGGCAGTGTCAGTGGCTTTCAATATTTTGAAAGAAAAGACAATGAAGGAGTTGATGGACGTATTGGCTAAACTGTATGAAAAACCCTCAGCGTCCAATAAGGTATTTCTAATGAATATATTATTTAATATGAAGATGTCAGAAGGTGGGTCTGTTGCAGATCATTTAAATGAATTTAATATAGTTACTAATCAACTAAGTTCTATAAAAGTGGAATTTGATGATGAGGTCAGGGCTCTTCTAATCTTATTCTCATTGCCAGCAAGCTAGAATGGGTTGTTCCTGGTTGTAAGTAACTATATCTCTGGTTCAAACACTTTAAAATTTGATGATGTTGTTGGTGTTATCATTAGCAAGGAAATGCGACGGAAAAGCACAGGTGAGACATCAGGTAATGCATTGAACATGGAGAACATGGGAAGACAAAAGGATAGAGGAAAGGGCTTAAGAAACCATGGGAATTATAGGATGGGAAGATCCAAATCCAGACTTGGAAAGATAGAGTTATGGAATTATGGGAAGAAAGGAAATCTAAAGAAATACTATAGAGCTCCAAATAAAAAAGAAACAAAGAAATGAATAGCAGGAGAAAAATCAGGAAGAAAATGTAACATGTGACGTGTTACAAGATGCTTTGATTTTTTCTATAGATAATATTTCTGAGTCTTGGGTAGTAGATTTAGGGGATTATTTTCATGCCAAACCCCATAGGAAACATTTTCTAGATTATGTTCAAGGTGATTTTAGACAGGTTCATTTGGGTGATGATGCACCATGAAAAATTGTTGGAATGGGAAAGGTAAAAATAAAGCAAAGGAATGGAAACCAATGGTTGGTGAAAGAGGTAAGACATGTTCCAGATCTAAGAAAAAATTTGATTTCAACAGGGCAGTTGGAAAGTGAAGGTTGTGTATCCATATTTACAGATAAGGTGTGGAATGTCACCAAAGGATTATTGGTGATAGAAAAATGAGAGAAGGTAGGTACATTGTATTTATGTATTGGTAATATTGACTCTTCTATCTCTTGAGCTTCTACAGGAGTTGATACAACAATGTGGAATCATAGGCTTGGACACATGAGTGAGAAGGGGATGCAAATACTTCACAAAAGAAATTTGTTGCCAGATCTTAAGAAAATTGATTTGGATTTAAGTGAGCATTGTGTTTATGGAAAACATAAGAGAGTCATATTTCTCAGAGTCGGAAAATAAAAGAAAAGTGAAAGGTTAGAGCTTGTGCATACATATGTATGGGTACCAACTCAGGTATCATCTCTTGGTGTCTCTCTTTATTATGTTACTTTTATTGATGATGCAACTAGAAAAACTTGGGTTTATTGTATTCGACAAAAAATATGATGTTTTTGACACTTTTAAGAAATGGAAAGATTTGGTTGAGAATAAGACAGGAAAAAGGTTGAAGTGTCTTAGATCAGATAATGAAGGTGAATATTGTAGCAAGGAGTTTTGATGATTATTGTTCATACCATGGGATTCCTAGAAAGAAGACGGTTCCAGGAACACCACAAGAAAATGGTGTGCCAGAAAGGATGATCAGGACAACCATGGAGCGTGCAAGGAGTATGAGATTTCATGTTGGTTTTCCCTTAAGTTCTGGATAGATGTTGTAGATATTGTTGTTTACTTAATAAATAGAGGAACTTCAAGCTCTTTGGATGGTATAATTCCAGAGGAGGCATGGACAGGTAAAAAGCTAAACTATTATGTTTTGAAGACTTTCGGTTGTGAAGCATTTGTCCATATTAATAAATAAAATAGAACAAAGATTGAGGCAAAAACCAAGAAGTGTACCTTTATTGGACACGGTGTTAATGATTTTGGTTATCGCTTATGGGATTATGAAAATAACAAAATCATTAGGAGTAGAGATGTCATATTCAATGAGAAGGCCATGTACAAAGATCAGTTGTAGGGAAAGAAACAGGGAAAAGAAAAACCAGAATACACAGTGCTTAATGAGATCACTGAAAAAGAAATTATAAAGGAACTAGAAAGTCAAAATGTACAACAACATGAGTAGAAGGTACCTCAAACTCCTGCAAGTGTTGTTAGAAGATCTACCAGGTTAAGTAGACCCCTTGAATGATACTCTCCTTCATTGTATTATTTATTGTTGATTGATTTTGGTGAACCAGAATGTTATGAAGAGGAAATGCAGGTAGGCACTAAAAAGAAGTGGGAGCAAGGTATTAAAGAGGAAATGGATTCCTTGATAAATAACTAGAATTGGGATTTGGTTTAGCTGCCTACAGGAAAAAGAGAATTTCAGAATAAATGGGTTTACAAGTTGAAGGAAGAAGATGGAGGAAAAAAGTGGTACAAGGCTAGAATTATTGTAAAGGGGTATTGTCCCTCGACCAAGTTTTGAGGAAACATTGGTCATATTTGGACCACTTTTGGACTTCAACACATTGTTCAAAAAATGAGTGCCTAGACGGAGCTGAGATCATGGATCTCATTGATTTTGCGGGCTATGTGGACCCAGTAAGGGGTCCTCTAGGATTTTTTTAATGGGTTTATGGGATGTCGGCCCATGGGGTTTACCCATGATTAGGCCTTATTGTAAGGGTTTGTAAAAGTAAAAAATAAAGGAAGAATGTATGGTATAAGTAGTAATTTTTGGAGCTAAGTGCAAGTAGTTTGAGCGGCTTTGTGCCAAGGAATGTATGCGTGTTAAGGATTTGTGCTTGATAGAGGGTTGGCTCTGTGACCTAACCTAGTTTTGGAAGGAGGATCTGGTGCTCATTGCGCAGATCTCTTGTCCTATGCGAATCTTGATTCGGTGGCTTAGTGCACAGGAGTGAATGAATGTAATATTCAAGCATATAATAAAGAAGGTGAAGCGGTTGGTGGATGTAGCCCCACACTAGGGTGTACCACGCATATCTGGTGTCTATGGTTTGCCTTGTGCAATGTTATATTTGTTATGTTTTGATTGGTGCTTAGATTGGATGTGTAATGAATATGTATATGTTGCTTAAATGCATTGCTTATGTTAGAATGATAGATTTGATTCAGAGTGCTAAGTGTTAAGTGTTTAAGGTGCATAATCCTTTGTTATTGTTGTGCTAGATCTACCTTAGATTATGTTCTACGATGTTTATAAGGATAATGAACTAATGTATGTCACTTCCTAAAGAAATAACATAATACCCTGCGAAGTGTTATTATCACAGATATATGTTCCATCTTAGTTAAAGACACGTGCGTCCTGTAACCCCCCTGCTTCTACCTTGGGTGAGACCTCGTCTTCTTTGGAGGTGTCACCGAAAGGGTCGGTAGTCAAGGTTTTGTTGGTGCATTGTTAAACATTGAACTCTGGGTCTGCCCCTGTGCCAACAAATGGTTCCGCTGCCGAGACCTGAAATTGTGATTGTTGGGAACTGAAGTAAAGAAAAGAAAATCTTTGTGTGTAGATCTGTTGTTGAAGTGCGCAGTACTCTATTTGAATTGCGAAGCTTTGTGCTAAGAAAGAAATCTGATCTGAATAAAAGAGGTAAGATCTAAAAAGAGGTAAAGCTTTATGCTTTGACAAGAGAAAGATAAGTGAAATTTTTTGTTTCGAAAGCATGAATTTAAGTACATTTAATAGGTTTTGTCCTAGTCTGAAGGCTAGAGCATAGTTGAAAGAAAGAGATGATTTGAGTAAATTTAATGGAAATGAAGAAAGACATGTTATTCCTATACATAGAAATATTTTTTGGACTAACAAGTGGATGCATTGTTGGCCCTTGGATATGGAAGCAAGCAAAGATCAAGGAAGAAGAGGTCAAACACGAACTATGCGGGAGACAAAATGACTGTTACTAGGTCAAAGTGAGAAAAAGAGAAGAAAAGAAGGAGCGAAGCAAGCAAAAGCACGTTGTTGGACAAGGATATTAAGGATGACAGATCAACAGGGAAGAAGGATTGAGGACAACTCAGCAAGCGGAAAAATCCACCGTTAGCACTACGCGAGAAGGAAGGAAAGATAGGCTAGTGAAGCCTGAAAAAAGCGGGTCAAGTTGACCTAGGGTTTTTAACACTTAGGTATCGGCCTAAGGATGTCGGTGAGTGGTTGTAATGTATAAATAAAGGTCAAGAGGACCTGGTTCGAGTCAATAGGTTATGGTATTTTTGTCGATCTAGTTGTATTGTTGTGAGTGACTATTGTATCGTGAGAGAGAAGTGCTAAGAGAGAGAGCCTTCTGGTATTGTAAGATCTTCAGTTGGGTGCGAAGGTCACATCCTGTAGCTGGGTGCACGGGAAGGGGAGAGATAGAGAGAAGAAGAAAGAAGATATGCTAGAGGGTGAACCACGTATAACTTGCATCATATGTGTGATTGATGCTTTGATCTCTGTTATTTTTATATTGTTATTTGCATTACTGTGGTAGATTAGATCTTTGGTTGTGTGAAATATATCTAGGACTTATACGTGACATATACATGATGTGTTGTTTTGGTATTAGATTCACTTGATATCCCCTTTGGTTGTAGACAATTTTTTCCTGCAACCCCCTCATAGCAGCTTCAGGTGAGACTGCATTTGCCTCGTAGGTGTTGCCAAAAGGGCTAGTAGCTAGGGCTTGTTGGTGCTCTCTTGGAGCAGAACCCTGGGTCTGCCCCTATGCCAAAAAATGGTTTTGTTGTCGGGATAGGAATATTTTTAAGGGAATGTGAAGGTGGTTCCCATCAAAGATAGAGATTCAAAAGTGGATAGAGGATCAAGAGAAGGAATTCGTTGAAGCCCAAAACAAGAACCCTAATCTTAGTACCGAGGATTGGATAGAAAGATATATCTTCACCGATATTCATGAGATCTTCTTTGGAGGAATCCATCAGGAGCTATATGAGTGGTTAGCTAGGTTAGCAGATACATAGTTTGAGATCAGATATAGATCTCCTGTAGTTTGGACGTTGGCGCTGATCCAGAAGGTTCAGAGAGTCGACAATGCCGTATCCAGAGAAGTAGATCACTGGTTCGATAACACCATTGGAGATTACATCATCGAGTTCGTTGTTGACAGAGTAGAATCGTATATCCAATCCAAGAGATACTTTTTCAAGGGACCCAGAGGAAAATTTTCACATTTTCTGAAGTTGAGAATCAAGATTCTCTTGCATGAGAAGAACATCTTGAAGATACAGTAGATTGGTTGGATCTAAAAAATATAATGTTCAAGAATTCAGACAGCGACAGTGACACAGAGGCTAGACATACGCGAAGTGGAAGAGTGTTCAGAGGAGTTCATCTCATGAACCTATTCAAGTAGAACTACAGGGATGAGGGTTTCTATAGTGGAGAAGAGGTAGATATGACAAACGAAGAGTATTCAGAACTTGCTAGGACAGATGAAGGAGAGAACAAAGAACCTCGCTACGATGAGCCAGAAACTTCAGGAACTGCACAGACCATTGAAGTAAGTACTATTAATCCTCCTGTTATTTCAGTAGTACTAGGTAATCAGAATAATCAAAACCACCAAAGTCCTCAGAGTATTGTTACCAATAGTTCAACATCTACACAGATAGGAAACCTAGGCAGCTCTATGGCAGATGAGATGAGTCTCCCTATCTTTAGGGGAGATGGATCTGAAGATCCTGATCAACATTGGTTTCTGTGCGAAGCCGTATGGAATATTAAAAATGTCACCAACGAATCTGTTAGAAGAACCTAGTTCAACACTACTCTAAGAGATCGTGCACTAAGCTGGTATATGAAGCTTGTTCAAGGACTTGCATAGCCTCAACCACTAAATGATATTAGGAACGCCTTGATTGCAGAGTTCAAGAAACCCAAATTAGAGTCACAATGCATTACAAAGATGAAAGAGATCAAGGAGAAGGTAGTTGATCCTATCTGGGAATTCGATTAGAGATTCAAGACTTTAATCAACCGATTAACTTTTAAGATTCCCGATGAGAAGAAAAAGGAATGGTTCATCGTTGCTCTCTTACCACACATCAGAGTTCCTCTGATGCAACAAAAAATTGCTTCGCAGTCTGAAGCGCTAGAGATCGCTATGAAGCTAGAAATCACCCCTATGGGAGAATCCATCTTAGGTATGAGTCAAATATTGAGCCAACTAATGATTTTGTCTCTGCAGGTCGAGGATATGAAAAAAGAAAAGGGAAAGGACAAAGGAGAAGATGTTCAGTGCATCAGATGAAAATTAGAAGGCCATGATAAGGAACATTTTCCCCTATTTCATGAGTTTTTGGCCTTGGGAGCGTCGAGCCCATTGAAGCAAGTCACCCTACCCTGGTGCAATGTATGCAGAAATAGACATTGCCCAGGTGAGTGCTATTACATGCAGAAGTATGTTCAGACACCCACAAATTTGTACTGTACGTTCTGTAAGTCAGTAGGGCATGATGATAGGGATTGTAGGGCTTATGATATCATGCACAAAATGTCAAGAGATATATAAAAAATCCAAGGTGAAGTATAGCAAGAAGGAAACACTATGCAGTACAACTATCTAGGAAGAGGAAAATTCAATCCTCGCGGTGGATTCAAAGGATGAGGACAAGGAGGAGTAATGGGATGAGGTTGGGGATAGATCATCTGTTACAACTACACACACCCAAGACACTTAGAAAGGGACTGTCAGAACCCTTGCACTACTTGCAGTTATTGAAACTCCTTCGAGCATGTTGTCGAGGACTGTTCTGTGTTGCTAGCCAAGCTTCAGAAAAGACGAGGACCTCAACAAAACCCGCAGATACAGTTAATAAAAGAGGAACCCCATAGAGAAGACCCTAGAGTCATTGTTATCACTTGAGGAGGCACTGATACAAGAGAAGACAAGGCGACCCAAGGAAAGAATACAAAAGACTTAGGAGTCAAGAAAGATACAGAGAAGACTCAAACATTTGATGCCAAGAAAGAAAGACAAATATTCAAGGAGGTAAGAAAAGAGTTCAAAGGAGACCAAGTTTCATCATCAAAGACACAACCAGAAGTAAAAGAATATGGAATGCCTTAGGAATTTGATCAGTTTGCTTTTCCAAAAGAAGGAACAGAGGTAAGTAAGCTCATGGAATTTTTATACACTTGTATTAAGTTGATTTAGGATGAGGACGTTGTACAAGAGCTATAGAATTTAATCAGAAAATATGAGCTAGGAAAGATAAACCCCTTACTGAATAGGGAAATGTACCAAATTGGAAAAAGGAGAAGGAAAAATAAGGAATTACACTTGAATTTTCAAATAGGATAATATGATATATAGACTATGTAGTCCTCGACTTAGGGTCGGAGGTCAATTTCATGACAAAATAGACCTGGGCAATGATGGGAAAACCAATATTGATCTATTCCCCTATCAGAATTAGGATGGATAACCAACAAGTTGTCATCCCCTTTGGTAGATTGGAGCATGTCCCTGTGGACATCGATGGAGTAAGAACGTTCACAGATTTTGAGGTAATTGAAATTGTTGATGACAATTTCCCTTACCTTGCACTGTTAGGAATTGATTGGGTGTTCAATAATTCTACTGTGGTTGATTTGAAGAAAATACGTATGACATTTGAAAGAGATGGCCTTAGGGTCAATGCACCTTTAGATCTATATGAAGGTCAACGATACACATATCCCATTAGAGAAGAAGACCACAGATATGAACTAAAAAACATATACAAATTAACAGCCAGAGAGTAGGATTACATCAATCCTACAGCTGATGGAAACCTTAGCTGGCGAAGTGATAGTGCCTATTCAATGGATTCAAAAGAAGCACTGGAGAACTGGTAGAACCACATGTATGAAATGTCTACAAGGAGATGTGCTAGATTAACCAGATAAGTTCGCTGGATTGGTACAACAGTAAGTAACTTGCCTACCTTCGATGTTTTGAATCCTTTAGAAGTTTATCGGACTTTGAAGCAAGTGTACCAACACAACAGAGATTGTTGGCAATGGACGAGGTCCTGAAAGTGACACCAACAAGATGGCAGGTGACACACAAAAGCAACATCACAGACTGGGTACAATGCTGAACTTTGATGAAAATGCGGTTCTCAGCACCAAAAAAAGGTTGTGGAGTGAGGTACATAGGTCGAAGCTACCCAAAAGACCATGTGTGGAGTTACGAAGAAGTCTGGAGAAATATTCCTCAGGAACAATGGGTGCACAAATTCGTTAGGACACAACTCCTATCAACTGGTACCTTCAAGTGGAGCTGCGCCTCATCACTGTAGATTGGGAAGGTATGATTCAGAATTTTGTAAAAAACTTTTTATTTGAAAGTCAATATCCTTCAGTAGACCAAGCATTACAGATTGTCAGACAGAAAGTGTTTGAGGAGGCATATAGCCTCCCTCTGGAACTAGAAGAGGACGAATGAACTGCACCATTCCAGAAATTGCATGGTTGTTACAACATCAATGCTGATGAAGATGATGATCCAAGGAAGGTAAACATTGCCGAGACAAAAGACCAACGAGATGTGGAAGGACCTGGATTTGAGCTACCCTTCATTGGACAACCAATCAAGATAAAAAAGTCAATATTGGGACAGAGGAGACACCGAAGCTTGCCAATGTCAGAGATTATTGGGATGATTCTACCATTGAAAATATTACAGAGTTGTTGCACGAGCATCAGGACTTGTTTCCGACCAAGTTCAATTATATGAAGGGTATCAAAGGACCTATGGGAGATATGGGGATACCTTTGAAACCAGGTGAAAAACTAGTTAAACAAAGACCCTACAGGTTGAACCCTAAGTATAAGGAGAAAGTGAAGATTGAACTCGACAGAATGCTGGAAGCAAGGATTATAGAACCTGTCAAGGAATCGAAGTGGATCAGCCCTATGGTGGTGCAAGACAAGAAAACAGGTGAGATTAGAATCTGTGTGGATCTCAGGAAGTTAAATGGTGCTTGTTTGCATGACCCCTTCCCTACACCATTCACTAATGAAGTGTTAGATAATGTAGGAGGCCAAGAGGTATATTTGTTTACCGATGGATTTTCAGGATACCCTCAGATCCAGATTGCGAAGGAAGATCACCACAAGACCACATTTGCAATAGAGTGGGGATCCTATAAATATATAGCAATTTCATTCGGATTGAAGAATGCCCCATCCATATTTTCTAGGGTGGTGGTCGAAGAATTCAAAGAGTTTCTGCATAAATGTTTAGAAGCATACTTTGATGATTGGACTGTGTTTAGTTTGTTGAAGAATCATATTGAATTCCTAAGGTTAATGTTAGAAAAATGCATATAGTTTCAGATTGATTTGAATATGAAGAAGTGCATTTTCTTCTCACCATTTGGGGTGTTGTTAGGACATATTGTATATAAGCAAGGATTGCTGGTAGACCCCTCTAAAATTGCCATCATAGTTGATTTACCACCTCCTACTTCAGTCAAGCAATTGCACACTACACTGGGACATACAAGATATTACAGGAAATTCATCAAGGGATATACCCAAATTACAACACCAATGGAGAAAATTTTGAAGAAAGATTGTCAGTATAGTTGGACAGAAGAATGCCAGAAGAGCTTCGACACACTGAAACAAAAGATGGTTACTGCACCTATTCTAGTTTTCCCAGATTGGAGTAAGGAGTTTCATGTGCATCTCGATGCATCTTCTATCACCTTAGGAGAATTGTTAGAACAACCTGGATATGGGGACATCAACCACCTATTAGCTTTTTCCAACAGGAATCTATCTACAGCTGAAATTAATTACACCACTACAGAAAGAGAAGGATTAGGCATGGTGTATGCGCTGCATAAATTTTTCCACTACTTATTGGGAGGACACTTCAAAATGTTTATTGATCACTCTGTGTTGAAGTACCTATTCAACAAGTCAGTGTTGGGGGAGAGAATATGCAGATGGATTCGACTATTTCAGGAATACGATTTTGAAGTTGTGGTTAAGCCAAGAATAATGAACAATGGTCCTGACCACTTGTTAAGGATGGAACATGGCGAAGAGCCCAGTAATTTGGAGGACACACTGCCAGTGCACAGTTTCTATCCATTAGAAATATTGATGATCACTTCGCAAAGATAGTCCAATTCATGTCAACAGGAATGGCACCTAGTGAGTATACCATCACCCAGAAGAAATAGCTAGTAGTGCGCATTGCCAATTTTTCACTCATTGCTGGACAATTATACAAGATGGGACTTGACGAGATATTGAGAAGATGTGTTATGGAATAAGAATGACTGATGATCCTCGCCAAAGCTCATGAAGGCGTTGCAGGAGGACACTACGCAGGGAAAGCAACAATGTAGAAGGTTCCTAGAGCTAGCCTTTGGTAGCCTACCTTACACAGGGATGCTAAAGAATATTCCAGAGCCTGTGATGTATGCCAACGAGTTGGGAAACCGTCCAGAAGAGACAAAATTCCATTAGCACCACAAATGACCCTAGAAGCATTTGAAAAGTGGGCCATTGACTTTGTGGGACCCATAAACCCACCAGCCAAGCACACAGGAGCGAGGTACATCATTACTGCGACAAAATACTTGACCAGATGGGTCGAAGATAGAGTAGTTAAGGACTGTAGTGCAACTACAATTACACACTTCATATTTGATGACATCATAACTAGGTTTGGATGCCATAAGATCCTTATGAGTGATAAAGGCACACGTTTCATCAATAAGACAGTTGAAGCCCTGACTGAGGAATTTGCAGTACATCATCAGAAGAGCACACCTTACCATTCATAGGAAAATGGGACAGTTGAAGCATTCAACAAGATCTTGGAGACAACGCTAACGAAGATTTGCAGTGTGAACAAGGATGAATGATATTTAAGAGTACCTGCAGTACTATGGGCCTATAAAACCACTTGCAAGAAGCTGGCCATGTAGACCCCTTTTAAGCTGGTCTATGGTCTTGAAGTTATTGTACCAATGGAATACCTAGTGCCAAGTCTAAGGATCGTTTCTTTTACAGGCATGGATGATGCCAATGTTTTTCGCAAGAGGCTTGCAAAGTTGGTTGAGTTAGAAGAAGATAGATTTATTGTAGGATTTCACCAATAGGTTCAGAAGAAAAGAGAGAAGGCCTATCATGACAGACACATCAAGAAGAAGGAATTCAAGCAAGGTGATTTTGTACTGGTGTATGACACTAAGTTTATAAAACATCCAGGGAAGTTCATAACACATAGGCTCGGACCATATGAGATTTCTTATGTTACAGAAGGAGGAGCGAAGCAAGGAAAAGCGGGTCGTTAGACGAGGATATCGAGGATGACATATCAATAGGGAGAAGGATTGAGGACAACTCAACAAGCAAAAAAAGCCACCATTAGCACTGCGCGGGAAGGAAGGAAAGATAGGTTGGCGAAGCCCAAAAAAAGTGGGTCAAGTTGACCTAGGGTTTTGGTATCTAGGGTTTTTGACTTAGTTTTCAGCCTAAGGATGTCGGTGAGTGATTGTAATGTATAAATAAAGGTCAAGAGGACCTAGGTCGGGTCGGTAGGGTATGGTATTGTTGTCGATCTAGTTGTATTGTTGTGAGTGACTATTGTATCATGAGAGAGAAGTGATAAGAGAGAGAGCCTTATGGTATTGTAAGATCTTCAGCTGGGTGTGAAGGTCACGTCCTGCAGTTGGGTGCACAGGAAGGGGAGAGATAGAGAGAAGATGAAAGAAGATCTTCTAGCTAAGAGCGTAGATAAGGACTGTATGCTTGACCTTAATATATTATAAGCACATTTTTGTGGACGTAGCCCTAAAGAGAGGGTGAACCACGTATATCTTGCATCGTATGTGTGATTGATTCTTTGATCTCTGTTATTGTTATATTTTTATTTGCATTACTATGGTAGATCAAATCTGTGGTTGTGCAAAGTAGATCTAGGACTGATAAGTGACATATACATGATGTGTTGTTCTGGTATTAGATCCACTTGATATCCCCTTTGGTTGTAGACAATTTTGTCCTGAAACCCCCTCATAGTTGCTTTGGGTGAGACTGCATCTGCCTCACAGGTGTTGCCGAAAGGGCCAGTCGATAGGGATTATTGGTGCACTCTTGGAGCCAAACCCTGTGTCTACCCCTGTGCCAACATGCAGGAACGTAGAATTTTTTTGTTGCAGATTGCAGGTCCAACACTATGATCCTAGTGCCCAGTACAGAAAAGGTTGGGGAACATTTAAAAGAAAAAGATGACTAACATTGTGTTATAATTGAAGAAGACCAGGACACCTTGCTAAGGAATGCCCTAGCACAGGTCCTATTTGTCTTTGTTGTAAGATTATTGGTCATCAAGTTGAGGATTGTCCAAGGATGATTGCTAAAGTTGAATGAATGAACATAATACAATAAAAATATGAAGGAAGTCAAAATACCAAGGGCATGTTAGAGAATCATAAAGAGAAAGAATCATAGGAATCTTAGACTACGTTATTACAATTGAAAGAAATGATGGATTTTCACAAAGATGTTAGTTTACTAGAGATCCTGAAAGTAAAACAATGCATAAGTGCAAGAATAGAAGACTTCGACATAGACTGTGTCTTGGATGAAGAAACACAAGTGGATATTCTGATAGAAGGAACTTGGAAATTTTTGGGAAATCCCATTGTGAGACTTTTGTTGGGAAGGATAGGCTTGTTTAAGGGGAAAATGATAACCTTATGTGGACAAGTTACTAATGTACCTATTATTGTCCATGGAACATCAACTGAAGAGGAATTTGAAGTCATTAAATTTGTTGGGGACAACACCCCTTTCCCACTTTTATTAGATAAGACTTGGATCGAGAAGGATCAGATCAGAAGGAAAGCAGAGGAAGAAGCTACAGGCAAAAAAAAAAAAAAAAAACAAGAACTAAGGGATTTCATAGCTAGAAAAATAGATCAACTAATAGAAGAATGAGAGGATAAGTCAAAGCAACGGAACATAGTAACAATGCAGGAGGGACATAAAGTAAGAAAATTAGCTATCAAGGTTGAAAGAGTGCAAGAAGGTTTGAAGGACCTATCTACTCAAGAAAACAGTATACCCACCTAGGACATGTTAAGAAAGGGGATATTAACCCTAGACCCTTTGAGGGCACCTCAACAATGCAAAGTCACTATGCTAGGGGAAGATAAGAATAAAAATGGAAAGAGGATTCCAAAAACAGTTAGAGAGACTCAGATCATAGGAAAGAAGGCAAGGAAACTCAATAAAAAGAAAGCTAAGTTGGAAAAATATACAAGAGGCTACAGGGAATAGATGGAAGACTTCATAGACTAGAGCCTCACATGAGTCAGGTTCACAGGATTTGAACCTCACTGAAATAGTGGGACCACACAACATGGGACTTTGCCCTGGCGAAGTTATATGACTATTGGAGGTGCCCTGACCTTTAGAACGATGCTCTGGAATGGTTAGAAAATGCATTTATGTGTTGATGGACCACTTTTGGATGATGAGACCGCACCATAATGGATAGATTCAATTTGATGCAATCATTCCTAGCCATTGGAATAATTTGTTACGATGCCCCTCTTATTTAACCCATCAAACGCTACGTCGGGACAACTTTTTGATACCCGTGATTAACTGAGCCAAGAAGAGAATTGTCTGTATGTTGAGATGTGTTATTTGAAACTAGACCCCACATGTCCATTTGTCTACCCCGCATGTCCTTTCGTCTACCCCAACCTGTTTGTTTAAAATTTAGAATGTCAGGCGAACCTAGTGAATAGACAATTATGTCGAGGAAGTCCTCAAGAAGCTAATGGCCGAAAAATTGATATCTAAAGGTGTCTAGGCATCATCGACTAGGGGATTTCATGCTTCCCCTTTGACTAGACATTGTTATGGTTGTGTTAACGCTGTGACTGAGCAGTGAAGTAAGCACTATGATGATCTAGCTAATGTGAAGTAGATCCTGTCGATCCTAATAGAGTATATCCCATCTTTGGTTGGTGCAGTTAATTGCGAAAACATCCCCCAAGATTATGAGTACATTGTGTTCACCACGTACATTTTGAAAAGAATACGTGTAGTCAGGAGTTAGTTAGGACAGATCCCACTATTGAAGAACAACAATGTCAATTTAGGAGACAAGGAGAACTATGTTATGTTGGCACCCCATCACTATCTCACGAAGTCAATTGGGAAAAATCCTCGCCTCATCTCCCAGCCATGGACTAAGGGGTTGGCACAGTCCACCATGATGAAGATCCCCCATTTTGGCCACCACCAAGAGGTTAACGCCTGCATTAAACTCCTCTTGTCATGTTATCATGGCGGATACTTGTGGCTCGACAAAAGAATTAGTGTGGATCTGACACTGGTCTACCAAATCACAGGCTTAAGCATGAAGGGACTTGACCTGTTATCACTCCAGGATACTCTCCTAGGTTGTATCTCAGAGATGCCCCATAACTTAACCGTTCTTGTAATGATTCACTTAATAATGGGTGTGGGGTTGGATCAATATGAGTATCTAACTCATTGGATTGTATCCTCAAGACAGTCTAGGTATATTCAAACAGTACAAGGCCTTCAAGAGCTATTATCAGATAGGTTGTGAATCAGATGGATAAGAAACTAATCAATTAACCATAACATACATAAAACAATATATATGTTGGGTCAAAAAAATAGCAGTGAATGCTTATGATCCTTTCTTAATAAATGAAGGTAATATGATAGTTACCATAGGACATTAAACAGAGAAAAAGAAATAATTTCAACTCATAAGCATAGAACAAAGATGAAAAGAAAGTCTGACAATAACAATGAAAGAAGCTTGCAGGTTGAATATATTAAAGAAAGTGTCTTATCACAATATCAATATAGTTTAGAACTCAAATTCGAACCCATGTTTATCAAAATTTTATGGCTTTATATCCTTTACATCAGATTCTCCAGATCTTGAAATACTGGATCGAACTTTCTAAAAATAGACAGTCAACAACTGACCCAAGAAAATAGGCAGAAATCCTATATAATAGGTCAACAACTTATCTCAAGTGATATTCACATCCTTTAACGTCTTTGACAGGTGTAATAATCCTTCTAAGGTTGTTAGGTCTTCTTGAGATACAATATAATTTGAAATTTCCAGCTGTTAACAACAAACCAGTGTTTTCCCAGAAAATAGGTAACCGATTTAACTTTTCCACCTTCCTAGGCGTCTCCAAAATCAAAATAAACTCTTGATAAAGATACCTTTAATTATTATCTATTGATTGAGACTGTTCTTGAGGCATTTGGATAATAAAAACTTGGATCTGTGCAAAAACAATACCTCTCTGCCCTGTCAATGATTTCGATGGCTAGAACAGACAAAACTTGGGCCAGTTAGCTACCGAAAACCCCTCTTTCAGTGGCTAATGAACAGTTGAAATGTTCTCCCAAGCCACTGAAAGTTTTGTTTTAAACAAAATTGCATAATACCTTTTTTCTTAACTCTAAAAAACCTTCGGGCCGATCTTCTGAAGCCTTTGCACCTTGCTCAAGTTCTAGAGCAACTGTAGGATTGTTGGTTGCCTCTGGATCATAGTAATGAGTGGCTACCTCTACTAGGGTTTCAAGAGTAGCATGTGGTTGAGACAGGGGTCTTGAAGACACAGTTTACAACCTTAAATCCTTGGCATTTTTCTTCAAGTGGATAGCTACTCTCCATAAGTTGTTGTAGTCTTTTAAAATCTTCTTCTTCTTTTTGTTTTCCTTTATGCTTTCATGTGATAATTTTTCTAAGGCCGAACTAACTTCTACAAAATTATTTGACAGAGTTTTGTATCTAGTTTTAATTAAACTTTCTAGCACTTCTTGTTGAGCCAACTTCTTTCTAAGTTTCCTGATTTCATTTGATTTTCTCTGCTTTACTTTTCTACTAGATGAGGCATCTGCAACTTGCATCTCTTGTTCTTCTTTGGGTGTAGGTGATGGAAGATATTCATACCTTGTTGTGAATGTATTTACATACACTGTATCTTCATACCCTGTGGTAGCTGGATCTTCATGCCCTGTTTCAACCTGGTGCTCTTCATCCTCCAAGTCTGTATAGGGGAGATTAATAATCCTCTTGTTTACTGGGGGTTCTTCTTCCTTCTCTGCTTCACTGCTAAAGTTTTGTTTCTTTTTAGTTTTTTTAGGCTTAGAAGATGGAGGGGGATGATCAATTGGAACTGGAGAGATTGCTCTCCTACTCCTCTTTCCACTTCTGGGAGTAGAAGACTTCTTTGAAGAAGGACTCTTCTTATCCTCTGGTTGTACATCAGTCTGAAAATTGTTCCAGAATAAGAAGTAATTCCATTCCTTGCTCCTTCTCTGCAACAACTCATAAACCAAGAGTTTAGTCAAACCATGATGAGATAACCTGCCTGCAACCTTGTTTGGCTTAGCCTTAACCTGATGAGCCATCTTAGTTAAGCTTCTATGGAGGTAATAAGGTAGATTGAGTGGGATTTTACCAGTGAAATGGTTCATGATTTTAAAATGGTAGATCATAACCCTATTGTATCTACCTTCACAAGTTACATAAACAAAGATAGATTTCAATACATATTGTCATTTCTCTTCAAGAAAAGACATAGGAATGTCTTTCTTCCATACCAAACATTTGTGTTCTGGTTTCAGGTATGACCTAAATTCAAAATCTTTTGTGACATTGGTTTTGAACTAGTTTTCTCAAGTCCTCGGAAGTTCTATCACTTCAGCTATGATGGCTTCATCCACTTGGAATTTGTCTTGGCCAATAACCGCTTTTCTTCCATCAAAAGTCAGAGCAAAAGATTTCGCCATCTATTGGTGAGAGCTCTGTAATTTTGCACAAAAATTGTAACAACCAGCGTCCTTGAAGAGTTGAAACACATCTGGGTGTGATTCCAGGTAGCGAATACCATCAAGTTCTTTTCTCAGAGCTGGTCCTCCCTTCTTCATTTGCAGGAATGCTCCTGTACACTTGCAATTGGAAAATCGGGCTTGGAGGGAGAACACACAACACAAAATTAGGGAGATTTGGCTTAGCTACATTAGAAACGAAAAATGTGAGATATGCATTAAGGAAAGACCTTGATTACAAGGAATGTGAAAGATTTGAAGTCATCATGATTTAGTAAACTTGAATGATGGGAATGTACACAACCACATGCTTTAATGAAACAAAATTTTAAAAAGATTCTATGTATCACGTCGGGATAAGATCCAAGTCTTCAAATGACTTTATTTATGTCTTTTTGGTGGTTAATTGCAATCATAACATATCAACCCAACGGTTCCAGCGCGTGAAAGGACGTGCTAACTATTTCCAAGCTCCTGCAATTTCAGTGGCTCAATAGCCCCAAATTTTGGTTTTATGGCACCGAAAGCTAAGGTTTTCGATGGTTTAGAAGCGTTTTTGGAGAGGCACTTAGCCACCAAAACCTGTGTTTTGAAATTTTTTAAAAGATAAATCAAATCTGACTTTTTCAAAACTTTATTACAAACGTAAGGTTCTAAAAAATGAACCTTGAAAAATTTAGAACTGGATTTTTCAATGACTTCTTATCACCTAAATCAACAAAAATAACTGTGTTATTTAAGGAGATAACACGACCCTCAACAATTTTATCTAGGGAAGGGCTTGGACCGCTCCCTAGCACAGTGCATCAAGGAATCTTATGGAGAATTCGAAAAGAGAAAGTGAGGTTACAAGGTAGCCTCTATACAGGATGGTGCAGTGCACCTCGCTTTCCAACTCATAGCTAGAAAGATCGTAAGGAAGAACCACCCCACACAGGTCACGGGGTTCGTGGTGGACCTTGTAGGAAAACGTGTGGAGGTCATGCAAATGAACGGGGTGAGTTACCTTGTAAATAAGCTAGAGAAATACTATCGCAAAGCCCAGGATTTGGGATATGAATTCCACTATAGTTGGCTGATCATTTTGATTGTATTTGTCACTTGGCAAATGCCTGAAGGAGCCACCTTCCTAGAAATCAAACCCTCGGAGTTGTTGGCCACTCAGTTTTCAACCCTGTGGTACACCAACGACATGATGAAGCAGTGGCAGTCCAACATTGTATTTCATGCATACTATCAACAATTAAAGGTTTCCATTGAATCATTTCCACGCATGACACTGGGCACATTACACCAGTACCAACCAATAGATTATTTCTGCGTAGATCCTCATTTCATCCACATTACTTCACGCAGAGACAAGAACTAGGATGAGTTACAATCATACTACAAGATAACAGATGAAGACATGGAACATATTACAAAGGAGTGGCCAAAGGAATTTCTTCTACCTATCACTAATGCATAACTCTATGAAACTGACACCATAGGAAGCCCCATAGTCACCTGGGTTGAGCATGTTGGATACTCCAGTGGGATGATGAAGAAGAAAAAGCAGGAAGAAGTCCAGGATATAGAGAGCGATGAGGAGGACATGAACGCTTTTGAAGATAATGGGTTTGGCTCGCTCAGAGGAGGAGGAGAAGATGAAGCAAAAGGATAGGGAGGAGGAAATGAAGGAGAAGAAGGGCTAGGGGGAGGAAAATATACCACCCCTCCACTTGAGGATCCCCCTGTTGGGACAATAACACTACAGAAGAGGAAGGTTTCTCCAAAGAAACCTTCAACAAGGAAGAAAATGCGCGCTAACAATCCCTGGTTGGAGTCCATGCTCACAGAGGATGATATCAGTCTGGTCTCCAAAGATATGGAGGACGATTCTGAGGACATTTTGCAGAGATATGGAGAGAAGGAGAAGGAGCTATATGGAAGGATCAAGAAGGAATTGAAGGAAGTACAACAAGTTGTTTGTTTGGTCTGCGCAATACCTATAGTGCCTTCCTCGCCACAGATTGCATAATTGGAGGATGAACCAACCCAATTGAGAAGACTTGCGAATGATATAGAAGCTCGACTTCAGAGAGTCCAGAAAAAAAAAGAGAAGGCTAAAGAATCCTTGAAACATGAGAAAGATGAATTCCTAGCACAATTAAGTGCAGCCCACGAAAGTGAGAAAGAAGAGCTTTAGGCAAAGCTCCAGGAGGAAAAATCCCAACTACAGAGAGAAAAGGGGCAGTTTCTCGTAGAGCGATCCATGATCAAAGAAGTAGTGAGTAAAGTGTGTCACTATATTTCAGGCTTGGAATAGGAGGAGCAAGAGTTGGTCAAGGCTCAAGTAGTGAAGCTCGTTGAGACCCTCCAACAACTTCAATCTAGGATAATAGAATTGGAGGTACAAGCAGTGCTGAGAACCCCTTAGGAGGTGCGTGACCAGAGGGAGGAAACTGCTAAAAAAATAGTAGTAAGGATAATATCCCTCGCATCGGAGTGCAAACATCTGAGTGATAGAAGCACACATACATATGAAAGCCTTGCCAAGGATCCAGAGCTAAGAAAGCTGGAAGCGCAGTTACAGGAGGCACAACAACAGACATTTTATGTTTAGACACAGATGAAGCTAATCATTGAATTTGAAAGAACGAAGAGATCCCAGGAGCACCACGCAGTATAGAAGCAGATGGTATGCCAGAAAGGATGAATAGGACAATCATGGAGCGTGAAAGGAGTATGAGATTGCATGTTGGTTTTCCCTTACAGTTCTGGGTAGATGTTGTAGATATTGTTGTTTACTTAATAAAAATAGAGTACCTTCAAGCTATTTGGATGGTATAATTCTAGAGGAGGCATGGACAGGTAAAAAGGTAAACTATTGTTTTTTGAAGACTTTCAGTTGTGAAGCATTTGTCCATATTAATAAATAAAATAGAACAAAGATTGAGGCAAAATCCAAGAAGTGTACCTTTATTGGATATGGTGTTAATGATTTTGGTTATCGCTTATGGGATTATGAAAATAAAAAAATCATTAGGAGTAGAGATGTCATATTCAATGAGAAGGTCATGTACAAAGATCAGTTGCATGGAAAGAAACAGGAAAAAGAAAAAACATAATACACAGTGCTTAATGAGATCACTGAAAAATAAATTCTAAAGGAACCAGAAAATAAAAATGTACAACAACATGAGCAACAGGTACCTCAAACTCCTACAAGTGTTGTTAGAAGATCTACCAGGTTATGTATACCCCTTGATTGATACTCTCCTTTGTTGTATTATTTATTGTTGATTAATTCTGGTGAACTATAATGTTATGATGAGGCAATGCAGGTGGACACTAAAAAGAAGTGGGAGCAAGGTATGAAAGAGGAAATGGATTCCCTGGTAAATAACCAGACTTGGGATTTCGTTTAGCTGCCTACAGGAAAAAGAGAATTACAGAATAAATGGGTTTACAAGTTGAAGGAAGAACATGGAGGAAAAAATTAGTACATAGCTAGAATTATTATAAAGGGGTGTTGGCCCTCGACCAAGTTTTGAGGAAACCTTGGTTAGATTTGGACCACTTTTTGACTTCAACACATTGTTTGAAAAATGAGCGTCTAGGCGAAGCTGAGATCATGGATCTCACTGATTTTACGGGCTATCTGGACCTAGTAAGGGGTCCTCTAGGGTTTTTTTAATGGGTTTATGGGATTTTGACCCATGGGGTTTACCCATGATTAGGCCTTATTGTAAGGGTTTGTAAAAGTATAAATAAAGGAAGGATGTATGGTAGAAGTAGTAGTTTTGGAGCTAAGTGCAAGTTGTTATCACTCTGTAAATTTCCTAGAGGTTGAAAAGAGGAAAAACACAAAGGTAACCTTAACCAACCGCTTTTAAAACTGGGATCTAGCCCTTCCAGCTTCAGAGAGGGATCTCTCTATATAATTTAGCTTTGTTTGCATTAAGATATTAGGCTAGTTAGAGGCACAAGTTTTG
>JASDQU010101081.1:344511-355929 GCA_032191745.1 Picea mariana | reverse complement strand
ATCATTCATAAAAGTTCATACATTTAAAGTTTAGGTGTATCACTTAATAGTTCCATTGTGACTAGAAAATAAAGTATATAGGCCTCAGGTAATCCTGGCTGTCTAAGTCAAAAGGTGGTGTTACATACACCCCACCTTCGAGAAACATGTTCTCGAGGTGGTCAAAATAGTGAGGGATAGTCTTGCCGTAGTGTCTTGACGTCTTCCCAAGTAGCAGATCCTGAACTATACTTGTCCCACTAGACCTTAACTTGGTCTACTAGACGGTTTCTGAGCTGTTGGACTCTACGGTCGAATATGCGTAACAGTTCTACCATGAGGGTTCCCACGTCCGATACCTGCAATTCCTTCCAATTTAGTTTATGTGATTCATCAGCAACATAATGACGTAAAACAGATACATGAAATACATTATGAGTTTTATGCAAGTGGGGTGGCAGTACGAGACGATAGCCAACGGGTCCAATTTTCTCTTGGATCCTGAATGGTCCTATAAACCAAGGTGACAATTTTGTCCCCTTCTCGAACCATATGGTACTCTTATTAGGCCTGATGTGAATGAAAACTTGTTCTCCCACTTCATAACTTCGGTCGGTCCTGTGTGCATCCGCATAACTTTTCTACCTATCCTGTGCTTCCTTTAGTCTCTGCCTAATCTGAATCACCTGTTCCTCCATTTCTTGAATCAATTCTGGCCCAACTGTTACTCGGTCTTCTAGTCTATCCCAACTCAATGGCATTATGCATGGCCTCCCATACAAATCTTCGTAGGGTGGCATTCTGATGGAGCTATGATAACTGTTATTGTAGGCAAAATCTACCAGAGGTAGGTACTTCTCCCACTAGGTTTGATTATCCATTACATACATCCTGAACATGTATTCCATGACTTGATTTACTCTCTCAATTTTCCCATCTGTTTCAGGATGATAAGCTGTGCTTAAGTTCAACCGAGTTCCCAATGCTGACTGTAAACTTGTCCAAAACCTAGAAGTGAATCTGGAGTCCCTATCTGAGATGATCTTCTTAGGTATCCCGTGCAAATGAATAACCTCGCTTACAAAGACATGTGCCACATTAGTGACATCATAAGTGTCTCTAACCAGAATAAAATGATCACTCTTGGTTAACTTATCCACTATCACAAGAATGGCATTGTGTCTATGAGACGTGAGCGGAAACCCCACAACAAAATCCATAGAGATGACTTCCCACTTGGACATAGGGACATCATGTGGTTGTAGGAGGCCTGCCGGGTGATGGTGGTCGGATTTCACTTGTTGACACTCTAGGAATTTGGCGATGAAATGGACTACATCGCGCTTCATGCCTACTCAGAAGAAGAAGAGCTTCCTTATATCTGCGTACATCTTCTTCACACCTGGATGCACACAATAAAGTGCTCTATGGGCTTCCTTCAGTATGATGCTTCGAATATCCCCATTCTTAGGGATGTACATCCTTCCTTGATATCTTAACAGTCCGTCTGTTTCTAGACTATATCCTTCATACTTTGGATCTAACTGCCTCTCGCTCTGGAGGTTTGAAGTAACCTTTAAATAGCAACTGTCTCCTGGGAGTTGTGTCAATACATGTTCCCTCAGATTGAACTTTAAGGTTACCAAGGAGAATATACGTGGTCTCCTACTCAAGGCATCTGCGACCAAATTTTCCTCCCCCTTTATGTACAAAATACCAAAATCGTACTCACTCATAAACTCACTCCATCGCCTTTGCCTAGCATTCAGATCTCTTTGAGTGAAGAGATGTTTTAAAATTTGATGGTCCATTTTGAGCTCAAAGTTTCACCCCACAAGATAGTGCCTCCAAATTTTCAGAGCTAGCATTACAACTGCCAACTCTAAATCATGAGTCACGTATAAATCTTCATGCTTCTTCAACTTACTTGACGCATAGGCTATCACTCCTTCATCCTGCATTAGCACGGCCCCCAACCCTTGCTTCAAGGCTTCCGTGCAGACTGTGAAGTCCTTTTCCATATCCGGCACTCGTAGAATTGGCGCACTAGTTAGTAACCTCTTGAGCTCAATGAATGCACTATCACACTCTACTGTCCATTCATACCTGACCCCCTTGCACTGCAAGGTGGTGATGGGTTTCGCTATTTTTGAGAATCCTTCTACAAATATTCGGTAATAACCTGCTAGCCCCATGAAGCTTCTCATCTCATGGGAATTTTTCGGCACTGGCCATTCCATAATGGCCTTTACCTTTTCTGGGTCCACAGAGATTCCTTCGCCAAAAATGATATGACCTAAATAGTGGATCTCTTTCTGGAAGAAGGAACACTTCGACAACTTCCCATACAATTTGTTCTCTCTAAGGTAGGACAACACTATTTTCAAGTGTTCCTCATGTTCTCTTTCATTCTTGGAATAGATGAGGATGTCATCTAGAAAGACTTGTACAAAATGGTCTAAGTACTTCTAGAATACATCGTTCATGAGGATCATGAATACTGCTGGCGCATTGGTCAATCCGAAAGGTACTACAACAAACTCGTAATGTCTGAACCGAGTTTGAAAGACAGTTTTCGGGATATCACCTTCCTTAATCCTTAACTAATGATACCCTGATCGCAAATCAATCTTTGAGAATACCGCTGCACCTTTCATCTGATCAAAGAGGTCATCTATTCGTGGCATTGGGTACCTATTTTTCACTGTAGCCCAGTTCAAGTCCCTGTAGTCTATACACAGTCGTAAGGATCCGTCCTTCTTCTTTACAAAAATTATCAACGTGCCCCAAGGTGAGACATTGGGCCTTATTAGCCCTAAGTCCAGTAACTCTTTCAACTGCATTTGCAATTCACAAATTTTCAGCGCTATCATCCGATACAAAGTCTTGGAGATTGGTTCTGCACTAGGTTTTAGCTCAATAGTAATCAAGCTCCCTCTCAGGAGGTAACCCTGGTAACTCGTTTGGAAAAACATCCTGAAATTCTGACAATACTGGGTACTAATCCAATGAGGGTCCCTTCCTTTCATTCACTTCTTCCACTACATAAAGTCAAAACCCTTGCCTAAAACATTGCTTAACCTTCATAGTTGATATAAAGCGTAATAACACTTTTCTTTGTACACCATGGATCTCTACTGGTCTTCCTTCATCATCGACACAAAGCACCCTCTTTGCAAAACAATCTACCAAAGCTCGATGAGCTGCTAACCAATCCATTCCAATGATTAGGTCATATGCCCCGAGGGCACTGACGTATACCTTCAACCTGGTAGTACACATTCCCAGGTCTACTATACAATTATCAACACTAGGTCCTACCACTTTTTTTTCCCCCGAAGCCATCTCGACATGTTTAAAGTCATCATGCTCGTAGGCTGCCAACCCACTCTTTTCTAATGCAGATGGTGAAATGAAACTATCTGTCACACCAGAATCAAACAAAATCTTAACATTGATATGATTTAGCATACCTGATGACTCCACCACCATGGATTGATGTTCGGCCTGATGATTATTAACCACTGCACAAATTTGGTGGCTGCTACTTGCTCTCCCCATCGGTGCCTTTCCTTCTCTATGCACAAACCCTGATTGTAACTCTGGGCAGTCATGCTGGTAATGGGGTCCTCTGCACCCCCAACAGGTAACATGAGATTGAACCTTTGTACTGTTACGTGACTGTCTCTGAAATGAGTTCCTTCCCTTGGAACCCCTGCCCCTACTCGTTGTTCCCTGAGATGGTCGTGGACCTGTCTGCACCGTTGGCGATGAACAAGATGCTGCACTCATTGCCATTGAAATCCCTACAGCTACTATCCTTGGCACGACTCTGTTACCATATGGTGGTGGCCTTGAGCCCCCTCCCCTAGGAAATGTCCTTGGGGCCTTTCCTACGAATCCAGGGCGATGCAGAAATGTCGGTTTTGTACCCCCGGTTAAGTTCATGTGTTCTTCCACATAACGCGCATTTTCCATCGCCTGCACTACTGAAGACGGTTTCCACATCCGCACCAAAGCTCTTATCTTAGGGTTCAATCCATAGACGAAGCACTCTGCTTATCATTGATCATTATCCATATATGAACATCTTTGACCAGTTCCATAAATTTGATCTCATATTCTTCTACAGTTCTATTTCCCTGTACTAAGGCATGAAATGCCCCTACCTGTTGTTCCTCATAGTATGCTGGTAGATATTTCCTTTGGAACCTCTCCTCAAAAAGTTCCCAAGATACTGTGTCTGGGGTAAGGTGCAGTTGTCTTTCCAAGTTGCCCCACCAGTTCAAGGCACTGTCTCTTAACTGAAAATTGCGATCTTTGCCTTTGAGTTGGACGCATAGTCCCTTAAGGAAAAACACCTTGTCATGCCTTCCAACCATGCTTCCGTGCGTTCACTGGCGCAACCCCCACCAAACTCCGAAAGTTTGATCTTCTGCAATTCTCACATGATGTCTTCAGGTGGAGGTCCTCCCCCTGAATCCCTTGACGCTTCTGGATTACCCGTTCTAGACAGTGGGGGTTCCACTTCAGTCCTTGCCGGTTGTCTCCCCTTTAAAGTCTCGTTAATGGATTCCAACGAGCGCAATATGAGGGCTACTTCACGCGATGGTGGTGGTGGCACTGGTGGTGCTTGCGACGACGCTCCCCTGCCTCGGCTCCCTCGAGTCCTGACCATCCTGTATGCTTTAACCTACATCAACCAAAGTTGTCAGGGTGAGTTCCAGGATGTTTCAAATTGGTGCTACTCAAACTAGAAATAGGGGTAGGCATAAGTTTTCTTTACTTGTCTGTAAACATACATTGCTCCTTTAGGGGATTGGCTAGGTTAGGGTTAGGATTAAGCGCCTAAGCTTGATTTCTTTGCCCCTATGAAAAAATTATTGGTTCCCTTGCCCTATAGCTACTCTTGCCTTGCGCCATACTCGCCACTTCCTATGCTTACTCTCCTAGTGCATATGCCGCCTCCTTCCCGCTTGTCCTAGTCTAAGCCCTTTTAACTTTTCGCTTACAACTTGATTAAAGTGACTTCCGACCTTATGTTTATTAATTTACACCGAAAGGCGTACACCTATTGACAATGGGCACAATTAATGATCTTTTAATATTATTTAACCTTAAACCATTATCTGATGGCTATGCATTGAAGATGCTGGCATATTCTTAGTCGCCCTCCAAAATCAATGGGTCAGATTTATTGTTCATAACTTTCTTGCATTTATCAAGGCATCTTCTAACATGTTTACTTTTTAACATTTACCTAATCACATAAAAAAAAATTGCTGTAAGGATATATAATTACCACGTTTAAATGATTAAATAGGATTAAATCGTGGCATCTAAATAATTGTCCACAACTGCCAGCCACGTTTCGATGTTCACCAGCGCTATGTACCTTTCGGCGTTAACCAGCCACCAACCACTTTGCGGCTGTGCTAGTTTATTAAAAACTAATAATCTAGACTAAACTTAATCCTAAGCTTCAATCGCCTTAATCAACACTTCAATTTATTCCCAGAAATTAATATTATTATTAGTGTTAATTAATTAGTCACTAATTTACTTAATCCATCCTATCAATTTAATTATTATTATTTTTATTTTTTTCTCCAAGGCACATACATGGTGCGTTGGTGTTTGGTTGTTCTTTAAGGCTTAGGTAGTGGGTGGTGGTTAGGGGTTCAAAACCCATAGACTCCATATCACCCCTCCTTTAATTTTTTTTTTTTTTTTTAATACAATCAGTTTAAATTAATTTATTTAATTTTAAATTCCTAATTCAAAATAAAACCTGCTTTCTTTAATTTACTTACTAATCACCTAGCTAATCCTTAATTCAGTTAACCACTTCAATTAATTAATATTACTAATTATTCTTATTTAATTGATTGATTAATTATCACTGGTAAATGTATTTAAATTTTACATACTATTGTTATTATATAATTAATTTTTAACCTAGATTAAACATTAAATATACTTGTTTAATCTAAATTAAGCATTAATTTTTTTTTAATATTTAATATTTAATATAAATCAAACATTAATATTTTAATATTTAACCTAAGTTACACATAAAATAAGGAAAGAAAAAAAAAATTTAAATAATAAATGAATTAAAAAAAAAACTAGAGTCGAGCAGTGGGTCCTCGCATGAGGCCCATGTGCCCACTTATTCTTACAAAACCCTACACCTGCCAGCTCTTTGAACCCTACGCGTCCTTCCTCTGCCGCCTCCTTCTCATCCACCGAGACCTTCCTCACATCATTATTTCTTCACCAAAGATCTTGCCTTTGCTCTGTTCAGAGGTTCCAAGAATCTCTCTCGCCATGGCTCGCATCCTCACCATTGTTTTGAGCACTTTTCTAGCGCTGGCCATTGCTGTATCTGCTGCCAGATCGTTTGAAGAAATGGAGTATATTGATATGGTCACTGATGTTCCAATGCTTTCTTCATTGCGAATTCGTTGTCGGAGAAACCTCGATCCTGGAGGTACATTTTCCCTTGTCTCGAAATTTTTAGAGTTATTGGGGTTTTGAATGTACTAGTTTACTCTATTTTTCCCAAAATTGGAAGCATTTATTGGAGGGGCAAAATACGGTGGTCTTTTTCCTTTGGTTTTTCTTCAAATGTTGTTTTGATGGGTATAAATACGTTAATCTTTCCTCTTTGGTCTGTTTTCATTACTTCTGGTTAGAAAGTTTTCCAGGTTTTAATATATTGTTTTGGTGAACATTATGCATTCGGAAGTAAAACAAGTAATGTTATATGTGATTAGATGTGAAGGTGAGCAATTAATGCTATAATCTAGTGGGATATATATTGTTTGAGGATGCATACATCGAGAGGTATATGATCTGATGTAAAAGTACTTCACATTGCACAATATAGATTTCAATATATATAATATTAATTGCTTTGGTGCTTATTGATAGTAGAAACTATGACACATTTATTCTTAACTCTGTTTGCAAGACCGAAACTTGTTTACAAAGGTTTTGAATTATGAAAATAAAAAATTTAAATTTCATTATATTCCATTTTTTTGTTGCGTTTTTTTAAGTATCTGATTTGATTCAGTGACCTGATTCAAATTAGAGACCCTCGCAGTCTGAAACTATGACCTAGAAATTTGATTAAAATAACTAAGATAGCAACCAAAATTTCTGCTAAAGTTACTCCAGAATTATTCGCCTCAAAAGGTACTATTTTGAATCTTTTTGATTCAATGTCTGGGCCCTGAATCCTGATCGTCTTTTTGGCCAGCGGAATCATTCGCCTCGAAAGGTACTGTTTTGAATAATTTTAATCCTACGCCTAAATCTTGATGGCCTTTCTGGCTAGCGTTTGTCTTCATAAATTGAGTCAGTACATGGCAAAGTTTAGAGTTTTCTCAAAAGAATAACTTTAAATGTGAAACAATTACACAATTTGCGATTCTGCCAAGTATATGTACATTGTTCAACACTTGCTTCCTTAAACAAGTCAGTGCTTCTGCGAAGGTTCTGATTTAAAAAAAAAAAAAAGCTTTAAATGTTAAACAATTAACAGAATATGCAGAGTATATATCTAAATCCTCGAGTCTTTTGCCTCCGTAAATCAAAACATTACTGATGCAATATTTCAGAAATTTTTCAAAAGAAAAACTTTCAATGTGGGAAAATTAGCAAAATATGCGGAGTATATAGACACTCGTGAGCGTTTGCCTCCATAAATAAAGAAAGTCTAGGTTTTTTTAAAAGAAAAACTTCAACAGTGCAACAATTAGCAAATTATTTGAAGTATAGTTTAACCTACTGAAGTTGTTATTACTCATTATATTCTTTGTTTTTCCTTTATTCCTTTTGACTTTATATTTAAGTTTCAGTACAATTTCGATGTGAAAGATTCTTTATTCTGACATTCATCGTGAAAATGGAAGGAATCATGCTCATTTATCGTTAAATTGAAGGCTTTAAGGCATCGTGCTCTCTTTTCAATGATGCCATGCCTGAGTGATGGTTTGAACGTATCTTGTGATCTTAGAGTAGCCAGGGAATATTTGGGGAAGCCCGTACCAATATTCACTGCTTTTCTGTCAGTGTGTTTTTTTTTTTTTTTAGCGAAGAGTGATTCTTAGAAGGAATAGCTGGAGCTGAGCCACATTAAGATTATTTATTTTTCTTCCTTTTTGTTGACCTAAAATGGCAAAGGTGCTCTATTTTTGTTAAAGATGTCCAGATTTGGCGAATCTTTTTAATTGTGGGTATATTAGCCGTATGTTGTCGGTATTTTCATAGATATATCGAAGTTAAATGTTTCCATTGTATTTTTTTGGTTGAATTGTCAAGAAAATTAGTCACTGATTTAAAGAAAATAAATATTTGTGCAAAAAGCGTCTTCGTAGCAGAAATTGTCTGTGGCTCGCTTCAATTTAATATGATTGATAGCGAGTTTCGATCGATTCTCGCTGTGTGTGCGTTTCCCGCATAATTTTCCATCACGGTCTTTTTATCCTTGTGCATTGTCGATCAAAGAGTGATTATTTTCCAACCTTACAAGTAAATCTTTATGGAATTTTTTTGTTTGTTACGCATTTGTACTCAAACAATTTGGAAATCCTCATCAAACCTCTAGCATGGTTTCTTTTTCATCAGCTGTTCTTTTCAATTACTTGATTGAATTCAAGTTTTGTAACAACCCTAGTAGTATGTTTTACTTTGGTAATTTGTTTTTACATTTTCAATTCGTATTGCATTTATTTATTTTTTATATATATTTTTTAAATTTTTTGTGTTTGGTTTGCAAGTTAGGCGTAGCTGGAGTTAGAGCTTGGAGTTTTGGCCCTGAGGCCCAGATTTCAAACAAAAGATCTGATACCATATGTAGGGGCCGAATAGATTTAATGTCAAATAATTACATATATTGTAACAATATTGATTTCAGAAAATTCACTAATTTCTTTTAATTGAGCAAAACAGTAAAATTCAAATATTCCTTTAATTGAGAACATTCGCATATAAATTTATCAACAAATAATAAAATTTTATAGAAAAATAAAACAAATACACAATTTAAATTACCTGGGTTTGATGCTAATTCGCCTTGCTGCCTTGCTGTTTCCTTCCTGCTGCCTGATGCATTGACCAACACTGCCCAAACCTACTATCCTCCCTGCCAACTAGGAAAACTACCTAGCTCCAGGATATCATATGGATATCCTGGCCCCCGTGCCCAAAACCCCGAGCAAACCGGTGCCCCTGTACTAAACCTTCAACTCCAGAACTCAACTCTCCTCCCTGCAAATCCAAGAGAGCCCCCCAAAATCAATCCCAATCTCCCATAGAATGATAATCCCCTTTCCTCTGTAACCTCCTCCGCTCATATCCTCCTTCACCGCCCTCTCCCCCCATTTACTTCCTTACCTACTCATAGTTAATGCCTCTTATCCTTTCATTTATTATTTTATCCTCTCGTAATTAATATCTTATCCCTTTCCGTGTACGTAACCTTTTTAATTTAAACAATATAACTTATTAATCTTTTAAATTTAATACTCATGTTATTAAATGTAATAGGTAGTTAATTAATTAATTAATTAATCAAAATTATAACCTTTAATTAATTAATAAATACTTAATTAATATCATTAGATCAATCTTTGTTTAGTTATTAGCATGGTAGGAAAAATTAATTACCTAATAAATCTTTTACTTAATAATCCCTAAGTATATATTCTACTAGGGTTGTTACACTAGGGGATTATATAGTCAACAATTAAACAGGGCAGCAATGCCCATTGTTACTCTACACCAAGAGAACTTTTCTGTGCTCACAGACTTTGTCAATGAATCTGCAACATTCTTCAAAGTGTCAACCTTTTCCAGCAACACCTTCTTTTCCTCAACCATGTCTCTCACAAAGTGATACTGAACATCGATATGCTTTGTCTTCGAATGATAAGTTGGGTTATTTGCTAGGAATATTGCACTTTGACTGTCATAATCTAATCTCACTGCTTGTTGTACCAACCCAATACCTGAACACAATCTTTGTAACCATACTGCTTCCTTGCTTGCATGGGTGGCTGCCATGTATTCAGCTTCTGTAGTTGAGAGTGCCACTATAACCTGTCTTTTTCTCATCCAACTGATTGCTTCTCCAAATAGGTTAAACACATACCCACTTGTAGATCTTCTGTGATCCAGATCTCCAGCCCGGTATGCATCAACAAAGCCATGTATGTCCACCACTTTGTCCAATACTAGTCTTCCTTGGTAGCACAATCCATAACTGGTAGTGCCACGAAGATACCTGAAGACCCTCTTTACTGTTGTCCAATGCTCCTTCCCTGGTTTTGACATATACCTGCTCAAAACTCCCACTGCATGTGCAATGTCTGGTCTAGTACAGACCATTGCATACATCAAACTACCAACACCATTGGCATACAGAACATGGGACATGTCCTCTTATTCTTCCTATGTCTTGGGACACTGATCTGCAGATAACTTTACACCTATAGGAATAGGAACCTTGATCGGTTTACTTCCATGCATATTAAACCTCTGCAATATCGTCTCAACATATTTTCTCTGATTCAACCAGAGTTTCCTATTTGCATGATCTCTTTTAATCTCCATTCCCAGAATGAAGTTAGCAGCACCGAGATCCTTCATGTCAAATTTGGAGGATAGATGTGATTTCACCTCCTTGATAACATCCATGCTATTTCCTACCAACAACATGTCATCAACATACAACACTTTTGATTAAGGTTGGTTGTCATTGATGTCAACCCTTGAAGAAAGCCCCGTAGCACAAAGGCTTGGGTAATGGACCCAATATTTTTTGATGTAAATATGACTCATTATTGTTTTTTCATGGTTGATAAGAAGTAAATATGGATGAACTCCAAAGTGGTCCCCTTATGGTGAAATCCCTCACGGGAAGACACTTTGTGGAGTAAGAGAACCCATGCTTAATTGTGGAATAATGAGATGAAGGAAAGTGATTTTGTCAGGGAAAATATCCTATATGGATATTGCCTGTCATTTCATTTTTGGTGGTAAGTGGAACGTCACATAATTCCTCACGGTTAGAGAGTTATGGCCATGAGAAGTTGGAGACCCCAGGTTTGGGTAATGGACCCAAGTTTGTTTGATGGGTAACAGTATGAGTTATGATATATTTTTAGATATTACTATTCTATATGGATAGTACATTTCATGTCACTTCTGGTGGTATGTAGAACGCCACATAACTCCTCACGGTTTGAGAGTCATGGCCTTACGAAGTTGGAGGACCCTCATATGTCATCTAGAAGCCCCAAAAGGTAAAAGTAGTCAAAGTGGTTTAAGAGATTTTAAAAGGTAAATAATAAAGTGAAGTGATGAGTGTATTATAATTCAAAGTGAATACAAAATAAATTATTTCAATAATAAATTTAATGGAGAAAT
>JASDQU010101081.1:331092-343507 GCA_032191745.1 Picea mariana | reverse complement strand
ATGAGGGCTTTTGGTTGTGGTACATGTTGAGTACATGGTTGAGACAAGTAGTTGATGAGTTGGCACACATACATGAGGTGTATAGTTGATGATGTTGGTACATATTGATGAGTCATAGTTGATGAGTAGTTGACACATGATTGGTACATACTTGGTACATGGTTGGATGCACTTGTTTATGAAACATGTTGATTACAGGTTGGTGCATGGTTGATGCACTTGTTTATGGTACAGGTTGATTACAGGTTGAGGTAGAGGTTGATGCATGGTTGATGCATGGTTCAGATTTATTGGTACAAGTTTACAGTGGTATATCTCACAGTGATACTGTGACAGTGGTTCCATCATTCTACTTCTACTCTAGGGTGGTAGGACGGGGCAAGGACAGGTGGTTGTACCACCTTCCGGTTGTATCCAGAGAACATTGGGGGTTGTAGCCTCCTTCTGGTTGTAGCCAGAGAATTGGGGAGTTGGAGCTTCTCTCAGGTTGTAGCCTGGGAAACTAGGGGGTTGGAGCCTCCTTCCAGTTGTAGCTAGAAAACAAAGGAAGTTGGTGCTTCTAATGAATGTAATTCTTCAAGACATATAAGAAAAACCATTTCGTGGTTTTCTCCTGATTTGGGTTTCCACATAAAACACTGGTGTACTGCGTATGTGTGTGATTGTTTATTTCTTACTGCTCATTATTGGATAATAATTCTACATTGATATAACATTTGAAGAAAAAGGATTATAATTACGCTATTACTGATTCAACCCCCCTCTCAGTAATCCAACAATTGGTATCAGAGTAGGTTCCTTCAAAAATCAGTTTAACCACTGAAAGGTAGATCATGGAGAGTACCAACTTGTATAAAAATGGAGTACCATAGTTTGATGAACAGAAGTATGCTTTTTGGAGCATAAGGATGAAGGCATATATACAAGCACAGGGATTTCAAGTTTGGCAATCAATTGTAGATGGATACACAGCACCAGCAGTTCCACCAACAAATGACAAAGCAGTGAAACTCGGTGAGAATAATTCCAAATACATAAATGCACTTTTGAATGGTCTCAGTGATATGGTATTCACCAAAGTTGCACATTGTAAATATGCTAAAGAGATTTGGGACAAGCTTTGAAATATTTATGAAGGAGATTCAAAAGTCAAAGAAACAAAGCTTTAAACTTACAGAGGTCAGTTCGAACAACTAAAAATGAAGGAAGATGAAGATATTGCAGCCTACCTCTTACGAGTCGATGAAACAGTGAATGCAATCATAGGATTGGGAGAAGAAATTGAAGAATCTGTAATTGTTCAAAAGGTACTAAGATCTCTTCCTATGAGATTCAACCTTAAGATATCAGCACTAGAAGAAAGATCAGATCTAAACTCAATAAGCATGGACGAACTGCATGGAATCTTCACAGCATATGAGATGAGAACTGAACAGGAAAATCTAGATGTAAAAGAAGTAGCCTTCAAAGCATCCAAAATATCAAAGAAAAAGAAAAAGGAAGAAGAAGAATATAGCAACATCAACGATGTCTCGAAAGATGATGAAGAAGTGGCCAACTTCGTCAAAAGACTGAACAAGGGAACCAACGGTAGGTACAGAGGTAAGATTCCTTTAATTTGTTTTAATTATGATGGTATTGGTCATTTTGCTAACAAATGTCCTCATAAGAAAAAGAGAAATGATGAAGGTTACTCAAAAGGAAGACAAACATATAAAGGTAAAAGAACTACAAAGAAAGTTTTCAAGAAAAAATTTTGCACCAAAGAAGACATCTCATCATCAGATGAAGATGAAGTCAGTGACAGTGAAAGAGGGAGAGTTCTATTCATGGTAGTAGAAGACTCTGATAAAGAAGACTCCGAAGAAAAATATGAAGAAGCATATGAAGAAGAAATTGAAGAGGAAGAAATTGACTTCCGAGAAGAATTAATGAGTGCCATAGAAGTTATTAGAAGAGAAAAGAAGAAAAACAAGAAACTACAAGCAAAACTAGATAAGAAAAAAGACACTCAAGAACTAGAACAAATGATCACAAAATTGAAGGTTCAGATAGAAGAAGATAAAATAATTGAAGAAGCACTCAAAGAACATCTAGAAGAAAAGGACGGGATCATTGGAAACCTGGAAGCAGAGATTGTCACACTAAAAAAGGATATTCAAAAGAAAAATATGCAGAATAGCTTAAAAGTTTTGGATGACATTATCAGTAGTCAAAAATCTTATCTTGACAAGTCTGGACTTGGATACAATCAGACAGAGAAAGGATCAAGCTCCATAACAACAGAGCAAGAAACAAATCCAAAAAGTTATGCAAAAACAATCAAAGGGGATAAAAAGATATACAAGGAAGATTACAGAGACACTCCTCCACCAAGAAGATTCAGATTTCAGAATCAACAACAGATAGACAGGCCTCAAGAAGAAGGATTCATAAGAGCACCTCCTTTCATAATATCTTCAACTACCAGGTATCAAACTATATTTTTTGGTTTATTTTATGCTTGTAATAATTTTGGACATAAAGCTGTAAATTGCAGAGCTAACAACAGGAACAATAACTACTTTGAAAGCCATACACAAAGGGGTTATTCAAGAAGACCTAGTGAAACACAAAGAATAAGTTACAACAAGTTTGAATCCTTGAGCACTGAAGTGGAATGTTACAAATGTAACAATTTTGGACACATGGCCAAAAATTGCAGAATGACAGTCCCTCCTAAAGAACCTCAACAGAGTCACAAACAAGAATCTCAGAAAATGACATGGATAAGAAAGCAAGATCAGTATAGCAATGAAGAATGCACAGTCACTCTACAAGCTAAACAGAAGAAACGTGGTTGGTATGTTGACAGTGGATGTTCAAAACACATGACAAGTGATAGAGGCAAGTTTCTTACATTACAAGAGGAAAGAGATGGATCAGTCTCCTTTGGAAATGATGATTCATCCAAAATCATTGGAAAAGGAACAGTCCGAATTGGGAACAAGAATGAAAAAGCAGAAAATGTTCTACTAGTAAAAGATATGAAACGTAATATTTTAAGTGTGAATCAAATGTGTGACCAAGGTCATAAAGTTACTTTTGATTCACAAAAGTGTGAGATAAGAAAAGAAGGTTCAGGGAAATTGGTTGCTACAGATGCAAGAACTTCAAGCAACATGTATGTGTTAAGCGAAATTGGAACTGAAAAGTGTTGTCTAGGAAAGGAAGATGAAAGTTGGCTATGGCACAGAAGAATGGGTCACATGCATTTTGATAACCTTTTCAAAGTCAACAAAAGAGAAGCAGTCAATGAAATGCCCCAGATCATGAAACCAACCAACACTTTATGCAAGCATTGCCAACAAGGAAAGAAAATAAAGACCAGGTTCAAATCAAAGGAATATTCAACAAAAAAACCAATGGAAATTGTGCATATTGATCTAGTTGGACCCACTACAACAAAAGGCTTAAAAGGTGAGAGATACTTTATGTTATTAGTTGATGATTATACAAGAATGACTGCAGTTTGCTTTCTCAAGAACAAATCAAAAGCTTTTGAAAATTTCAAGATCTACAGGGAAATGGTTGAAAATGAGATGGATTCAAGAATCAAATGCTTAAGATCGGATAATGGAGGTGAATTAACCTCAAAGGAATTTATGGACTACTGCAGAAATCATGGAATAAAAAGACAATTCTCCATCGCTAGGATACGTCAACAGAATGGAGTTCTTGAAAGAAAGAATAGGATAGTACAAGAAATGGATCGAACAATGATAATGGATTCAAAGTTGACAGATATGTTTTGGACACAGGCAGTGCATACAGTAGTTCACATTCAAAACAGAGTAATGCTCAAAAACAACATTGATAAAACTCCATACAAGCTATGGAAAGGAAGACCAGCAAATGTGAAGCACTTCAGAGTTTTTGGAAGCAAATGCTACATCAAAAGAGAAGATGGTAGAATGGGAAAGTTTGACTCTCATGTGGACAAAGGAATACTTGTTGGTTACTCAAGTACAAGGAAAGCATACAAGTTTTACAATCTAAGATTAAACAAAGTTGTGGAAAGCATCGACGTAACAATTGATGAAATGGGTAGACCAGAATCAAAGGAAGAAAAAAACAAATCAATGAAACAACTTTTTGAAGAAGAAGAAGAGGAAGATGAAGATGAAGAGAATCTGACAGAAGTAGAAGAACAAGTTCAACAAGTATCTCCAAAGAAACTTAGCAAACAAGTACAAAAGAATTATCCTTCAGATCAGATTATTGGAAACAAAGATGCAGGAGTTGAGACTAGAAGAAAAATCCGTTCACCAGAACAAACACACCTAACACTCTTATCTACAACTGAACCAAACTGTTTTGAAGAAGCCAACAAGGAGGAATTTTGGAATAAGGCCATGGATGAAGAATTGGATCAAATAGAGAAAAATGACACTTGGGAATTGGTTCCAAGACCAAAGAATAAGAATGCGATCGACACAAAATGGGTTTTCAGGAATAAATTGAATGAAGATGGACAGGTTACAAGGAACAAAGCTAGATTGGCATGTAAAGGATATGCACAGATTGAAGGAATCGACTTTGAAGAGACATTTTCCCCAGTTGCCAGAATGGAAGCGATATGTTTACTTTTAGCTTATGCATGCTCAAAAAATGTTAAAGTATATCATATGGATGTAAAATCATCTTTTCTGAATGAGGAACTTGAAGAAGAAGTCTACATTGAATAACCAGAAGGATTTTAGTTGTCAGAGAACACGAACTATGTGTTTAAATTAAAGAAGGCCTTGTATGGTCTAAAACAAGCTCCTAGAGCATGGTACTCCAGACCGGATAAGTATCTGCAACAGGAAGAGTTCAGAAAAGGAAGTCCAGACAACAACCTCTACATCAAGGTAAGTCAACATAATATTTTATTAATTGAAGTTTATGTTGATGATATTATTTTTGGTAGTGATGATGACAGGTTAAGCTAAAAATTTGCAAAAGACATGCAGAATGAATTTGAAATGTCGTTACTTGGAGAACTATCCTTCTTTCTGGGACTTCATATATGTAATGTCCCCCACCTCTTAGAGAGGTGATGAGGAGACTCAGTGGCCTAGGCACCCCCACTAGGTCATAGTCTCACACTGAAGGGGGGAAAGTCAAGAAGTTAAAAGTTATATTTTTAAGTTGACTTGAGAAAGGAAAAGGATAAAGGAGTAAAAGATAACTCAACAGAAGAATAGAAGATTAACCCTGGGATTTAACCTAACTCAACAAAGAATTAGAAGGAAAAGTATAAGTAAGAGTCTGGGGTGCACCTATTACTCATTCTGGTTTTGGATTAGCATTTGCTATTTCTCTTGAGCATTCAGTTTGGGGGTTTTGCTGTACAAACCCTTGTGAGCAACTCAGTGGTGAAATATCCACTCACCTTGTTCCGCAGCTTGGTCTTGGGGTTGAAATACTCCTCCACACCATTCTAGTCTCAGCCCATCTCCATCTAGCACTTTAAAAGGTAGAAGGCCATACTGTTCTTGTGTTTCCAGCAAGGGCGCACCATCATCTAGAGGGAGGTTCGATCCAGCTTATCCTGAGGGCCTGGGGACATTCCGACAGTTGGGTTTTGTTTGCAGGGGCAGGACCATTAGTTTGAGGGATTTTTTGGAGGGTTATCATCATTCTACATTTGTCTGCAGATTGGGATGTCTTGGAGCCATAGGGGACGTCCTATGATTCAGTAAAACTCAGATCTAGGGAGATCTGCTTGAGATCTGAGTTTGAAACTTCTCCCATGGGATTCTCATAGCCCGATCTATATTCTTGGAGAGTTTTATAGAATTTGGAGGTCTCCTTCATCAGGGATGAACCAACTAGGGTTTCAGTCATCCAGTGGGGCACCCCATTCAGTGGGAAATTCAGATCTATGGGATTTGAGAGTGGATTTGTGAATTTAGACATCTGGGTTGTCCTTACAGTTGCCTGATCTATCATTTGGCATATTTCTCGGGATGATTGGACATTTTTGGTAGAAGGGAAGAATTATTGAGAGCTTCAGCATTCTAGTAGAACGTGGCACTTTCCAGCTTGGAGGTTGAACATTAGTCCTTTGACTTCATTTAACCAGTTCTCCTTCTCCAAACCAAGTACATGAGATGTTTTAAGTGCCTCCTTAGTGTCATCATTATGGAAATATGATTGAATGATGTCTTTGACACTTGTGAACAACTTGTGACACTTGCGAAAGTTGTAAGGAAGATGCCACACTTACGACAATTGAGAGGAATATGCGACACTTATCCAATTGAGTAATTTTGACGTGTAACAGAATGCCCCCCAAAGTATGAAGTTAGAAGATGCGAACTAATGACTAAAATACTTTGTAGATGTTCAAGCAAGGGTATAGACTCGGAGAACCTGACGGAAGCTGCACACAAATATCCAACAAATATCATGACATATTTCAAAACCCAAGGCAGACATACCTATGCTTGGGTGATCAAGACTTGCAAGATATGGCCGCCATAAAATACACTGCGGATCCATAATAGTATTGATAAGAAGGTATAGCCACCGAAGATACAATGTGGATCTATACTCTGATGACTTGAACTGATCGTAGCCATGAAGAATACACAGTGGATCTACGAGATGACAAGACATAGCCACGACCAATACAAAGTGGATCTATGTAACAATGTATGTGTTGTTTGTCTGATAGAAACTCCTTCACAACCTGGGCAAAGCATATATTAGAATGATGACTCAACCCAGGGTCTTCTTACCGATCCTAATGTGGTATGATTCTAACCATGAGAATAAATGTCCTGATGTCGAACATGGCAGAAACCACTTGATTACCGGTCAATGGTGTGAACTGTTAACAAGTGCGAGGGAGATCACCATTATTGTCAATGATTCCCAAGGTACCTTAGTACATTCTAGCGAATGTGAATAGATGAGCTGAGGTTGAACATCTGTAGAATCATCCAATCATGGGTCAATGATGTAAACCCACTGTCGAATGTGGGGAGGCCTGCCATTGAGGCATGCAGGTCCCAAAGTACTAACTAGTTTCTAAGCCTAATTCCTGGATAATGTGTTGGAGTCGACAGGAATAGACTCGTCGAGGGAGGGCCTTGATGTATCCCCCATCAACGATATGAAATAGACATGGAGATGTAATTGGTGGATCAAATGGACATGGACTGACACAAGTTTTGAGGAAAGATATTTGGGATGGATGACTCTCGAGGCAGATACTTCCCTTGAACACTGAGGCATGACAGCGAAACATGGCATGGACCAAAGCTATGCAGCGGGTGCTTTGACTTGCGCCGGGTGACCCAAAGGAGTGAAAGGAACTCAAAGGATTGGCTCAGTGCAGAGGTTCAATGGATTATGATGTATGCAAATGATAAAGTGCCATGTTCAAGGGAGACTCTAAGAAGTGCTGGATGATGTTCTCAAGAGACTGCTTGGCTTGCTCCTTTCAATTTTTTCCCCCATCCAGATAGACGAGTACCTCGTTTGATTTAATGAGCTCGAGGAGGATAACACATGCTTGATATAACTCACCTTCGGTAAGTTCCTCTTCCTTTGTTTAATGAACCGGAAGAAGTAAGGGTTCGGTCCCATGTGGGCCTCTCGATGTGTGCTTTAACAAGTCCAAAGATAGAAAACTCGAAGGTTTTTTGAGATTATAGAGTTTGGAAAAGCACTTAAAAGAGAAATCTCTCAGTTCCTTTTTCGTACAATAGTCTAATGAGACAGAAAAAGGGGTAAACTATCGCTCGAAAGATGCCCTTTCTGACCTTTTAATGAGCGTGAAAGGAAGCAAGGTCACTCGACAATCTTTTCATATTTAGAGAGTTTGAAAAGGGTTTAAAGTAGACTCCGGGGGGGTTCCTTTTTTGTGTGTTTGTATATCTGTACGGGTCCAAAAAAGAGATAAAAGTTTACCCGGTTACGTTCTCATATTATCAAGCTCGAGAACGAACTAAGACTATGCTCATAAATGCGACAAGGTGAATAATCCATCAGAACTGCCAAGAAACCTGTGATGCCAAAACTACAAACCAGGGTTTAGTAAATCCATTATGTCATTAGAGAAACCCAAAAATGACTATACCTTATAAAAAATGAAAATTTATAAATAACAATTCATTGAAACTTCATTTACCATTTCATTTTGCACAAGGATTTTGGAGTAGTGGAGAATCTCATTTTGAAGCGGATCTTGTTTTGCTTGCTGCCGAAGCTACGGTTCACCATTTTGCTTGCCGTTCGGACTAGGTAGGTGTCCATCTCATCTTCTTTCAAACACATGGTTTCAAATTCATTTTAATAGCATCATTTAATTAAAATGTGAATCCCTAAGTTGCCCCAAATAGAACCAAATTGGCCTCTTTTAAAAATTAATGGAAAAGGGGAATTCTTTTACAAAAAACATTTTAGAAAAGGATGGCTAAGATGTCAATGCCCCCATAGTCAATTAGATAGGTCGTTTTTGGCAAAGGAGCCCATAAAAAATCTTCCCATGTGCCCACGCAGCCCCCAAAGTCGTTTTGATTTTCTAAAATGTTTTCATTGTTATTTGATGAATGTTAAATGTCTAGGGAGGGCGTGGTAGTTATAAAAGAGTGTGTGGTCACTTTTAAATGATGTGGGCACCTCATTTCGTGTTTTAAATTTCTTTTAAAAATTGTTGAAATTGCCAAAACGTGGAAATAATGGATTTCTTGATTTTTTGTTTTGTAGATAACTTCGGTGACCATGATCGAGTGGAAAGAAATGGAACATGAGATGGATGACTTAGCCACCTTGCGGAGTCCTCGTACATAGGCCGCTTTGCGAGCTTGTGGTTTGCTCAAATTATTCAAGTTGCAAAAAATGAAGAGAGAGATTTTATTGCTTGAGCATATGATTGGCCTCTGGGATGTTGCAGAGCAAGGATTCTGAATTGGCAGACAACTTTTAACCATTGAGTTAGAAGATGTGTACTTTTTGATTGGCCTCTCGAAAAGAGGGGTCCCCATGTCGTTCTCCGGGAAGAGGGCGCTACCTGAACAAGTGGACGTGTATATGGCATGCCACTGTATCCCAGGAGCAAGGCTGGTAGGGGGTAGAATCCCTATCAAGGATATTCAAGAACTGCCCCTCCGATCTATACTGTTTTCTATCATGAGCATGACAGGCAGCACTAGCGCTCATCTGGCATCAAGATCACAGGTGGCTTATGGTGTTCAATGTTTGGAATCAACACTATTCAACTAGAGTGCAGAGTTCCTTCAAAATGTGAAGGAACATATTTCACGATGCAGGACTGGACAGAAGCAGTTCGGTTATGGTTCATTTTTGGTCTCATTTTTCCTAGAGCGCATCCATCAGATGCAGCCTCAGATAGCATTGGCGGTGCGACCAGTGGATGAACCGAGGATGGAGAGGTGGACTAGTCTATCTCCAAGGCTAGTGTCGGAGTCAGAGTTCCATTTCACTGGCAATTTCTTTGCCTGGCTGAGACGGTAGTATCTCTGGATAGAGGACTTCCCTTATGCCGAGGTAGATTTCTGCGGAAGCATGGATTTGATTTTTCCCGCGGGGGAAGACTGGGATGTGTCAGGTATTAGACTGAGTCATACCTTGTCTATTTTTTTTGTTTTTAAAGTTTTTGATGTATATATATTTTTTGGGTATGTAGAATAATTTTGATAGATGTATTGTTTCCAACATGTATACAAGGGAGTAGTGTGTCTGGCTGATGTACCGGTACCGGGATGTCGCGGGGGTATCCCGGCTGTAGCAGATCTGGCATTACTAGTGATGGGTCTCAGAGAGGTTGAAAGAAACCTCCAAGGCCTTACAATGGGCATTCCTCCTTTGCGGAGGGGAGAAGTGCCTTTACATATGCAGAGGCACACTGTGGGAGTACCGGAGAATATTAATTCTCTATTGAGGTGCGTAGTGCATGCGGTGGTGTGTTACTCGCAACACAATGTAGTGCGGGGAGATTAGAGTCTCTCCGGTGATCATATTTTTGTATGCCTTGTCAGGCGACGTTGTATGGGTGGAAAGACCCAATATTTTGCTCTTCTACATACTTTTTGATGTAATACAAACATTTCAGTCACTCCATATATATATATATATAAATACAGTTTCGAGTTTTTACGATGCCAATGATTTGTACATGATGATGTTTGTGATGTGTTTTAATTTACATGTAATGTACAATTTTGCTTTCCTTAAATCTTATATGTGGGCCAGATACTGATCCATGATATAATTAGCTAATGAATCCGAAACACTATTAAGTTCTCTTGGAATGTGTCTATATTCAATGTAATCGAACATTCGTTCAAGACGACGAACTTGTAAGTGTAGACGTAGTAGGATAGGAATACGAATAGCGTAGATACGGTTGAGTTGATAAACCACGAGTTGGGAGTCTAAGTACACAATGATATGAGAGATACCTAGGGAGGAGGCTTGGGTCAATAGTCCGATGACATCGTGATATTCTGCCATATTGTTGGTTGTTGGTCCTAAGCAAATGCCTCCTGAACTCACCACCTCATCAAACTGGTAAATAACCCATGCTGCCGAAGCGATGTTCCAGGTATGTCGGCTAGCACCATCCGTGAACCCAAAAAAGATAGGAAAGGAAGACGTCATTTGCGCATGAAAACACAGGCATAGTCATGAGTGGCAATGATAAAGACTCGAGCACGTGAAAGAAATAGACACACCAAACTAAAATACAATAATGTACAAAGTACAGATGCTAGGTGATCTAGGCATAGTACTTTTTAAAGTAAAGCTTGTTTCGGGGCTCTCCCAGGGAAATTCCATCATGGTCAACTAATTCGTAGGCACCTCTATGTAGGACATGTTTCACGATGTAAGGACTGTGCCACATAGGTTCTAACTTTCCTGTCCCAAATTTATCGTGAGCTTGGTCATAAACGAGGACTAAGTCTCCTTCTGCAAAAGTCCGAGGGTGGACAGATTTGTCATATTGACTATTAATTCATTTCTGATGTGCCTCATTGGTGAGAGCAACGTCGCGATGTGTTTCGTCCAATTTGGATAGATACAAGAATCGTTCTTCTTCAGAAGAAGTATGGGGTAGGAGTTCGATTTTTATTTTGAGTGATGGAATCTCACACTCGATTGGTAGGACGGATTCAATGCCATAGACCAACTGGAAATGAGTGAATCCAGTTGAAGTTTTCACAGAAGTGCGATAGGCCTAGAGAGCAGAGAACAGTTGTAAATGCCACGATGTCTTGTTTTCCCCTACCATGTGTTGGATCATGGCTTTTAGGACTTTGTTGATAGCCTCAACTTGTCCGTTCGCTTGAGGGTAGTAGGGGGATGAGTTTTCATGGGAAAAACCCAATTTGACATGTAACTCGCTCATCATCTAGTTTTTGAAGTGTGCACCATGGTGTTATAAGCAAAATCTGTCCGTAGGGACGGATCCGACCTATCCGGCTGTGAAGCCGGTTACATCCTCTTTGGTAGCTCGGCACGAGGCAGAGGCTACCCGCACCACAGGTGGTCCTTCGCCTGAGGCGGTAAAAAAGGGGAAGAAGAAAGGTGAAAGACTTACAAGAAGTCCTTCTCAGGACCACCCACCTTGGGTGTTATCCTTCCTTAGCTTCCTGGATGGCTGAAATGGCCCGGGGGATGAAATTTATGGACAATGGGATGAAAATGAGCTCGCTGATTTTTAGGACAGCGAACTAAATAAAGTGGACAACGAGCTGTTCACTCACTTAAAGTGTTGGAAACTGTCCAAGAATGGGTCGCCGGGGTAAACCGGTATCCTGGGTAAATAACCAATGAAGTCTTTAAGCAAATAGGTATGAAACAAGGGTGGAGAAGGGGTTTAAAAGCTACAGCCAAGTACTTTTAAATGGCTGTAAATTATGAACAACAAGCTGTTCAAAGCTTTCAAAGCAAGGAAACAAGCCCAAAATGGCTCAAAACCCCCGGGGGTGACCCGGGAAGCGATCCTGGAAGATTGTTAAGTCGAAAAGGGGTTGCAAAAGTGGATGAACAGCTTTATAATAAGCTGTTACAGCTATGGTATAACAGAAAATATATACAACTTCAGTTTTGATTTGTGAGTGGAAAAGGTGGACTGACAAAAGGTTGACTTTAAAATATTTTATTGATCAATTTTTGTTTTTTATCACATGCATTGTTCACCACACTGTTTTGAAGGTTATCCCGATCAGGCAAACACATCCCGGAATTGTGCCAACCAGTATGTGAAGAGTAGTCCTAGCAGTCCACGATGGTTAGGTTGAAGAGTGCCCCATGCAGTTCAGAGAAGTAGGGATTAGCCACTTCTCGTCACTAGCGCTTTCGGGCTCTTAAAGCTGCTCAGATGGAAGAAGGATACTCCGCCAGAAGTGGAAGAGGC
>JASDQU010101081.1:317211-330992 GCA_032191745.1 Picea mariana | reverse complement strand
TATATAACATATATCAATAATATATATTAAATATATATAATAATAAAACAAAAATTAAAATCAAATAATAAATTTAAAAAAAAAATTAAAATCAAAATTAACTTATAACAAAAAAAACTATATATAAAAATTTAAATTAAATTTAAACCAAATTTTTAAACAAGCCCCCCGAGCGTTCGCCCCTGGTCACCATACGACCGGGGCCAAAGGCTAAAGGAGCCCACGGGGTTTTTTTTTTGGAGGGAAGCCGTGGAGGTGGTGGTTGTTGGACGGTGGCCGCGCGGGTGGAGGGATGAGCGAGGGCGTGGAGCTGGAGGTGGAGCTGTCGGAGGAGGGCGTAGGGAGTGGACAGGAGGAGGAGCTGTGTAGGAGCTGGAGTGTGGAGGCCGCGCGCGAAGGGGAGGAAGAGGAGATGGAGGGAGCGGTGGTGGCGCTGTGGGGAGAGCATTGTTGGGCGCGCGCACGGAGAGAGGGAGGAGTAGGTGGCGTAGGGAAATGGAGGAGGGCCGAGGGCTTGGGGGGAAAAGGGAGGCGAGGGGATTGGAGGCAGCATGGGGAGAGGGAGGAGCGGGCCGCGTGAGAGGAGGGAGAGGTAGTGTGGGCAGCGGGGAATTCGCGCGGGAGAAGGAGCTGCATGGGGAAATGGGGAAGGGGGTTCTGCGTTGGGTGAAGCCGCGTGAGAGGAGGGAGAGGTAGAGCAGGAGGGGGTTGAGCTGCGCGTGGAGGTGGAGCGCGCAGGAGGAAAGGGAAATGGAGGTGGTGTGGCTGCATGCAGAGGGGTGGTGGTGGTGGCGCCCAGGTGGTGGATGGGCGGCCAACCACCCAAAAACATAATTTTTCAAGGACTATAGACAAGTGGGTTTTCCTGAAAATAAAAATGGGCAGGAGGTTTCAGGTTCAAAACCCCTGCTCTCCATCAAAATTTCTGGGGAGTTTTTTAGCTTTCTGGGCATAAGCAAAGCAGAGGGTTGGGGTTAAAGGCCAGGGCTCTTCAGTGACATGCCCAAGCTTGTAACCCCAATTGATAACTTCATAATTTTTTAAGTTCTAAAGGTGCCATGGAGGCTTGGGTAGAATGCCCAAGAGGGGTTCGAATCCCCTCTCCTTTGCATCTTTCAACACACATTCTGAATGAACTCAACAACCAGCAACAAATAATTCTGAACCAGCACTATTATCATCATTTAAAACAGGAAACAAACACTAATTCCTTCTTGCAGATCCTCAAAACAACCATCATAGCTTATTGGTTTTCCTTTGGGAAATTGGCATAATGGGTTACCTGGTACATCTGTTGGAGATGGCAGTATGAAAATGGCTGAACACTGCTGCATTCTTGTTGCTGCCTGAAACCCCCTTGGCTGCCATGACTGCTGTTGCAGAGCTCTCCCTCCTCTGCCAAATTGCAAAAATGGCTTGGGAGAAAGGAGAAGGGAGGTTTTGTTTTTTTTTTAATTTTCTCAAAAAATCAAATTTTCCTCATTTTGCATGAGGCTACGTGCCCATGCCCCAAATTTCCAATTTTTCATGAAAATGTTTAATAAAACATTTTAATAATTTTTTAATATTTTTGGAATTTTGTGCAAGTCAAAGTTTGACTTTGATTTTGACTTTGACCCTGCTACAGCTGATTCAGTCCAAAAATGTTGACCGGGGAGACGGAGTCGGAATTGGACGCAAGTCATGTCGTCGGAAAGGTCTTGACGAGGAAATCAGGAATATGTCATCACTAACTTGAGATAATGCCACCTCAGTGTTCAAATTTGGCACGGAACAGTGGCCACTTAAAAACCTTTGTCTTGCTGGTGGGCCCACATGACACCTAATCTTGCGAAAGGTGCCAAATCGTCATACGATATCCAATCGAGGCAAATGAGGTACCGTTGGAAAGGTATTGACGAGTAATTTGATGAGGTGATAATATAATTTTAAACCAGGGTCATTTATGACTGTCTTAGCTGTTATGAAACCCTGCCATGTGAGTTGGTGGACCCCTTTTTTCCTAAAATCATTGGCCAACTTGTGACAGCTCTAACCAAGTCATCTGGAGTCAGAATGAGGCAAATAAGATGTCGTTGGAAAGGTGTATGAGTCTATTACAGAATGGNATTGACGAGTAATTTGATGAGGTGATAATATAATTTTAAACTAGGGTCATTTATGACTGTCTTAGCTGTTATGAAACCCTGCCATGTGAGTTGGTGGACCCCTTTTTTCCTAAAATCATTGGCCAACTTGTGACAGCTCTAACCAAGTCATCTGGAGTCAGAATGAGGCAAATAAGATGTCGTTGGAAAGGTGTATGAGTCTATTACAGAATGGAATTGCTGAATATCTGATTTATAACTTTTTACCCACCAATTTTAAACCATGAAGCATTGCAACCAATTTGATGCCCAAAAGTGGTCATAAACTTGCGAAGGCTCGTTCTCACTAACCGGGGGTCGAAACCAAGCACGGGATATACCGTTGGAAAGGTCTCACACTTCCCTACACCATGTATGGGTTTGATTTTCCCTTTTATACCATCATCTGAACAGAATCAGACCAGGAAGCTACAGCTATTAGTTTTGCCCGTTCGGGTGACTTTGACTTTGCGTGCCTCATATGGGTCATACTGACTCGGAATCGAGCTCATGATAGCTTGTTGAAAAGCTTGTCCCGATCCATACCACTTGGTAGTGTTGTACTCCTTGAATAGAACAGCCTTGACATGAGGAAGAAATGTCATGGGAAGGCCCACAAATCCCTGAGTGCACCCAACTGATACTCTTTCAAGGGCAGAGGCCATAGTAACTATGACCCCCGCCACTGTCTTTGATTTGAACTATAGAAACAAGGGGATTTTATGGAGAAGTAACTATGTAAAACACCATGTTGAGCCCAGAGCAGATTTTTGGGTCAACACATGGTCAGTGACAATGGCACGTGGTACACCAAAACGAGTTATGATATGGTTGAAAAGGAATAGAGCTCCAGTTCGGCCATCATTTAGGAAGGTAGGCATAGCCTCAACCCATTTGGTGAAATAATCAACAGCGACGATGATGTAACCATGCCCCCCAGCTGAGGTAGGTTTACACTACATGAAAACGATGCCCCATTTGGCAAAGGGGATGATGGTGATAATAGGGTGCAGCGTAGTAGGGTGGGTGCGTGCCTTCTTGTTAAAGAGTTGGCAGGGTGGGCATTTTTTGACAGCCTCGATGCAATCTTTGAAAATCGAGGGCCAAAAGTAGCCAGCACATAAGATTTTTTGGGCTGTGGCCATCTTGGAAAGGTGACCGCCACAGGCGCCAAGGTGACAATTGTTCAAAATGCATTCAACCTCCTCGTGAATTAGACATCGCTGAAGGATGGTGTCAATACCCCGGTGATACAAGGTGTCGCCAATGATGAGATAATGGTGAGAGTGGTGACGAATGCATCGACGCTCTTTGTGAGAGATGTTTGGCTGAAAACGTTGGGTTTGAAGGTAGAGGAGAATGTCTCCGTACCAAGGATCAGAGGTGCTGATGAGGAAGAGAGATTCATCGGGGAGAGAAACTCTAGGTTCAATGTTTTCATCGGCACGAGGGAGAGCGCATATGATCTCGAAAAACACCAGGGATTTTTTGGCTTTGGCCTTCGTAAACTCAAGATCGAATTCTTGAAGAATGACGATCCATTTTGAATATTTTCCCCCAAGTACTTGACGTGTCAAGACATGGTACATAGGGTTAGAGTCTGCGATTACCATGGTGGTGCGTAGTAAGATGTAGTGGTGGAATATCTGGACATCAATGAAAGCTGCCAGAGCCAGTTTCTCAACATGCGAATGTCTGACTTCGGGTCCAGATAAACTCTTGCTCAGATAATAAATCACATGTTCTTCACCATTGGGGTCTTCTTGAACTAGTACCATCGCAATGGTGGAAGTAGAAGCGGCCAAGTAAAGGATATAATCCTTTGTATATTCGGGGGGATGTAACAAAGGAGCTTGGGTCAAAGCGTGCTTGAGAGTGTCGAATGGCCATTGGGCAGTTGCATCCCAGATGAAAGGGATGTTATTTTGCAGTAACCGCATAAATCCTTTAGTGATCTCGCCATTGTTGTAGATGAAACGACGAAGAAAGTTTGCTTTGCCTTGCAAACTTTGGAGTTGGGTTAAATTGGTGGGTGGGGGTAAGGCTAAGATGGCCTTAATCTTTAATGGATCCACCCTGATCCCATCTTTGGAGACAATGAAACTGAGGAGTCGACCGGATTCGACAGCGAAAATGTATTTATGTGGGTTCAAATGAATACGGTAGAACCTGCATCGAAGAAAAATCATTCGTAAATGATCAATGTGATCGGATCGATTTAGCGAATGGGCAGGTAAATTGTCGAGGTACGATTTTTCTATATGTTTGATGTCATGGAAAGCGTACGACATGGCTCGCTAGAAAGTAGCACCAACATTTTTAAGGCCAAAAGGTAGCTTTCGATAGGTGAAAGTACCCCAAGGGTAGATGAAGGCTATATTGTGTTGATCAGCAGGCAAGATTTCAATCTGGTTATATCCAGAAAAACCATCCATGAAAGAGAAGATTACGCTCCCTGTGAAATTATCGATGATTTGATCGATGAAGGGCGTAGGGTAGTTGTCCTTGGGACAAGATTTGTTGAGATCTCGATAGTCAACACAAACACAGATGGTACCTTGTTTCTTGGCAACCAGAACAAGGTTGGAGACCCATTTGGTTAAAGGGACGGGATAGATGAAGCTAGATTTTAGAAGTTTTTCAACTTCTGCCTTTATAGCTGCAATTTTCTTGGGATGAACCGGGCGAAGTTTCTGTCGAACCGGTTTTGCGTCAGGGTAAGTTTTTATTTCTTGTACGACAATTGAAGGGTCAATCCCTGGCATTTCCTTGTAGCTCCATGCGAAGACATCGCATAATTCTTTAAACAAAGCGGTGTAAGAGACCACTTCGTCGCGTGTGCAATTAGCACCTAGGTTAATTTTTTCCACGACACCTTCTTTGATCGAAATTTTGATCGCTATTGTAGTGGAGATGTTACTCATGTTCCCCTCAGAGAGAGTATCTTATGTGAGGATAGGAGATTGCGGAGCATTGGTAACATCAGGTGGGAAGACAGAGCGTATGTCTCCGTGAATTTCTTCCAACGGCGGAAGAAAAGAGGATCGATGATGGTTATCATCCCAAGGTAATTCATCGATGCTGAGAATTTCCATAATCGATTCGTTCGAAGGGAACATGTGGGAAATGTAATCGACAACATATGATAGGGAATCCAACCATGCGGGCATCGAAAAGGCATTGAGTGCCAATGAATGCGAATTGTTGGAAGAGGGAGAGGCAGATTGGATAGCTACGTATGCGGCCTCGGCTGGGCTGAGTGGCATAGTGTCACTGAGCACATAAAATTCCAAAGGACTAGGTACAATCCAAGGATCAGATGATTCCAAGGATTGATAAGGCATAGTCGAGACCATATTGATGATGGCAATATGATGTGCAGTAGGTGGAAGTGGTGTAGGGAAAGTACCCATAGGGATAGAATCTTTCAATAAGCCAACACCAACGCTTTCATACGTAACTGCGTGGTCTCCCAAAAAAGGAATGTTGTTGGTGGAAGGGATGCGAGCGTCGGGTGTACAGAAATCAAGCTGATCGACGGTGATAATTTTGCCTTGATGGGGGAATTGTACACATCGGAACACCGACGAGGCGACGATAGTCATAGCGTAGAACCAACTTCTTCCAAGTAATAGGTTGTAGTTGATGGGAGCATCGACCACTTTGATGTCAACGCTAACAGTTTTGCCGCCCAACTGAACGGCTAAGGATTGTAACAATACGTGAGGATGAAAACCTCATCCATAGAAAGCACGTAACATCGTAGGGGATTTGTTAAGGGTAGGTGATTTCAAGCCTTTCCAGCAGGCTAGGGACATGACACAGGTAGAGGCTCCCTCATCCAGGATAGTTCGGTGGATTTGTTGATTGTGAACAACAACATCAATTTGGAAAGTTAGCTGGTGGGAGAGTCACGGTTGATGGTCGTCCAGATTAAATGTGAGGTTGTTTGATGACTCAGGATCAAAAGAACTGATAGCGGCTAAGAGCGTTCTATGTTGGCTGGGATAGTGTTGTAGAACTTCCAGGGCGAACATAACACACGGTTCTTGGGCCAAATCTTCTACAATATTGTAATTTTGGGCAACCCGTGAATTAGGATTGAAAGTAGATTTCTGGATGGTACTCTTAGGAGGGTGTAAGATAGAGTCAAAAGATGGTTTCTCAATCTGGAGGGCCTGGATGGAGGGCTAACAGACAGAGGATGGTAATGGGTCTGGCGGAGAACCGTTAGCAATCTTCGGCTTGTCAGGTTTAACTGGCGTGTCATATGTCGCAGAGAGAGTGGTTAGATTAACCCCGTTAAACATGTAAATGTGGGCACTTGTCGAGGCCTCATCATGGGGTTGGTTGGAACTTCCCCCCGGCGTGGGGGTTTGCGCAACCAAAGATTGCTGCTGTGGAAAAGGCTGAGTAAACACAACGGGTTGTGAATTTCCCTTGAAACGTTTGGCCACTTCATCGCGATGTGGGCAGTCTCAAGTGTAGTGATCGTCTCCACAAATGAGACATGGGAATTTTGGTTTTCGTTGTGGTTGTTTTCCAGCAGCAGGGGTTTATGGTTGGGTTTTGGGTTGTTCGTTTTTATTGTTTTTCTCTTTCTTCTTGCCCCCAAGTTGTTGTGAAGGGGTTTATTGGACCGCATTCACATCAGAGACCTGAGTTTGAGGGGGGGTAGAAGAGGGTGCAGTTGGACTGGGAGTAGCCGTCGAAGCAGGCCGCTGAATCATTTCAGTCGACTGGGTTGTAGATTGGGTTTTGACAGAGCCAATAACTCCATCCGCGTGGTAAGCAGACGATGGTTTGGATGGATTGTTAGTGGCACGGGTAGCATTCAGTATCAACTCATACAGAGTACCAGATTGTGAATAGACTAAGTCTAAGTACTGAGCTCGGGCAATGGCTTCTTCCTCGGTGACTACGCTGCCCATGGAAACATCACGAGTGATCTGGGGTAACAATGATTTTGTGAACCATTCTGCTAACAATTGGTCAAGAATGACTGCTTTGATTAGCCTTCGTCGTCGTCTCCATTCATGGATGTGATCAGAGATATGTATGGAAGTTGTCTGATGAAGGGAGGTTAATAGTTCAGTATCCGTCTCATATCGAAATGGGCAGCTGGAAGTGTGTGAGGAAGGACATGGCAAGGGAGTTGAAATCATGAAAAGATGCACGTGGTAGTTCAATATACCATTTCACTGCGGAACCCGTAAGTGTTCGTTGGAAAAGATGTAAACAAATAGAATCGTCCATGAGGGAGTTGGATGAACACCACAAATGGAACGTCATCACATGGTTGTTTGGGTCTTCTCTGGACTTTCCGTCAAATTTTGGGATGTCAGAAGGAAGTTTAGTTGGAATAGCTGGCCAAACCGAAGAATGATAAATAGGATCATTCGTTAACTGAGACAAGTCTGGAAGATCCAGGGTAGCCAGAAAAGGTAGTTGTTGGTTAATTTGTGGTTAATGTTGGTGTGGCAGAGGGACACTAGTGGGGCCCATTACTGGGTTATGTGGATAATTATAACTAGTGGGCCCTCTCATGTAAAGTTGGTTTTGACCAGAGTACATAGGATTTGAGGTGTTTTGAGAAGCATGTGTGAGCGGAGGATAACTGGATGGGTTTTCCAGGTTGTAGGTTGGGTTTGGAATTTTTCCATAAGGGGGTTGTTGTGGAGTCTGAGCATTTTGTCCTGCCGAGAACTGTGGGTTTCCTGGAAAAAGGACGTTCCATGGATTAGGTGTGGCAGACACATTTTGTTCGTGTGGTTGATGGTAGACTATGGATTGAGGCTGCCCCCCAGCATGAGGGTGCCCCCCGAATGGAATTTGTCCTTCGATGGGAGGATGCCCCCCAGCTTGAGGTAGAGTTCCCGAAATTTAAGAACCAGATGTAACAGATGGACCAGTGCTGCTGAGCGGATTAGGACCACCTAGACCGATCCCTCCGGGTTGTTGGATAGGTATGGAACTTCCCGGTATGACTTGGGTAGTAGTAGCTTGGGCAGTGGAGGCAGTGGAAGCATTCAGTGCCCTGAATCCAAAAGGGAGTGTAGGTCTTGGTGTTATAGGTGTGCCAATCACAGCTTTATTGACTACCGCATTACCGGTAGGAATAGTCAAAATGTGAGGGACCATCGTAGAATGAGCCATCTGGAGGGGAAGAGTAGACCTTGGGCCAATGGATGGTATGTTTGTACCAACGGGCGGTGTGGCTGTAAAAGTGGTGGTACCGGTAAAATGATTTAGGGGTACAGTGTAGGAAAAAGGTACGTCGACACCTTCTCCAGTTCCATAAAGATCTCGCACCAGGCGTGGTGGACTTCGAACAATGTATGTGGTCCAAAAAGGGTCATCAGCTAAAGGGTTTTGATGAGACCCAGCCGAAATGTCAGAAGGATTGATGACGACAAATTCACCAGTGGAATTCAGATGGAGGATACGTCGTTCATATCCCTCCGGAATACGGTAAGCTTCTGGAGATTCTGACACAATTCGAAAATTCTCCAAAGGAGTGGGAACTTCTTCCTGGGAAGTTGTAGTATTTTGAACCTCGCTCTGTTGAGGAGATTCCTCTGTGGAATGAGGGGGTAAAGGGGTGTTTCCTTCCATATTTTTTGGAGGAAGTCCTTGTAGCCTCCGCGAACGGCATGGAGGGTCAATGTTGGCTAAAAAGAGTCGGCGAGAGAGATCTATGGCCAACTACCGAAAAGAAATAGCATACGCTAATATAAATCTAAGAAACACAACCAAGCAAACACGACCTTCTTTTGATGACCGTACTAGTTGGTGATGAAATCCAACGTCGCATGATCAAGTCCAGAAGGGGTAGGGATAGGGTGGAACAGTTACAATGGCGACCTACTTAACATACTTACACCTTGGTGCAGGCTTCCACGTAGTAATTATGGATTTACCCTCCAAGGAGCCCGAGTGAGTTTGACCAATGTTTTCTCCAGGTACAGTGAGACTTCCCATCACCGTCACCTTGTGTAAGACCCTAAATATTATGGCCACTAAGGTTACCAATTCGCAGTCAGCCCCTGGGTGGGAACAGTCGACAGTCTGATCAGAACGTACAGGCAGGGTATCGAGGCCGAAATCAACTAAAAGGATTCCATGCAGTAATTGTGAATTTACCTTGAAGTGACCCCCATAATACGATCTAACCACCATAATCAGTTAAACCACAAAGGGTTAGTCCCCGTAGCTCACCCGAATGCGACCTCGTGCTTAACCCCTCTGTGAGAGGGGGATCCCAGGCAGACTTATACGATGATTGGATTTGACTCTCCCTAACTCAGGATGCTACTGTTTGTTTTGACAAACTTTGGAGAGTTATGCTCACAGCCTAATTCAAAGTACTATGCCTATTCTACTGTTGGTGGAGGATCCTAGAAAATAAAAATTTCTATATAACTTTTAATTAGCGTTCATTTTAGAGCTGTTCTTTACTCAAAAGAGGTGCAAGGAAGTGAAACGAATGGAATTATGAATCAGTCCCAAAAATGCATCAGAGATGATAAGCATTCATTTCTTTTCGATGAACATCTATCTAAGGGAGAGAGAGAGTTCTTTTCACTAACAAACACGAATAAGGAATGTCCTCAAACAATTTCTCAATCAAATCCTGATGTGATGCTAAAACTTTTTAGATGCCTTCTAACATGCACAATCAATCATGAAGATGCCTTTCTTGTTTGCATATGAATAATGATTAATTCAAAACAAGGCTCGTCTTGCTAATTATCTTCTTGGATAAATGAAAATCAGACCAACACAAGCAAGAATCATACAAACAATACACCCTCTCGTCGTAATCAAAATGAAAAGCGAAAGAAAAGAAGCAACCAAAGAGAAATCAAACTTCACACCCAAAAGAAAAATTCGAAGAACAATGATCTTTAACTAAAATCAAAATGAAAGGATCTGTAGGCCTTTGATGACCTTCACCAGAGTTTTTCGTTCAGTTGATGAGGAGAGAAAGATGATGCATGGGTTTCAAACTCCAAATGGTAGAAAAACTCAACAACATTAGTGAACAAAGTTATGAAATCCAAAAAGCAAGATGTTTGTTCTTCAAGCAAAAGACAGATATCCAAGATGGAAAGAAGAAGGATTGACTCACAAGGTGACTCAGCAAGAGAGACAGAGAAAAAACCCTGAAAAAATCAATTCTGGAAGGTTTACTGGCCAAAGGAGGGCTGGCGCTCTGTTTCCAAAGGAAAGGAGCGTTATAGCACTTTGTGTAAGGATATTAGGGAGTTATGGCACTCTATTAACACCGGGACAGGGGCACCAGGTTCAGAAACTCCCAAAAATGTCAAAAAACTCCAAAAATTGCAATTCAAACTCAACAACTATGCTGAGTATGATGGGGTAGGGAGCCAATCAGCTCATGAAACCAATAAAAAGAGGAGTGAACCAGGTTTGAAACAATCAAGGGGTAGAACAAGGTCAATGAGGAGGAATCGAAACAAGAAATTTCAATTTGAGGCTATCTCCCCAGTGGAGTCGCCAGTTTCTATTGTAGGAAAATCTCCCTGCAGACAAGTAGATCACCTCTAAGAGCTTGACCCTAACTCTAAGACAAAAAATGATTAACGTGGACACTGATTTCCTTTCAAATCTATCTAAACTAACACATGAGAAGGAAGGACAATAGAAGTACCTCTTTATTGACGTTTATCCCTGCATGCTCTGAGTTGCGCTCTGATCCTTTGCTCCTCGCTAAGTTCTGTGGACAAACAAGATACGACCGCTTCCTACTCTATTGATGTTAACTTGAAAATAGATCTATCTATCAATGATAAGTTCATGTAACATTAGACACAAACTAGAAAGAAACAGGCCAAGCGTGTCATATTAATGAGAATAACGACAACAATACTTACAATCATAGATGCGAATGCGACATCTTCTTCAAGTCCTCTTCGTCTAACCCTTACTCGAAATATCCACAACCTGGATAACAACAACTTCACTGATCACTCTCCTTTTGGCTGACTGTGTGTTTCCTATGAGACCATAGGTTTCATGCTAGCAATTCCTTCCCCTTTTCACCATCATAGAGCTTGCTTATATAGGTTAAGAGGAGCTTAAACTCTTGAGTTATCTTTAGAAAAAGTTTGGGAACCTCCACCTTAGATCAGGGATCTCCTGATGAAACCAAGAATTCAAATGCAACTGCCTTCTAATCTTGAAAGATCCTCTCCTTATTCTCCTCAATGGGCCAACTACTACCTCAGATTAGGCAGCACTCCTGCAAAAGGGGTATCAGAGCATTGTAGCGCTCCCTGAGAAGCTTAAGGGAAGAGCCAGCGCTCCAAACATGAGTAGTGCTCCCTCAGAAGGGCAGGAGAGCGTTATAACGCTCACTGGAGCCTGTAGGGGGGTACCAACGCTCCTAAGACTGATATAGGGGAGCGCTCACCCTCATAACCTTTGTTTCAGAGCTCTTTTCAGGTGTCAAGAGTCCTTTTACTTCAGTTAACCAGTTCTCCTTCTCCAAACCAAGTACATGAGATGTTTTAAGTGCCTCCTTAGTGTTGTCATTATGGCAGTATGCTTGAATGATGTCTTAGACACTTGTGAACAACTTGCGACACTTGCAAAAGTTGTAAGGAAGATGCGACACTTACGACAATTGAGAGGAATATGTGACACTTATCCAATTGAGTAATTTTGACGTGTAACAGCTTGTATGGCCATTTGAGGTTTATTCCAGATCGGCCATCTATTGTATTGATATTACATTTCTCATAATAAAAAGGTCAGATCCTTGCTTGTGCTTCTACATCTTGAATATATTGTGATCTCCATGTGTTGATGAATCTTGTATGCACTTAATAACTCAATAAATTAGTAGTAGTTAGTGATTCCAAGAAAGAATTTGGCTTGGGATCATTACAATATACATCAAAGACACCAAGGATTTTTTATTTCTCAAACCAAGTATATCAGAGAAATGCTAAAGAGGTTTGGAATGGAAGATTGCAAACTAGTTATCACTCCCATGCAAACCAGTTGTAAGTTGAGCAAAGCTGATGATTCAAAGTCTACAGATCAGAGGCAATTTAGGTCAATGATTGGCAACCTACTATATGTGACATCATCCAGACTAGATGTAATGTAGGCAGTTGGACAGGTGACATGATTTCACGCAGCACCAAAGGAATCACATGTATTAGCAGTAAAGAGGATCTTTAGATATCTCAAAGGAATAGAAGAGTTTGGATTATGGTATCCAAAAGGAAAAGATCTATCACTTATTGCCTACACAGATGCAGATTGGGCAGGTTGTATTGATGACTGACGAAGCACCAGTGGAGCAACGTTCTACTTGGGTGAGTGTTTTGTATCATGGCTAAGCAAGAAACAATCATCGGTATCTCTATCTACAGCCGAGGTAGAGTATATTGCAATAACAACATGTTGTACATAGGTTCTTTGGATGAAACAAAATTTGATAGATATACAGGTTGAGTATGATGAGCCCATTCCAATATATTGTGATAATACAAGTGCCATCAATATCTCAAAAAACCCGGTGATGCACTCCAAGACGAAGCACATTCTAATCAAGTATCACTTTCTACGGGAGCAGGTTGCAGAAAAGAACATCAGAGTTGAGTATTTGGGCACAAAAGAACAAGTGGCAGACATCTTTACAAAACCACTTCCACTGGAAGCCTTTGAATATCTTCACCAAAGACTTGGAGTTATTTCTACTCCAAAAATGAATGTTTTTTTAATGCTTATCTTATATGTCTTATATGTACACGAGGAAGCACCATAAGAGGATAGTCTGTCAGGGGGAGCAGCCCCAGATGGAAAGATACCTTTTCCATTGATGACAAAGGGGGAGAGATTTATCAGATGCAGAGGACAAAGGCATGGTTCCGGGGGGAGAATGAGTGATATGATTTCATTATTGCATCAGAGTGTTTCCATCAATGTCAAAGGGGGAGATTGTTGATTAAGGTTGGTTGTCATTGATGTCAACCCTTGAAGAAATCCTTGTAGCACAAAGGATTAGGTAATGACCCAATATTTTTTGATGTAAATATGACTCATTATTGTTTTTTCATGGTTGATAAGAATTAAATATGGATGAACTCCAAAGTGGTCCCCTTATGGTGAAATCCCTCATAGGAAGACGCTTTTTGGAGTAAGAGAACCCATGCTTAATTATGGAATAATGAGATGAAGGAAAGTGATTTTGTTAGGGAAAATATCCTAGATGGATAGTTCTTTTCATTTCATTTCCGGTGGTATGTGGAATGTCACATAATTCCTCACGGTTAGAGAGTTATGGCCATGAAAAGTTGGAGACCCCAGGTTTGGGTAATGGACCCAAGTTTGTTTGATGGGTAACGGTATGAGTTATGATATATTTTCAGGTAATACTATTCGATATGGATAGTACATATCATTCCATTTCTGGTGGTATGTAGAACGCCACATAACTCCTCACGGTTTGAGAGTTATGGCCTTACGAAGTTGGAGGACCCTCATATGTCATCTAGAAGCCCCAAAAGGTCAAAGTAGTCAAAGTGGTTTAAGAGATTTTAAAATGTAAATAATAAAGTGAAGTGATGAGTGTATTATAATTCAAAGTGAATACAAAATAAATTATTTCAATAATAAATT
>JASDQU010101081.1:299619-317041 GCA_032191745.1 Picea mariana | reverse complement strand
AAATTATTTCAATAATAAATTTAATGGAGAAATTAAAAGTGGACCCAACCCTAAAATAAGGAAAGTGGGCCAAGTGACCTAGAAGATGTTTTTAAGGAAGCTACTTGGAGAGTATAAATAAGAGGCAAGGCTCTCTCATTTGAATCACACTTGAGCATATTGAATATCTATATGTTTCTGAGGTAACCAAGTATATCGAAACTAGAATTCTGAGTGAAGGTGAAGAAAAGAAGGCCGAAATGCAAGGAAGGATAAATTATTTTGATGGTGCTTTCTAAGGTATGTTATTTACAGGTCATCTCACCATTTTCACTATAACTTGTTTTCTATAATGATTCAGACCGTAAAATTGCTATGAAAGTGAGAAAACATATCCAAGTATCTATAAAAACAAATTTAGCTTGTGGGTCGTTGTATTTTGGGAGTTACACTCCGTGGAAAATAGGGTTTGTGGACAGTCCTCAAACTTGTAAAAATCAGGTGTTTCGAGTAAAAATGTCATAACTTATTCATAACATATCAAAATTTAGTGAGACTTTTTTTTTTGGTTAGGGTACCATATGTAGTATTCTATGTAACATTTTCATATCATTTCATCAAATATTTTGTGCGGGGCATGCTCTACAAGGTCGCTCTCTAGAATAAGCCAGAATTCAGAAAGGTATGCCATTTTTGCTATAAATCCTTTTATGAGAGGTTCCAAGTAGTGACACTTGGAAGAATTGCATTAAACACACTGAAGAAAATTGATTGTTAGTTTCAGATATTTATACATTACAATTTCAAAGTTATGATTACTTCAAGTTAGGGTTGTTGACTAATCCAAAACTAGGCATGTTAGACTAAAGAAAAGTTTGATGAAAATGCTAGTCTCTTGTTTTTAAAGTTAAGGAAGGTTTGCAAGAATGTGATCGTATACACCAGGTCTATTACATAGCTACAAATCAGATTTGGATGATAAAATTGATGAGGGATTTTGGTTGTGGTACATGTTGAGTACATGGTTGAGACAAGTAGTTGATGAGTTGGCACACATACATGAGGTGTATAGTTGATGATGTTGGTACATATTGATGAGTCATAGTTGATGATTAGTTGAAAAATTATTGGTACATACTTGGTACATGGTTGGATGCAATTTTTTATGGTACAAGTTGATTACAGGTTGGTGCATGGTTGATGCACTTGTTTATGGTACAAGTTGAGGTACAAGTTGATGCATGGTTCAGATTTATTGGTACAGGTTTACAGCGGTATATCTCATAGTGTTAGTGTGAAAGTGGTTCCATCATTCTACTTCTACTTCAGGGTGGCAGGACAGGGCAATGACAGGTGGTTGTAGACACCTTCCGGTTGTAGCCGGAGAACATTGGGGGGTGTAGCCTCCTTCTGGTTGTAACCAGAGAATTGCGGAGTTGGAGCTTCCCTCAGGTTGTATCCTGAGAAACTAGGGGGTTGGAGCCTCCTTCCAGTTGCAGCTGGAAAACAAAGGAAGTTGGTGCTTCCAATGAATGTAATTCTTCAAGAAATATAAGAAAAATCATTCTGTGGTTTTCTCCCGATTTGGGTTTCCACATAAAACACTGGTGTACTATGTATGTGTGTGATTGTTTATTTCTTACTGCTCATTATTGGATAATAATTATACATTGATGTAACATTTGAAGAAAAATTATTATAATTACGCTATTACTAATTCAACATATTTTCTCTGATTCAACCAGAGTTTCCTGTTTGCACGATCTCTTTTAATCTCCATTCCCAGAATGAAGTTAGCAGCACCAAGGTCCTTCATGTCAAATTTGGAGGATAGATGTGATTTCACCTCCTTGATAACATCCATGTTATTTCCTACCAACAACATGTCATCAACATACAACACTACATAAATGAAGTGATTACCAACCTGCTTGGAATATACACAGTGATCAACCCTACTTCTTACAAATCCCAATCCAAGGATGTATGTGTCAAACTTTTGGTACCACATCCTAGGTGACTGCTTCAGACCATATAGTGACTTCTTTAGCTTGCAGACCAACTCTTTCTTTCCCTTCACTACAAAGCCTTATGGATGCTTCATGTAGATTTCTTCTTCCATATCCCCGTGTAGGAATGTTGTCTTCACATCCATCTATTCCACTTCAAGATCAAAATCAACAACAATAGATAAAAGAAATCTAATAGAAGTTAACTTAGCAACAAGAGAAAAAATCTCACCAAAGTCAATTCCCTCTACCTGGGAATAACCTTTTGCTACTAACCGAGCTTTGTATTTCTCCACTTTACCTTGTGCATTAAACTTCTTCTTAAAAAATCATTTGCTACCAACATATTTTCTTCCAGCTGGCAACTCAACTATATCCCATGCCTCATTATTATCCAAGGCATCCATTTCTTCAACCATGGCCTTCTTCCAGAGTTTACTATCCTCTAAATTCACTGCTTCCTTGACAGTTCTGGGATCATCATCAGTAATAGATAAAGAAAAATTGGAACGGAAATTAGGTGGACTATACCTTTATGGTTTCCTTTTATCTCTCACTGATCTCCTCAATACTGGGGTATGAGGTTCTTCTTCTTCTTTTGCTTCCTCTTCTTTAGATGATTTATATTTTTCATCATCTAACTCAAGCTCTATTTTCTCAGGTTCATCTTGCGTTGGTAGGAATTCATGTTTGGACACATCTTTTACCTCTCTGAAAACAACATCTCGACTATAAACAATCTTCTTGGTTTATGGGTTCCAAAGCTTATAACCTTTCACACCATCTTTATAACCAATAAAGATACACTTTTCAGCCTTTTTATCCAACTTACTCATATTTTCCTTTGGAACATGTACATAAGAATCACAACCAAACACTCTAAGATGTTGAAGAGAGGGATTCTTTCCAGACCATACCTCGTCTGGATTTTTATCATCCAACGCTGATGAAGGTGATCGATTGACCAGGTAACATGCTGTACCCACTGCCTCTGCCCAGAATTATTGTCCTAAACTGGAACCATTGAGCATGCTCCTTTCCTTTTAGATCAATGTCGTGTTCATCCTTTCTACAACTTCATTATGTTGAGGAGTGTATGGAGTAGTCTTCTGCCTTTCTATACCACACTTCTTACAGAATTCTTCGAATTCATTTCCGCAGAATTCTCCACCATTATTTGTTCTCAATACCTTTATTTTCTTCTCTGTCTAATTTTCTACCAGAGCCTTAAACTCTTTAAATTTATCAAATACCTCAGATTTATTTCTAAGAAAATAAATCCATGTGTTCCTTGAAAAATCATCTATGAATGAAACATAATACATAGACTTACCTAGTGATGGAACATGCATAGGTCCAAACACATCACTGTGTATGAACTCTAAGATCCCATTTGCTCTTGTAGCACCAGATGGGAATCTCACTCAATTCTGTTTACCATATATGAAATGTTCATAGAAATCAAAATTCAGAGTGCAATTAGCCATACCTTCAACCATACTTTTATCGTGTAGTGTTCGAAGGCCCTTTTCTCCAATATGCCCCAGTCTTTGATGCCATAGCATGGTCTTCTTTTCTGGGACAGTATTGATCTTGTCTGGTTCATTTCTCTTCTCAGAGACAATAGAATTGTTGCACCCATTAGTCCGAGTGCTTCCAAACAACTTGTACAGATTTCCACACCGAACTCCCCTCATCAACACCATTGCTCCTCGTACCATCTTGTAAGTGGTCTTTCCAAACACAGTATTCACTCCTGCATCATCCAACTTGCTTACAGATATTAGGCTCCTGGCTAGTTTTGGAATGTGAAGAAACCCAGGGAGTATTCTAATCCTTCCATATTTTAGTAGTAACTTAACCCTTCCACGTCCCATGATTTTTGTTGTCAAGTCATCTCCTAGGAATACATCACCACCATCATATTTTTCATATTCAGAGAACCACTCCCTGTGAGGAGTCATGTGGTATGACACACCTGAGTCAATCAACCATACATCATGGTATACATGTGTACCTGTAGATTCCAGGTAAACATCACCTCCTTCTTTAGTGGAGGTTTTTGTCTCTGTGGAAGAGGTACTATCAGATCCCTTTGGTTTTTCAACCTTCTTAGACTTGCAATATTTCTTATAATGCCCTGTTTTACCACACTTCCAACATTTCCTCAAATATTTTCCTAGAGACTTAGATCTACCTGTAGATTTAGATCTCCCCCTCTGAAAACTTACCAGGATTCCTATCTTAGGTATGGCCTCTTACAAATAAAGCATCTGTTCTATGACCATCCATGTTTTTCCACCTCATCTCTTCAGATAACAAGGATGAAACTACATCCTCATACTTCAATGTAGATTGAGTGGTACTACGTATTGCTACAAACAGATTATCCTAAGAGTTTGGAAAAGAACATAACAAAGTAATACACTTATCTTCTTCTATAATTGTACTATTAACAGAGATAAGTTGACTTACTAGAGTATTAAAGACATTTAGATGTTCTATCACAGAATCTCCATCTTCCATCCTAAGATGATACAACTTCTTTCGAAGAAGCAAATTGTTTACCTGGGACTTTGATTGATACAAATTCCCCAACTTATCTCATAGTTCTTTGGCTTTAGATTCTTCTGAGACATTCAACAACACTGAATCTTCCAGGCAGAGTCGAATAGTACTCCTTGCTCTTCTGTCCAACTTCTCCCAATCTTCCTTCAACATACCAATAGATGGTGTACTAGTAGTTTGTGTACTATTAGGTTGTGTACCAGTGTCCTGTGTGATAGTAGACGGTGTACCAATAGGTTGTGTACCAGAATCCACAACAATCCATTGTTCTTTGTCTACAAGAAGGTCCTCCATCTTCAGCTTCCATAGCTCAAAGTTTTTACCCTTGAACTTCTCTATATCGATTCTAGAAGAGCTTGCCATTCTTCTTTATACACTCAAATAACCACTACAAAAGCTCCCACTAAACCCAGGTTTATCACAGACCCAAGATAAACTTGATCTATCAAGACCAAGCCAAACCCTCAACAACAAAGTCGTCCCTCTAAAGCCAAAAACGATCTCTGATACCACATGTAATTTTTTAAACCTGTGAAGTAAAGCAATGCATATAGATTCTTAAAAAAAACAGAATTTAATCAATGGCTCATACACAGAGTACACAAAGATTTTATACCGGAAACCCTCAACCAGGAAAACCTTTCTTATATTCATTATCGAATTTCACCATTCACTATACAATATATACAATGTTTTTAGGTATTCCATAGATACCAAAACCCTAATCCATTAAACCGCTAAAAATAGAAAAATCCACTAAAAATAGCAAAATCCCGAATGCTACGCGTAACCAGGGGGGCATACCTGCCCCCCTCCTGGGACTGCCCTAGGAAAGTTCCTGGCGCACATGAAACAAAGAACATTACTAGAGGGATTATCAGACGCAATTTTCGAACCTGATGCACCCACACACACACACACAAAGAATATAACACATACCCAACATCACAGGTGAGTGTTGGGGGCTTGTTGTCCCTCGATCAAGTTTTGAGGAAAACTTGGACATTGCGGAGCTAAGATTGCGGATCTCACTGATTTTGCGGGCTATGTGGACCTAGTAAGGGATTCTCTATGGTTTTTTTAATGGTTTTATGGGATGTCGGCCCATGGGGTTTACCCATGATTAGGACTTATTGTAAGGGTTTGTAAAAGTATAAATAAAGGAAGGATGTACAGTAGAAGTAGTATTTTTGGAGCTAAGTGCAAGTAGTTTGAGTGTCTTTTTTCAAAGGAATGTATGTGTGTTAAGGCTTTGTGATTGATAGAGGGTTGGATCTGTGCCCTGGCCTAGTTTTGGAAGGAGGATCTGGTGCTCAGTGCGCAGATCTATTGTCTTATGCGAAGCTTGACTATGTGGCTTAGTGCACAAGAGTCAATGAATGTAAGATTCAAGCATATAATAAAGAAGGTGAAGCGATTGGTGGACGTAGCCCCACACTGGGGTGAACCACGTATATCTGTTGTCTATGGTTTGCTTTGTGCAATGTTATATTTGTTATGTTTTTCTTGGTGCTTAGATTAGATGTGTAATGAATATGTATGTGTTTCTTAAATGCATTGCTTATGTTAGAATGCTAGATCTAATTCAAAGTGCTAAGTGCTAAGTGTTTAAGGTGCATAATCATTTGTTATTACTGTGCTATATCTACCTTAGATTATGCTCTATGATGTTCAGAAGGATAATGAACTAATGTATGTCACTTCCTAAAGAGATAACATAATACCCTGTGAAGTTTTATTATCACAGATCTTTGTCCCATATTGGTTACAGAAACCTGTGTTCCGTAACCCCCCCTTCTTCTACCTCAGGTGAGACCTCGCCTGCTTCGCAGGTGTTGCTGAAAGGGCTGGTAGTCAGGGTTTTTTTGGTGCGTTGTTAAGAATTGAACCCTGGGTATGCCCCTGTGCCAACAAGGGGTTTGCACAAAAGAAAAGTATAGATTTTGATGAAATATTTTTTCCTATTGTTAAAATGACTTCAATTAGGAATATTTGAAGTCTTGTGGCAGTAGAATATTTATATCTTGAACAATTAGATGTAAAATCAACTTTTCTCCATGGGTATTTGGAGGAAGAGATTTACATGCACCAACCACATGGGTATGAGGTCAAAGGGAAGGAGAATTTGGTATGTAGGTTGAAGAAGAGACTATATGGCCTAAAGAAATATCGAAGGCAGTGGTATTTCAAGTTTGACGGGTTTATGACAGAACAAGGTTATTGTGGATGTCATTCTGATCATTGTGTTTATTTTAAAAGGATAGAAAATGGAAGCTATATTATCTTGCTATTATATGTAGATGACATGCTTGTTGCAGGGTCTAATATGAAGGATATAAATGTGCTCAAGAATAAATTAGCTAATTCATTTGCAATGAAGGATTTGGGTGTTGCAAATAAAATCCTTGGTATAAGAATAACAAGGGATAGGAAAAAACGCAAATTGACATTGTCTCAGGGTGAGTACATAGAGAAGGTGTTGGAAGGGTTTAGAATGTAGAATGCAAAACCAAATAGTACATTTTTGGCCAATCATTTCAAATTAACTAAGGAAATGTGTCCCAAGACATAGGCGGAGATAGAATACATGTCCAGGGTCCCTTATTCATAAGTAGTTGGCAACTTGATGTATGTGATGGTTTGCACAAGACCAGATATTGCACATGTCAATGACCATGAAGGATGAAGAATGGAATATTCTTGATAGAAAGACTCTAGGAACGATACGACTGAGCCTGGAAGCATTGATGGCCTTCAATATTTTGAAAGAAAAGACAACGAAAGAGCTTTTGGATGCATTGGCTAAACTATATATAAAACCCTCAATGTCCAATAAGGTATTTCTAATGAAGAGATTATTTAATATGAAGATGTCAGAAGGTGGGTCTATTGCAGATTATTTAAATGAATTTAAAATGGTTACTAATCAACTAAGTTATGTAAAAGTGGACTTTGATGATGAGGTTGGGGCTCTTCTAATCTTGTGCTCATTGCCAAAAATCTTGAACGGCTTGGTCATGGTTGTAAGTAACTCTGTCTCTGGTTCAAACACTGTAAAGTTTGATGATGTTGTTGGTGTTATCCTTAGTGAGGAAATGAGATGAAAAAGAACATGTAAGACATCAGGTAATGTGTTGAACATGGATAACAGGGGATGAAAAAAGAATAGAGGAAAGGGCTCAGGAAACCATGAGAATTCTAGGAAGGGTAGATTCAAATCCAAATTCGAAAAGATAGAGTGTTGGAATTGTGGGAAGAAAGGATATCTGAAGAACAATTGTAGAGCTCCAAAGAAACAAAGAGATGAACAACATGAGAAAAATCAGGAAGCAAATGTAACAGGTGATGTGTTACAAGATGCTTTGATTATTTCTGTAGATAATATTTCTGAGTCTTGAGTAGTAGATTCAGGGGCTTCATTTCATGCCACACCCCATGGGAAACATTTTCTAGATTATGTTCAAGGTGATTTTGGACAAGTTCATTTGGGTGATGATGCACCATGCAAAATTGTTGGAATGGGAAAGGTAAAAATAAAGAAAAGGAATGGAAACCAATGATTGTTGAAAGAGGTAAGAAATGTTCCAAATCTAAGGACAAAACTAATTTCAACAGTGTAGCTAGAAAGTGAAGGTTGTACATCCATATTTACAGATAAGGTGTGGAAGGTCACCAAAGGATCATTGGTGATAGCAAAAGGAGAGAAGGTAGGTACATTGTATTTATGTGATGGTAATAATGAATCTTCTATCTCTTTAGCTTATATAGGAGTGGATACAACACTATGGCATTGTACGCTTGGACACATGAGTGAGAAGGGGATGCAGATACTTCACAAAAGAAATTTGTTTCCAGATCTTAAAAAAATTGATTTGGATTTCCGCGAGCATTGTGTTTATGGAAAATAGAAAAGAGTCAAATTTCTCAAAGTCGGGAAAGAAAAGAAGAGTGAAAGGTTAGAGCTTGTGCATACATATGTATGGAGAAAAACTTAGGTATCATCTCTTGGTGGCTCTCGTTATTATGTTACTTTTATTGATAATGCAACTAGAAAAACTTGGGTTTATTGCATTCGACAAAAATCTGATGTTTTTGATACTTTTAAGAAATGGAAAACTTCGGTTGAGAATGAGATAGGAAAAACGTTGAAGTGTCTCGGATCAAACAATGGAGGCAAATATTGCAGCAAGGAGTTTGATGATTATTGTTCATACCATGGGATTCGTAGAGACAAGACAGTTCCATGAACACCACAAGAAAATGGTGTGTCATAAAGGATGAACAGGACAATCATGGAGCCTGCAAGGAGTATGATATTGCATGTTGGTCTTCCCTTACAGTTATGGGCAGATGTTGTAGATATTTTTGTTTACTTAATAAACAAAGGACCTTCAAGCTATTTGGATGGTAGAATTCCAAAGGAGGAATGGACAGGTAAAAAGGTAAACTATTCGTTTTTGAAGACTTTTGATTGTGAATCTTTTGTCCATATTGATAAAGAAAATAGAACAAAGCTTGAAGAAAAATCCATGAAGTGTACCTTTTTGGATATGGTGTTAATGATTTTGGTTATATCTTATGGTATTATGAAAATACCAAAATCATTAGGAGTAGATATGTCATATTCAATGAGAAGGTCATGTACAAAGATCAGTTGTAGGGAAAGAAACATGAAAAAGAAAAGACAAAATACATAGTGCTTGATGAGATCACTGAAAAAGAAATTCCAAAGGTACCAGAAAATCAAAATGTACAACAACATGATCAACATGTACCTCAAACTTCTACAAGTGTTGTTATAATATCTACTAGGTTAAGTAGACCCCTTGAATGATACTCTCCTTCATTGTATTATTTATTTTTGACTGATTCTAATGAACCAAAATGTTATGAAGAGACAATGCAGGTAAACACTAAAAAGAAGTGGGAGCTAGGAAGAGAATATTTGCAATAGAATATTTGCATCTTGAACAATTAGATGTAAAAACAACTTTTCTCCATGGGGATTTGGAGGAAGAGATTTATATGCAGCAACCACAGGGGTATGAGGTCAAAGGGAAGGAGAATTTGGTATGCAGGTGGAAGAAGAGATTGTATGGCCTAAAGCAAGCTCCAAGGTGGTGGTATTTGAAGTTTGAGAGGTTTATGATAGAACAAGGTTATAGTAGATGTCATTATGATCACTATGTTTATTTTAAAAGGATAGCAAATGGAAGTTATATTATCTTGCTATTGTATGTAGATGGCATGCTTGTTGTAGGGTCTAATATGCAGGATATAAATGTGCTCAAGAATAAATTAGCTAATTCATTTTCAATGAAGGATTTGAGTGCTACAAAGAAAATCCTTAGTATAAGAATAACAAGAGACAAGAAAAATCGCAAATTGACATTGTCTCGGGGTGAGTACATAGAGAAGGTGTTGGAGAGGTTTAGAATGAAAAATGCAAAACTAGTTAGTACACCTTGGAAAACCATTTCAAATTAACTAAGGAAGTGTGTCCCAAGACACATGAGGATATAGAATACATGTCCAAGGTCCCTTATTCATCAACAATTGGCAGTTTTATGTATGTGATGGTTTGCACAAGACCAGATATTGAACATGCAGTGGGAGTTGTGAGAAGGTATATGAACCATCCAGGTAAAGAACATTGGGAGGCATTAAAGTGGATTCTCAGGTATTTGAGAGGTATTGCTACTCATGCATTATGTTTTGGAGGTTCAAACACTCTTCTATAGGGATATGTTGATTCAGATATGGCAGGTGATAAAGATAGCAGGAGGAGCACCACAGGGTATGTTTTTATTATAGGTGGAACAACAATAGGTTGGATTTCAAAACTACAAAAGGTTGTTGCACTTTCAACAACAGAGGCAGAGTATGTTGCTGCTATAGAGGCTAGTAAAGAGATGATTTGGTTATAGAGGTTTATGGAAGAATTGGGAAATAAGAAGGAGAATAGCAGGTTGTACTATGGCAATGAGAGTGTCATTCATATTTCAAAAAACACAACCTTCCATTTGAAGAATAAGAATATACAACTCAGGTACCATTTCATACGATTTTTCTTGGAAGATGGACATTTGAAGTTGGAAAAGATACACACTAGTCAGAATCATGCAAACATGTTAACAAAAGGAGTAACCAAGGATAAATTGAGTTCCTTCTCAGTTTCAATTGGTCTTCAAGCATGAAGATGAAGATGAGAAATTTTCCAGGTCCAAGAAGGATCATAGTCTAGCATATACAACAATGATGGAGTTGTTGAGATTAGTCTCCAAGTGGGAGATTATTGGTTGTGGAGCCTGATTATCTTCCTAATTCATAGGTATTTAATTTCAATTGTGTTTATACCCTATGAATAATTTACATCCTAGAATAATGTGCACTCATCCACACAGGGGAGTGTCGAAGGGGGGGTTACCCCCCCTTCGAGGTCCAGGGGCGAATCCCCTGAAGGAAATTTTTTCTTGTAAATGTATATTGTAATTTCATTGTAAATATAGACCACTCATTATAAGATCGCATATCTAATGATAGAAGTTATCTTAGGGTTTTTTTCCCTAGGAGGCAACCCTCTTTTATGACGGAAATGTATTGTGGCTATGTATTATTGTGAATATTGTATTCTGAGTGAGGAGACTATGAGAGAAAGAAGAGGAATTTACAAAAGGTGTGTTGTAGGTTGTATCCCTTCATTTGTTGGATAATAATAAAGGAAGGACCTGTCAATTTCTCTAGTGGACATATCCCATACTGGGTGAACCACGTATATATGTGTCTCTATTGTATTGTGTATCTTCTGTGTTTTATTTCTGCATTTTTTTTATTTATTGCTCCACGATCCTGTTTTTCTAACAATTTGTCCATCCAAATATAGATGATATGTGTTGCTAAAATTAATATTTGTCCCAAATTCCTTATATAATCCCTTCCAAAAATTGGATGTAAATTTGGGATCTCTATCAAAAACAATTTCCTTAGGCACACCATGTAGCTTGGAAATTTACCTCATATAAATATCTGCAATAATAACTTCCTTGTGAGTTAATTTCACCAGAATAAAATGTTCATCTTTAGTGATATTATCCACCACCACCATGATGGAATCATGTTGCTTCTCTGTTTTCAGAAGCTTGGTGATAAAATCAATTGTCACCACTTCCCATTTCTACTTAGGAATGAGAAATGGTTGTAGCAAACTAGATGGATATCTATGATCAACCTTGAACTTCTGACATTATAAACATCTAGCAATATACTAAGCCACCTATTTCTTCACACTTGGCCAAAATAATGCCTCTTTACAACTATAATTGTTTTTTGCTACCCTGGGTGCCTAGGATAAGGCACATTATGCATTTCTTTTAGTGCCATATTTTTTAGCTTCTAAGAATTATACAGAAAAAATATTCCCCTGTACATGAGGATTCCATCTTCCCTTAGCTCACAATATTGAATTTTATATTGATTATTACCTTGCTGTAATTTTTCCTTTGTTTCCATATAGTGTTGATATGATTTTGCAGCGTCTAAAATTCTATCTTTCAAATCAGATTTGTACATGATAATGGTTGTAGCTTGCATCTCATGCACCCTTTGTTTTAGTGCATCAACCACCTTGTTATCTTTTCCTTTGATATGATTTATATCAAAGTTACACTGACTGAGGAATTCCAACCATCTACTTTTTCTAGCATTCAAAGTTGGTTGTCCAAACAAATATTTTAGATCACTATGGTTTATGTTGAGCTCAAATCTTATTCCCATGAGATAGTTCCTCCATATCTTCAAGGCATGAAATATGGCTTCCAATTATAAATCATGAGTGGCATAATGTCTCTCATGCTCTTCCATCTTCCTTGACTCATATCATTTCACATGCCCATTTTGACTAAGGACCCCTCCAAGGCCTTCTTTACAAGCATCCATGCAAACAATGAAATATTCGTTTGGATAAAAAATATTCAATATTGGTGCACTTGTTAATAACCTTTTCAAGAGATGAAAACTTATTTCACAATCAATGGTCCATTCAAATATCACACCCTTCTTTTGAAAAGAAGTGATTAGGTGTGCAATATTTGAAAATCCCTCAATAAATCTTCTATAATACCCTGCAATCCCCATGAATGATCTCACTTCTGAGACATTATTTGGTATTGTCCATACCTTAATGGATCTTATATTTTATGGATGCACTAATATCCCTTCCTTTGAAATGATATGGCCCAAATAATGTATCTTCCTCTAATAAAATGAGCACTTGCTCAACTTTCCATACAACTAATTCTTCTTCAATACTTTTAGCACCATCCTAGAGTGTTTCTCACTCTCTTGGATGACATACTTGGTCGTGGATGATATACCCCCTAAATTTGGCATGTTATTATCTAGATCATGGGCTGTGAAATTGAAGGGAACTCTGCAAATGGACATGTTGTAGGCCACCATCCATGTTTTTGACCATGATAGATGGTTATACAGAGAAGTATTTTTGAAATACATGGTGAGCAGTAAGACGCAGTTGAATAACCACCCTATCTACTCTGTCAACATTGAGATCGACTCCTCTATATTTTACAATGACCTGATTTTTGAACAATAATAACCCATAGTTGTCATGGTTGTTGATGAAAAAGTCGCGCGACGGGCAGTAGAGTGCACAAACCCAAGGAACTGCGTGAAGAACGAGATGTGGAGCATGAGTTTCGATCGATCCGTCAGCAAGGAAGGAGCAGGGTCCGACGTATGGATAATTCATCCTAAGGTAGGCACAAAACTCTACTCATACAAACACTCTTTCGACTGCACTAATAAAATGGTGGAGTATGAGGAGTTTATTTTGGGCCTGAGTGTTTTGAAAAAATTGGGTGCAAAGAAGATAGCGGTGCATGGAGACTTTGAGCTCATTATAAACCAAGTGAAATGCATATATCAATCCAAGCACCCCAGACTGAGAGTGTAGAGAAACCTAGTGCTATATCTCCTTGAATAATTCTCGAAGTATAATTTATCGGCGATCTCGAGGGGCAAGAATCAAATTGTGGAGGCCTTGGCCACCTCGGCCTCAGTTCTTAAAATTATCATTTTTTCAAATAGAAAGTATGAGATTGAAGTCAAACACAGACCGACGGTGCCCAATAATATCAACTATTGGCAGGTGGTTGAGGATGACAAACAGGTGAAGAGATTTCTCCAAATGAGCGACAAGTTCGCTAGTATAAACACTGATGACGAGTGTTGTTGCGAGAAAGATGAAAGCGCAGATGCACACAATGATGAAAAACCTTTCTAGAACCAGATATTTGGAAGGGACATAATACAACTAAAGAATAATATCATTCCAAAGGGATTAGTTCCGTTGGAAATGATCTAAAAATGAAGAAGACTTGTATTCTTGAAATTATTTGCAAGTAAAATTTATGTGTTAAAATGCAAATGGATCAACTTTGCAACAAAACTTTAATAGAATTTACTCATTCAAGATGCATATAAACAATAGCAATAAAAGTGAATAGAAAACACATAACACAACAAATGATAAAGGAGTTCACCCCTCTCTTGGGCTACATCTCCTGGTCCAGCTTCCAATGGATCATTTGTATTATTTGCTCAAAGTGATAAAAAATGTGCTTTAAAATGCTCAAAATTCCAAATAGACTTCTCCAATGGCTTCAGAACGTCCAAAAACCCTAGCTAACTCGTTTGGCCAAAAATTGAAGAAGATAGGCTTCCTGGAAGTCCCCCTTCAAACTTGTTGTCTCTGCATCTACAAATCGCACCCTTGTTGGCTCAACCTAGCCCACACGCATATTTAAGCGTAAAAACTTAGCACCAGATGTAACCGCGCAAACCGTGCAAACTGTAGGATGGTTATGGGCTCACCTAGCCCCTAACCGTTAAGGGCGAGATCATGTGGCCCATGTGACCATGCGCAAACTCAAATGGGGCTCCGTCCCAAAGGAAGATAGTAAAGAAACAAGTGGTGGGTCGTTGGTTTTAAAAACCATTTAATACATTCAAAACCAAATCACACGCACGCCAACCAGTGTAATAGAGGGTCATATGATGTGGTGTATATGACTGCGGGTTGGGGCTAAGCCCCAGCCCGGACCCCCGCGCCGACCACACAACAAATCTAACTTAAATTTATTTTAATCCATATATATATCAAGGCATATGGTGGGGCGCTTTGGTAGTGCATACTATGTAAAGGATTTACATGTGGGTGGAGGTCACGAGGTCGAACCCGGTGGACTCCAATAAAGTTTTAAACAAGCAACCAATAATATGGTGCCATGTGGCAGCCCATGACTGGGTCACGTGGCACCGTACGACCAACCAAAAACTGCCACATGTCACAATGTCATTCACCCATAGCTGCCAACTGTCTGCCACTTATCTCTACTATGTGTCGTACAGTCTGCCATGTTAGCAGTCATACAGATTGTATGGACTGTACAGTCAACATCCCTTTTTTTTTTTGCATGTTTGTCATTTTGAACAGAACGTGATATCTCTCGCTCTCGACGTCTGTTTGAACCCAAATGAGTTACATTGGGTTCATAACAATGAGGCCTACGCTCTCATTCGATTTGAAGTGATTCCGAGCACTTTGAATTTTTGAGCAAAAGTTGATCCCCTGGATCACACCTCCCCATTGGAAAGCTTTTGGACCTCCAAAAGACTATTTTCAGTCTATTTGAATATGAGGTTATAGTTTCCTCACCTTTCCAACCTCAATCCACTTGGCTTTGCTTGGATTTGTACCTTTAAGACCAACTCGAAGATACTCCACATTTCCTCGTTTTGAAGTTCGCATTCTCCTGTCAAGGATGGTGTCTTCATGCAGTCCTGTAAGATATTCTGGGGAAAAATCATCTACAGAAGGAATTTGAACATGCTCTCCTCGATCATCAATCAAAGGAGGCTCATACAATTTCAAATTCTCAACATTAACAACTGCATACATTTTCATATAAGGAGGCAAATCTAAACGAAAGGCATTGTTACCAATCTTGTCGATAATCTTGAAAGGACCATATCAAATTGGTTTCAATTTTTTACCTTCTCCTTTAAGCCTCTCCTTACTAATGTAAAGCCAAACTTCATCTCCAACTTGGAAACTGTGATCAACACGATGCTTTTCATGTCTCATCTTGTACTTGGCTTGACTCCTTTCCAACTGCTCTTGCACTATTTGATGTATCGACTGAATTTTTTCAATGAACTTTTATGCCCTATCAATGTCATATTGACCTTCAATAGAAATATCCTTCCCAAAGATAAAATCTAAAGGATATTTGGGAAAATAGCCAAAACATGCTTCAAATGGCAACGTTTGAGTTGAAGAGTGCTTAGCTTGATTGTAAGCATGTTGAATGTAGTGTAAATGCTCATCCCAAAGTTTAGGATGCTTGCAGAAATAAGCACGAAGAAGATGCACCACTATTCGATTTACTACTTCTGTCTGACCATCTGTTTGTGGATGAAAATCTTTGCTCTTTTTCAGTTTGGTGTCCATGAGTGCCCATAAACGCGACCAAAAACTTCCAACAAATCGAGAATCTCAATCATAAATAATGGATTTAGGCAATCCAAAATGCACCCAAACATTTTGAAAGAACATTTGTGTCATTTGTTCAGCTGTAAACTGCTTTGTACAAGGCATCAAAATACACATTTTTCTAAATCGATCAACCACAACATAAAGATAATCATGATTTCGTCTAGACATAGGTAGACCTCCTACAAAGTCCATAGAAATACTTTCCCAAGGACGAGAAGGAACCGGAAGTGGAGTATACAAACCCAACTTTCAATTGCTAGGTTTACTTGTGGTACATAATGAACATCCTCGAACATATCTTGAAACATTTTCATTCATTTTAGGCCAGTAGTAGTATCTTTGCAAATTATCCATTGTCTTGCCTACACCAAAATGACCAGCAATAAGAGAAGAATGGGCTTCTCTTATGATGTTGATTCTTTCCCCCTGTGGAATACATAGCTTTCCAAGATGATACAAAATATTATCATGCACATGGTAATCCAATATCTCAACATGGTTAGAATGACACAAAGTTTCATATACTTCTTTAAAATCAGTATCCAAAGCATATTGTTCAACATAACTCTCATGCATGATAGGACTATGCTTAAGAATAACTGAAGCACTAATAATAGGCCTTGAAAGCATATCAACAACTTTTTTATAAATGCCCTTCTTATACCTGATGACCAAGTGGAACTGTTGTAGAAAACCCATCCATCTGAAGTGCCTAGCTTGTTGTAACTTTGTTTGTGATTGTAAGTATTGCAGTGGTTGATGATCGGTGTGAACAATGGTTTCTTTCCCCAACAAATAATGTTTCCATTTTTTCACACTTTGTACCAATGCATACAACTCCTTATCATAAGTAGTATAGTTAATCATGGCACCATTAAAAGTTTCAGAATGAAAACAAACGGGCTTACCATGCTGTAGCAAAATTGCTTCCATTGCATAATTGCTTGCATCTGTTTGGATTTCAAAAGGTTGTCTTAAATTTGGAAGTGAAATAACTGGCGTTGAACTGATCTTCTCTTTCAAAGTATCAAAAGCCTTTTGTTGCTTGCCTCCCCATTGAAAAACTCGCTTGACACTTGTCACTTCATGTAATGGAGCTGCAATGGAAGAAAAGTTAGCAATAAACTTTCTCCAATATTGGGATGCTCCCAAAAAACTTCTTACCTCTATCACATTGCTGGGCTTGGGCCATTCCAATATGAATATGACCTTGGAGGGATAAATTTTTAATTCGCCTCCACCAACAATATGCCCTAAGTAAATAAGTGAAGTCTTTCCAAATTCACATTTG
>JASDQU010101081.1:260940-299519 GCA_032191745.1 Picea mariana | reverse complement strand
TATGGTTGCAGCAGTCTTTGACTTCCCTTTGTTGCCAAACTTTTTGGGTCTTCTTTCAGGATGAAGTTTCCAACAATGGTCTTCATCATGGCCATCTTTTGAACAATGTTTGCATGCGAGTTTTTCTCCCTCTTTCTTAACAACAATATTCTTTTTGCCATTTCCCTTGAAATTCCTCTTTCCTTTGTCTCCATGCTGAAAGGCTTCTTGTTACCTTCATGAGTTTCGTTCCTTCCTCTTGCTTCCAAATGAGTGGCCTGAACACAAACTTCATCTAGATTTGAAGGATTAAACATGAGTATAGTATGTCTCAAATAACTATGTAAAGCTCCAATGTATTTGAGTAAAGTTTCTTGAGAAGACAAATCTATTCCCAAAACCAAAGCTCTTCTCCTAAATTCTTGAGTAAAGCTTTGCACATTCTGTCCTTTAGCTTGTCGAAAATTTTGCCAATCCATAGTAGCCTTTTGCATATATGCCAATGGGTAAAATTGTCTTTTAATTGCAACAATAAAATCATTCCAAGAAGTTAAAATTTTACCATGTTTCTTCATGTCCTCCTGAGTCTTGGATTCCCACCAAATGAGTGCTGCACTATCCAATCTTAAAGAAGCAAGTTGAATCTTAGTTTCATCATCTTGAATTTTTTGTATCCTACAATACACCTCAATCTGACGAATCCAATTATCTGATTTCTCAGCATTTACTTCTCCATTGTACATTGGCAATTCGAATTTAATATCAAGTTTTAACAAAGGAATTTGTGTAGGAGTTTTACCATGTCCTTTTGGAGAATTTGGAAGAGGTCTTGAATTAGTAGAAGAAGAAGAAGATGGAGGTGAGGGTGGTGGAGAAGCACCATTCCCTCCATTTTCATTTGGAGTTTTATCACCACTGTCTCCCTTGTGCTTTGAAGGGTTGGAGCCTTCACCTTGCAACCTTGTATTCCTTTCCATCAAGATTTTCATCATCTCTCTCATTTCCATGACAACCTTTCTGAGATCTTCATCTTCTGTAGGAACATGTTCATGACTCTCTTCATAAGCCATACTTGGTGAATGCCTCCTTGAAACTTGCGGTGATGATATAAGATTCCTCCTTGAAGGATGAGAACTTGGCTCTACAAGTTGACCTTATCCTCTTGTGAGTTTCAACCTTGTGAGCATCAGAAAACAAATACACTTGCAAATAATCAAGTCTTCAAAAACCTATGCTCTGATACCAACTTGATCTAAAAATGAAGAAGACTTGTATTCTTGAAATTATTTGCAAGTAAAATTTATGTGTTAAAATGCAAATGGATCAACTTTTCAACACAACTTTAATAGGATTTACTCATTCAAGATGCATATAAACAGTAGCAATAATAGTGAACAGAAAACACATAACACAACAAATGATAAAGGAGTTCACCCCTCTCTTGGGCTACATCTCCTGGTCCAGCATCCAATGGATCATTTGTATTATTTTCTCAAAGTGCTAAAAAATGTGCTTTACAATGCTCAAAATGCCAAATAGACTGCTCCAATGGCTTCAGAACGTCCAAAAACCCTTAGCTAAGCTTTTTTGGCACCTTGTTTGGCCAAAAATTGAAGAAGATAGGCTTCCTGGAAGTCCCCCTTCAAACTTGTTGTCTCTGCATCTACAAATCTCACCCTTGTTGGCTCAACCTAGCCCACACACATATTTAAGCATAAAAACTTAGCACCGGATGCAACCGTGCAAACCATGCAAACTGTAGGATGGTTACGGGCAAACCTAGCCCCTAACCATCAAGAGTGAGGTCATGTGGCCCATGTGACCACGTGCAAACTCAAATGGGGCTCTGTCCCAAAGGCGAATAGTAAAGCAACAAGTGGCGGGTCGTTGGTTTTAAAAACCATTTAACACATTCAAAACCAAATCATGCATGCACCAACCAGTGTAATAGAGGGTCATATGATATGGTGTATACGACCACGGGCTGGGGCTAAGCCCCAGCCCAGACCCCCGTGCCAACCACACAACAACTCTAACTTAAATTTATTTTAATCCATATATATATATCAAGGCATATGGTGGGGTGCATTGGCAGTGCATACTATGCAAAGGATTTACATGTGGGTGGAGGTCACGAGGTCGAACCTGGTGGACTCCAATAAAGTTTTAAACAAGCAACCAATAATATGGTGCCATGTGGCAGCCCATGACTGGGCCACGTGGCACCGTATGACCAACCAAAAACTGCCACATGTCACAATGTCATTCACCCATAGATGCCAACTATCTACCACTTAGCTCTGCCATGTGTCGTACGGACTACCACATCATCAGTCGTACGGACTATACGGACTGTACAGTCAGCATCCCTTCTTGTTTTTGCCTGTTTGTCATTTTGAACAGAACGCGATATCTCTCGCTCCTGACATCCATTTGAACCCAAATGAGTTGTGTTGGGTTTGTAACAACGAGGCCTATGCTCTTGTTTGATTTGAAGCGATTCCAAGAACTTTGAATTTTTGAGCAAAATTTGATCCCCTGGATTAGGAAAAGATTTTATATGAAAACGACGTGGCTAGAAATCCCAAGATTACTGCAAATGACGAGGATGTCAAGGATTGTAATATCGGGACCCAGGAGAATCTGAAGATAATCAAATTATAAAAGACGCTCAGTCCAGAGATCAAACAGGATTACATCAAGCTCATGAAGGATTTTCCCGACGTTTTCGCTTGGAGTTATGATGAATTGAAAGTTTATGACACCAAACTAATTCAACATGTCATTCCTCTCAAAGAAGACCAAAATCCTTTCTAGAAAAAACTGAGACAGATAAATCCCATGCTGTTGCCGCTAGTCAAAAAGGAGGTAAATAAACTTTTCGTAGCCAAAATTATCGTTTCTGTAAGGTTTTCGAAATGGGTTGCAAATCTGGTGCATGTAAGAAAAAAGAGGGCGAAATAAGGTTGTGCATAGATTTTTGGAATTTGAACAAAGTGTCCCTCAAGGACAACTACCCGCTCCCGAATATGGACTATATTCTGCAGAAGGTAGTTGGGTCCCAGAAGATGTCTATGTTGGATGGATTTTCAGGTTACAATCAGGTCATGGTACAAAGAGATGACCGGGAAAATAAAGCATTCATGACACCATGGGGGACGTTCATATATGTTAATATGCCCTTCGACCTGATGAATGTTGGAGCTACCTTACAGTGGGAAATGAATATAGCATTTGCTAAGGAGAAAGACAAATTTATTGTGATCTATATGGACAACATCACAGTGTACTCCAACTCTGATGAACAACACCTCGGGCATTTGAAGAAAGTTTTCCAAAAGTGCAAGAAGTTATGCATATCTTTGAATCCAAGAAATCCACATTTTGGAATGCAAGAGGGGAAACTAATGGGGTTCATCATCTGGAAAGAAGGTATAAATATATACCCCAGTAGGGTTGAAGGAATCTTGAAAATCAACACTCTGCGCATGAAGAAGGAGGTGTAGTCCTTCCTGGGAAAGGTGAATTTCTTGAGAAAGTTCATCCCGAACCTGGTGGAAATTGTAAAGCATATCACCTATATGCTCATAAAGGGGAATGAGATAAAATGGAACCTCTAAGCCATAAAATAATTTGAAGACATCAATATAGCGTTGACCAAAGCTCCTGTGTTGGCCATCCCCGACTTCACGAAGGACTTCATCTTGTTCTCGTTCACCTCAGATCATACCATTGTTGGCGTATTGTTACATAAAGACGATCATAATTTTGAGAAGCCTATAGCCTACTTTAGCAGGACGTTGATGGATTCCCCACTGAGGTATGACATTATGGAAAAACAAGCATACGCCTTAGTGAAAAAACTAGAGTTCAGAACTTACATATTACACTCCCACGTTATCTCTTATGTGCCCAACAACTCTGTCAAGGATATCCTGACTCAGCCTGACCCTGAGGGAAGAAGAGGTAAGTGGATTGTGGCCATACTGGAATACGACCTCGAAATCAAGCCCACAAATCTGATCAAGGGATAGGGCCTCGCCAAGCTGATGGTGCAATCGAACTGCGATGTTTTGGGAATCAACTTCATTTCTGGTCTATCCGAGAATCCTTAGGAAGAAACAATCATGCAGGTGTCTCAGAAATTCATTGATTCACCTTGGTATACAAACATAATTTATGTATTGAGGAATCTTCAAGCTCCTCCAAGTTTAAGTAAGACCAAGGCTAGATTCTTAAATCTCAAACCTACTAAGTTTTGTATCCTGGATAACTCGATGTATTGAAAATATTTTGGAGGAATATTGTTGAGTTTCTTACTAGAATATGACGTGGAATAGGCCATCAGAGAATTCCATAAATGCGACTGCGGAGGACATCACTACTGGAAAAAAACCATGCATAAAATTCTAAGAGCAAGTTACTATTGGCCCAACATCTTCGCAGATGTGTACAAAGAAGTTTCCAGTTTCCACGAGTGTCATATTTTTTATGAAAGGAGGAAGTTGCAACCCTTGTCGCTGAAACCAATCTCATTCGAAGCGTCATTCATGCAATGGGGCCTAGACTTTATAGGAAAGATTCATTTTCCATCGTCGGTGCAACACAGATGGATACTTATGGCCACATATTATTTCACGAAATGGATTGAAGCGATTCTGGCAAAGCAGGATACTGAAACGATCATCATTCAGTTCCTGGAGACCAACATCATGTCTAGGTTCGGGTGCCCTATCAATATCATCACAGATAACGTGACTGCATTCAAGTCCAAGAAAATGGAGAATTTTTGCAAGGACTACAATATAACACTGGGACATTCTACAACATATTACCTACAAGGTAATGGGTTAGCAGAATCGTCTAATAAGAGCTTAACCATGATCATTAAAAGACTCTTGCAGGAAAATAAGAAGGCCTAGCATAAGAAACTTATTTATGTGTTGTGGGAGGATAGAGTCACTACCAAAAATTCCATCTCCACATCATCATTCCATATTGTGTATGGTGTGGATGCAATTTTCCCTACCTCGCTAGGATTTCCCATCGGGAAGTTGTTGCAAGAGAAGGAAGTCGAGCCAGATGATACGCAGAGAAGGATAAATCAGTTGATTCACATGCAACATATGAGGGATCAAGTCTACAACCAATCGCAACTTCACCAGGACAGGGTGAAGAAAACTTTTGACAAGCACTCTAAACAAGAGGAATTTTAGGTGGAGGATCTAGTGCTAAAGTGGGATGCGAGAAATGAAGATAAGGGAAAGCACGGAAAATTTGATCATCTTTGGATGGGCCTGTTTATAATCTACATGTATCGTGGGAACAATGCATATATATTAGAAGAACTTAATGGAGAATCCACTGGTTGGGGGCTTGTAAACGACAAGTTCCTCAAACACTATTTGGTGTAGTAAAGTCCGTTTAAATCTCATGTCCTTGTAAATAGTCATTTTATTTTTTGTTTTTTGTTTTCAAAGAAGGCATTTTGAGTCCATATGTCAGCAGAAAATTGAATCCTAGAGTGAAGGCCTTGAGTTTATGCTGAGTTTGGTCGAAACTATGTCAAGAAGGTTTAAGTTGCGTTTTTGTTTTCCGTTGTTTCAGAGTCTGGAAGTCGAATAAGGTCCAATGGTCAGGCACCTGGTCTGTTGTTCTTTTCCACCTCACTAGGAGGATATAGATACCCATGGGATCTAGTTGTTAGCGCCATCATTTTTTTAGTTAGAGTCGATCTTAGTCAATTCAGAGTCCATGTGTCAAAGCGTGTGAGGTCAGGTACCGAACAACGAACAGGTCGAAGTCAAAAAGTGTTTGGTTGGCCCTTGGATTCGGGAAGGGATTTCAGAACCAAAACATGTGTAAGGGGTAAAGGTATTTTCCCAAAGAGTCAGATATTGTTAGAAGAGAAGGTATTACATGCCTAAGGTCGAGGAAAGTTGTTAAATAGAAGGCTCTTTGGAAAACGAAGTGACCATCATCAACTCATTATGAAGGAAAAAAGAATGAAAAATCATGATGCTCGTATCACATATGCTCTGTAGCTCGTAGTATATGTGCTTCAGAAACTCTGAAGTCTACCCATCATGCGGATGTACTGCAAAAATATTCAATTTCTTTGAAACCTCCAGTCACCATGGATTCAGTGTCCCCTGGCACGATTTCATCTCTCATCTTCTTGATTATAAATTATGAGCACTCTGCATGTATTATGTTCACTAGATAAGTTTATGCACTGCCTGTAATTCTTCTTGCAATCCCAAGTCGATTGAGATCACCTCCTTTGGCCCATGTCAAATTCATCGCGTGTAGAATGAATACGCGTTGCACCATGATGACATCCTAGAACATAAGGAAAGGTGTGCGAAGTGGCAAGAATGTTGGGACCGATCCTCAAAGCTTGATGTTGTTCAACAAAGATCTGGAGGTCAGGGCATCTTTTGAGCAGGTTGGATGCATGACCTTTTGCAGAAAAATCCAAGGATTCAACATGAAACTAGCAGAGCAGTTCACACTCAGGTTCGATGGGTCCCGCGTGGTAATTATAGGTGTCACTTTCTAGGTGACAGAGGAAACTTTGTCGGCTGCGATAGAGATCCCTTCACATGGTGAAAGGTGGATTGAAGGCATGCCTTTGGGATGTTATGAAGAATTCATCAAGAAAGACTGTTTAGGTGGGAAAGTCGAAATGGACGTTCCAAGTAGATATTTGCAGGGGCCCTTTCGGAAACTCATGGAAGTAATTAGGAAATATTTCACCTGTGAGGGAAGGTTTGACAAAACACATTCACATCACATTAGATTGTTGATGCACTTCACAGGGAGGAGACCGTTAAATATTCCATTTTTCTTGCACCAAAGCCTCCAAGAAATGGCAGACAACGCCCAAGATGAAGGAGATCAGATGAAGAGGAAAATATCACATGTCTCACTGATTAAATTATTGATGGTGGAGGAGTTAAGGTGATTGGAAAATAACTGGGATTTGTTTCTACTTGCAGCAGGCATCCCTAAGGATCAAAAAGGAGATTTCCCCCTTCCTACGGAAAGGGTAACATCACATAGCGTGGAGGATGAAGTAGGAAGGGTTGTGGAGGAAGGAAGGACATTGGAAGCCCTGTCCCCCCAACAGCCAATACCTCAGAGAATGGGCAGGCCAATGAAAAAAAATGAAATCAGGGAGACCTGAGTCCCGAGCGAGCCGCGCTCAAAGTCAGTCATCGAAGAGTTACTTATGTGCATTATTTGGCTAGAGCCCGTCGAAGGCACAAGTCGAGGAAGCTGGGGCAGAAGGAGGAGGAAAAACACTAAAAGCGCAGATTTTCGTGAGTCGTCACAGTAGCTGAAGCAAGTGCAACTTGTTATTGCTGAGGTATACCAGGAAAACAGAGAGTTGAGACAACAGTTAGAAAAAAAGAACCTCGAAGTATCAGCATCACAAGGCTGTGAGGGAAACACAACTTGGCTAAAGAGACATCTCATAGAAGCATAGGATACGATCATACAGTTGCACGAAAACATAGATGGTGTCTGAAGAAAGGAATGTGCAAAACTTCAGGAAATGTGAACCGACCATGGAGAAAGTTTGCATGGCTCTAGCTAGCACACAGAAGAAGATGAAAGGGAACGTGATTCTACAAAGGCAAGTGATGAACTTGAAAAAGGAGAAATTGATGTCTCGGGAGAAAGCTTTGAGTATCCAAACTGCAAACTAGACCAGACGCATGATCAACCGACTCCATTTTTTTTCTCCTCAAACGTGGCGTGGACTTGGACTCTGACAGATAATCACACGGAAAACATATGACGTACATCGATGGAATCTCATCCATTATGAAGGACATGTGTATGTTGGACATGCAACAGTTTGAAGGGAGGCATTGTGCCCTAGTTGGGGTCATCATTTTGGAGGCACCTGCAATAGTCTCTAGTCACCCGCTAGATGCATGCACCAACAAATGATTGCATGGCAGAGATCAAGGTCGTTACAATGTGTGGCAAGATTCTGACAAAACACTTGATCATCCAGATTCCCTGTCAAAGGAAAGCATCGACACATCATTCTCTAATGACGAGATCTTGTTGATGACTGAAACGTCACGACAAAGACGAGTGGCTATGATGCGGTCGAGTACAGTCGGTTTCTATTTTTATCAAAATGTCATTCAAAGAGCCATCTGACAGAGAGTAGTCGAAACCTAGTTTCTATGGATAGTAGTTAGAGCACAGGGTATACCAAGAATCACACCCTTGTCTATATATTCCATATTTTCAATTTAAAACAGTTTATTTGGAAAAACAGTGTAGACAATGACTATTGATTGTATTTTTTTTATCTGATTGAAACTTAATGCAAAATTATTGAAGATTTGATGAAAATATTCTAATGGTGGCATTTTGATGTATTGTATTATTTCTTTGCGTATGTTCTTTCTTGTGTGCTTTATATTCACATCTATAATTTTTGTCTAAATCATAATGTGATTTATGTTGGCATAGGGGCAGACCCAAGGTTCAACACTCAAGAGCGCACCAACAAATCCCTAACTACTGGCCCTTTTGGCAACACCTGCGAAGCAGATGAAGTCTCACCTGAGGTAGAGGCAAGGGTGGTTGCAAGACTCAGGTGTCTGCAACCTTAGCTGGGACACATATCTATGATTATATTTCTTACAGTGCACTTAGCATTAGTTATTCCTTAACATACATTCATTAATATACTTCGCAAAAGTCACAGAGAATCGCAATGAATACTTATACTAAGAATGATTCAGTACTTATTCACAACAATATAGGTTAGATTTAACAGATCAAGCACTAAGAATCTCATATATCAGATCTAATGTTCATTCATTCATCAACAACACAAAGCATGACTAGATCTACTTAACCACATCAAGCACTTAACCAAGAAAGAGACACATACATAAGATTGAAGCACAAAACACTATACACACAATTACCGTGATTCACCCCCACCCTAGGGCTATGTCCACAAAGTCTTCTTTATCTTATCTTGGTCAAGTAGTTACAACACAGAGCTTTAACGACCCTTACTTTGCATAGGAAAAAAGATCTGCGCAACTCACTAGATCTTTCTTCCTTGCTCTTCAGCATCAGACTATAACAACCTGCACTTAGCTCTCTGATCTCATGCACACATCACTCTAAGATACACCCAATCACATAGATCCCATTACTAGCACTAAGATTTCATTCATACATCACACAGATGTACTACTTTTCTATCTCCCCTATATTACTATCTATATTGCCTATTTATAGATTACAAAATGGGCCTAAACATGGGTAAACCCACGGGCTGACATCCCTTTCCCATTACATCAACCCAAAACCCTAAAATGGAACCAAAAATAGGTCTTACTTCCTTATTTTTTGCTTCACGTTGCACTCCTTCCTTGGCAAGTTGCTGCAGTCCCAAAAGTGGTCGAGTAAGACCAAGTACTCTTCAAAACTTGGTCAAAGGGCCAACAGGCCCCCAACACTCACTTGTGACTCGCCCCAAGTCACTCAGGTCTGACCAATTCTACTTCAAACACCTCGATCTTGGCTCAAGTAGCTTTGACCTACTACAGTGTGACAACCTCTTGTTCAGTAAATTCCTGGAGTACTGTGTCATTGAGTGGTCCTTCCAGGCATTTTTCTACAATGATGACACCCTGTTCGAGTTGAGCTCCCTGGACTTCAATTTTGGTGAATAGTTGGCATGCCTTCTCTTGGAGTGGTTGTAGTCGTTGAGAGATGTCCATTACTTTACTTTGCAGCGTGTGTACTTGTTGTTGGGCTATGCATTTCTCTACGAACCTCTTCGTTCTTTCGACTGGGGTCACAGACTTCAACTGTGCTTGTAGCACGTCTGCATGCTGCTTTGTGTCGTGGAGTTGTTCCTCCAATGTCTACAATTATGGATTCTCTGTGAGGGTTTCATAGGTTTGGGCGCTTCTGGTGCTTAGTTGCCTACATTCCAAAGCCAAAGTTTTTAATCGGTCGACTGTGCTTTGAGCAATGGCTTCTCTTAGATCTCTTATCTCTTGGGGTGTCTCAGGCATAGTGCGGAGCTCCAGATCTGTGATGCATTGTTGAAGTTGTTGGATTACTTCTTCTAGTTGGGTCACCTACCATGGAAGACGATCTTCCATCTTCACTTCTATGATTGTCACAGAGCATAGTGCCTTGTGAACTCTTTCTTGTGTTTCAAGTTTCTCTGCTAGCAACTGGTCCTTGCTCTGCTGTAACTGGGATTTTTCCTCCTCCCATTTTGCTTGAAATTCAAGCTGCTCTTGTTCTTCCTTTCTCTATCACTCTTCATGTGCACTTTGTGCTTGTGCCAAAGCCTGGGTGGCTTTCGCTATGTCTTCTTGAGCTCGTCGAAGGCGAGCTTCAACTTTCTCGGTGATCTGGCATAACTGTGTGGGCTCATCGCCTGTTCCTGATATTTCCATTTTTAATGGTGTCATAGAAGTTGCTTGGCTGGACTAAAGTGCCTTCTACGCTTTTTTGAATTCACTTGTGATCCAGCAGAACAGTTCCTCCTGCTTTGCTTCTTGATTTTTCGCGAGCTCTAATGATACATCATTCAACGCGACAATTAAGAAGTCAAAATCATCTGGGGTAAGTGTAGTCTTAAGCATGGTCTGGGTGGCCTTAGTTTTCTTTCTGGATGAGGGCCTCAATGGGGTAATCTTCCTTTTTTTGGAAGGATCTACCTCGTCCCTAGGTGGGGTAACCTCGCCTTTGCTATGTTCAACTTTTGTTCCCCCTAGTTCTTCATCGTCACCTCCCTTCATAGGTGAGAGCGAAGCAGTCTTCATGGATGTGTTGTGGATATCTTAAACTTCCACATCCTTCTTAGTCTTGTGCGGTCCTGGTGTATCTGGCATAGCTTCAAGGCTATCTATGTTGGACATCTCTGCAGGGTCTGCTGCAACAAGGAAGTCTATCGACCATTCCTTGGTAATATCCTCCAAGTCATCTTCTCTCATCTTGTAATATGACTAGAGTTGTTGTTTTTGCTCATCTGCACACGCTATGATGTAGGTGAAGTGATGATCTGTGTTGAATTTCATCAAAGGTCGAAACCTATGAAGAGTGTTGGGTGTAATGTGCGGGGTAGAGTGAATGGCATTCCTCAACTGAATGTAGTACACATGGAAGATAGCATTGGACTGCCACTATTTGTTCATGTCACTAGAGTACCACAGCGTACAGAACTTCACGGCCAGGGGTTCGAAGGGTTCGATCTCCGAAAACGTGGCTCCCTCGGGCAGTTCCCATGCGATGAAGGCAATGAGTATGAGCAACCAGCTAAAGTGGAACTCATACCCTTGGTCCTACACTTGTCTACAGTCAATCTCTAGTTGATTTATGAGGTATTTCACCCAGTTCATTTGTAGACCCTCCGCACACTTCCTTGCGAGGTCAACTACAAATCTGATCATCTGTGTAGGTCTATTTTTTTGGACTAACTTTCTTGCGATCAGCTGGCAACCAAAGCGTACTACTGCATTCTCAATGGAGGATACCTTGTAACCTCGTGTGCTTTTATCTAGATTTCCATATGTGTCTTTTATTCATTGAGTGAGAGCACGATCTGCGGTCTTTCCAGAGTAAAAGTCCTGTGGGTCAGGGCCCTACATGCTTAGCCCAGTGATCCGATTGATAAGAATTGGATCCATAGTGATGCACTGATCCAACCATAGGTATCCTCTGTGGTAGTAGGACAACAACAGTCGAACACAAACATTTACTTCCTGATGCCTCCCAAAATGTGGAATCTTCATCACGTTGAGGAGGGTTGACTGCGTAAGGTTATGGGTCCATTGCTGCGGTACAATATTGGGGTTCTCTCCTTTTGTAATATTCAAATACTTGTGTAGGGATATCATATTGTATACCTTGCGATATCCAAGGTTAAAATCACTGAATTTCAACAAGGTGAGATTCTCCTAGTTAGCATGAACTGCGCGCACCCCTTTTGAGAGGTACACAGTGACTATAACATAGTCGAAGTCTCTGGGTACAGAGTCTCAATTCACTGGTTCGCTTAGTGGTGGGATATATTTAGGAAATATGCTTGGGATCATCTTCACAGTGGCGAAGTCATTTTCGAGCTTAGATCATCTTTTCAAAGGTGGCCAGGATGGTCCTACTCGAACAGTGGAAGGAGAAGCTGGTAGTACGCCGGAGGATGATGCCTGTACACCTGTAGAAATTATGTGTTCTAACATGACTCTCTCAGCCATTAAATGAATTAGAACTTCTTCAACAATTTTCTCAGCAGCGCTGAGCTCGTTCGACATACAAACTTGGGTCAGCTGGCTCAAGTGCAAAAGGAATTTAGAGGCAACAGTGAATAGTAAGGCAATGATATCAGGGCAAGTAAATCTCAGGGTTCTTGCTTAGATTCTCAGTTAGAAAAAACTATTCTCAGTGCATGGTGCGTCAGGTTAAGTAGGAAATATTAGCAACGGTCTGCTTGCAATGGACATGGGGCCTTCATTAACTCCGTTCTATCTGTTTTGGTACTATCCAACAGTCTAGTGGTAACCCATAACTATTTTTCGATCTGTTTGGAGCGGCGGTCAAACGGGTATATCAGTTCCAATGACTATATTGCTTCGTCATGGCGAAGTACTCTATGTCATTGTTTTGATATCTCGGTGAAGCTCCCATTCTGCAATTCTTCTTGCTGCGAAGTTTCCTCTAGAACCTCTTGTAACCTTACAGTATTAGCCCTTTTCTTTCTTAAATTACCATTCTAATGTTTATCTTCTGTGGTCTTAGTTACTTCGTGTTATGGAAAATCTTTCTTAGGTTTCCTTGATAATACTTCTTCTATATCAAAAATAGGTAACTCGATCTTCTGTGGATCCTCAAGTGTTCTCTTAGCTTCAACATCAGAGGTACTAATATTAAATATCTATGATTTGCTCTTCTATTCTTCAATCAAGTGTGTGATCCTTCTAGTCACAAAGTCTTTTAACTCTTGCTTCTTCTGTTCCAACACTTTCTCTTCTTCTCTTCGTCTGGCCTATTCTCTATCAATCTAGGGTTTTCCTATGAGCATGGTAAACGGGGTGTTGTCTTCAACAAATTTAACGATCTCAAAGTCTTCCTCTGTCGAGGTTCCATTGACAGTCATAGGTATCTGGGCGAGCCTTCCACATAGGTTTACTAGCTTTCCTATGAAGAAACTTGTTCCTCCTAGGGAAGGGATCATGGCAGGCTTTCCTATAGCTTCCCAAGTTCTTTCTGGCATAATGTTCACTTGCGCTTCTTCATCAAGAGTACAACCAATGTCAAAGTCCCCTATTATTGCTTCGATTTTCTCCTTTTCTTTGAATATCTATGATGGCCTAACATGTCAGTGGTCATTCAAGGTATCTCTAATTTGTAGCAATATCTTTTCTGATTCCTTCTAGGTTTCTACTATAATCTTGGTCTCTTGATCTCCCTCGGGGTTTTCTTGTTCCATATTCAGCTTCTCAAGCCTAGCAATCATTCTAGGGAAATCCAATACTTCATGTTCCATAGCCTTACAACAGAGGAAACTAGGTCTTCTCCCAGGGAATTCTTTAGCAAGATGTCCCGGTCATCTGCAACTATAACAGAGGGTTAATCCTCTCATCCGTTTAGATGTTCCCCAAATCCTTCTATACCGTGCACCAGGATCATGGTGGCTAACCTACAAAAAACAAATTCTAGGAGCCTTCATCCACTTGTTAGTCCAGACATTCTTTCGATGCATAGGTATAACATATCTATCACTATACTTATCAAATCTATTCATATCAAACTTTATTTCATCTATTAATGCCCTAGTTTTGAAGCTAGGAAAAAATTATCAAACATACCTAAATCCATGCTTTAGAAACAAAAAATTTCACTTATCTTACTTCTACAGAGCACAAAGCTTCCAGATCTAAAACTTTTAAGTATTCTTACCTTTATCGAGGCATAGAGCTTACAGATCTTACCTTTTTCTTCACAAATCCGACTTCTTTTCTTTAGATCTGACCTCTCTTTCTTTAGATCTGACCTTCCTTATTAGTACAAAGATTCATAGGTCAAACATAACACTACACACTCGGGAAACATATCTACGCATAGAGCTTATTTCACACAAAGCTTCTTCTTCTTCAGTTCCCAGCAATCACAGTTTCAGGTCTCGGCAACATAAACATTTGTTGGAACAAAGGCAGACCCAGGGTTCAATGCTCAAGAGTGTACCAACAAAGCCCTAACTACTGACCCTTTCGGAAACACCTGCGAAGTAGATGAAGTCTCACCCGAGGTAGAGGTAGGGGTGGTTGCAAGACTCAGGTGTCTGTAACCTTATCTTGGACACAGATATGTGATTATCTTTCTTACAACGCACTTAGCATCAGTTATTCCTTAACATACATTCATTAATATACTTTGCAGAAGTCACAGAGCATCACAGTGAATACTTATACCAAGAATGATTCAATACTTATTCAACACAATATAGGTTATATTTAATAGATCAAGCACTAAGCATCTCATATATCAGATCTAATGTTCATTCATTCATCAACAACACATAGCATGACTAGATCTACTTAACCACATCAAGAACTTAGCCAAGAAAGAGATACATACATAAGAGAGAAGAACAAAACACTATACACACAGTTACCATGGTTCACCCCCACCCTGGGGCTACATCCATAAAGTCTTCTTTATCTTATCTTGGTCAAGTAGTTACAGCACAGAGCTTTAACGAACCTTACTTTGCATAGGACAGAAGATCTGCGCAACTCGCTAGATCCTTCTTCCTTGCTCTTCAGCATCAGACTATAAAAACCTACACTTATCTCTCTGATCTCATGCATAGAGCACTCTAAGATACATCTGATCACACAGATCCCATTACTAGCACTAAGCTTTCATTCATACATCACACAGATGTACTACTTTTCTATCTCCCCTATCTTACTATCAATATTGCCTATTTATAGATTACAAAATGGGCCTAAACGTGGGTAAACCCATAGGCTGACATCCCTTTCCCCTTACATCAACCCAAAACCCTAAAATGGACCCCAAAATAGGTCTTGCTTCCTTATTTTCTGCTTCGCGTTGCGCTCCTTCCTTGGCAAGCTATCACAGTCCCAAAAGTGGTCGAGTAAGACCAAGTACTCTTCAAAACTTGGTCAAGGGCCAACAATTTCGAATCTAGAATTCACCATGCAGTCCTCTATATTCGCGCCATTTAGACAAACTTTGTTTCTTCTAAGTTAACTCTGAATTCATCCCTAGGGTGCTCCAAGTTGCTTCATGTGTTTTTTCCTCGCCACACAACGATTTTTTAACTAAATATTGTTGCTCATTTAGTCTTTATCCTCTCGAGTTTAGTCACCGAGTCATTTGTTTCTATCGTTTTCTTAAATTGACTCCATAGCCCAAGGTCTTGATTTATTTCATGAATAGAATAGGAAAATATTTTTTAAAGGTGTTAAATCTAGCCTAGAGTTTAAACTATATCCTATATAGAGATGAAGTCTCCAGAGAGAGCCCTCTCCGGGTCCGAAAGGCTAGTTTCGGGCCTCAAAGTTGGTTTGTAGGTTGCCTCTGTCATTCATTTTCTCAACTGAACAAAGTTTATAGAGCGCTAACACTTGTAACAGCCACACTGGTGATGGGGCACAAGTAGTCATCTAGGAATGTGTAGAGGATGGATTCTGGTGGAACCTGGATTGGTTCCTCCAGGAATTCCTCCTCCACAAAGTCCATTGGAGGAGTGTGAGATCGCGCAATTCGTTGTGTCCAGGAAATTGACAGAGTTCGCTCCAAATAATGTAGGCGTCTCTACCTGGCTGCATGATTGTACCAAGTAAGACCTCACATGGGTTTTCCTCTCTCTCTCTCTCAGCATGGTAGAGCCTAGGGGGCAAAGAACCAACTGGACCAAAACCAAGAGAACCAACTGTGTCAAAACCCAATTCTCGGGCAGAGCGAGGTGATAGAGCGTTGAGGTGAAGTGTTGAAAGCCATGAATAAATTGGATAGTTAATTGAGGGGAGGACATGACCATTATGATACCACCCATATTCATCATCCCCCTCCTGCCATTAATCATCGAGGCCTCCATTAATCTGACGTGGGGGAGTTGTCCTCCCTTCCTCTGCAAGATTTTATGGTCCCCCTCCATTCAAGACTGGGGTGAGGGACGACAGATGGCCATATTTATGGTTGATTTCACATGATTTTTGTGTGCCATTCCTTGGGCTACATGGCACCCCATTCAGGGATTTCTATGAGGAATTCATTTATTTTATGTATCATTCAATATTAGGACCATCTTTTCCTATAAAATACATCTTGCTTTCTATAACCCAAAAATAGAACTAGGGATTTAAAGAGAATCACTTACTTTGTAATAAAACTCCTTGATGTAGTGATCCAGGTGGATATCAGTGGCCACCCACCTTCTCCAACTGGCTCAAAACAATTTTCTAGCAATTTTGGCAATTTACTATTTTTAGCAGTTTTTAACTTTAGGGGCTAGTTTGAGGGCCTAAACGAAGTTTTTTCACAATCATGCCTCTCAATGAAATATGAAGGCTCTAATTAAGCCCATAAATGAATCTCCTTGTCAATACCTTTCCAACAAGCTATCGTGCGCCCTAAATGGAGATCGTATGCAAAAGTTTCGACCCCGGGAAGTTAATGTACTAACTTACCCCAACGGGGCCCACATGACTTTTGACGCTTCATCTCCCATGGTTAGGTTTTTGGATGTATAGGGTTTTGGAATTCATATTTATTGTAAAAATTCCTTCAGAGCCTCATTGTACTCATATTCTTGTAAATGAGCACAGTCATCACATCTCTTCTCAGAGATAAATCTCCACCATTCCAACAAGCTTGTTTTCACTGCATTTTACAGTTTCAGCTTATTTCCTGAGTTAATAGAAACTAGTTTTATTGTATCTATGTTGTTTTATCGCATAATCGTTATATGTTTATGTATTAAATATTAATAATAATCTACATCCACTTCATTCTTCTCATAAAATATGGATCAGTGGTATCAAAGCGGTCTACTCCTTGTCATTTTTAATGCATGTCCCCAACGAGGTCAGGGTACAAATAATTGGGGCTTGAGATTGTTTCTCTTTAGGAAAAAATCTCTTGCACGCCCAAGAGAACTCTCATGGTGGGTGAAAATAAATATGACGGGACAGGATATCCTTTCAAAATGTTGCTCGAGGAATCCCTCACGCAACAGAGGAATGAAATGATAGATAATTTTGCACAAATCCTTTGGTGGCTACCAACAGGCGATGCATCTTCTTCAAGCGGTAGCACCGCCCCTTTCAAGGTACAAATCAACTTTTATATTCCTATATTTGAAGGACAGATAGATGCAGATGTCATAGACAAATGGTTGAATTTGCTAGAAGGGTACTTTTCTATTCATAACTTCTCAAATGGAGAAAAGATTAATTTTGCACTCCTCAAAGTCGTTCTCCACGTCAAACATTGGTGGGAGACTTTCTGTGAGCATAAGGAAACATAGGAACGCTCATTATTTACAGTCTTGGTCACCTTGGAGTCATTCAATGTAACACCTTATTTCCCCCAGTCTGTAAATGTAACTTTATTGGCTAGAACTAAGGCAAACTAAAAGGTGTGAATGTTTGATTTGATGGACCTTTATATAAAGGTCGATTAATGTAAATTATGTTATTTTAATAGATAATGGATATGTGTTGCATGACTATTGTGAAGGGGATGTGCTAAGAGAGACCACGATGGATAATGAAAAGGTGGGGGAGGGGACTCAGAATGGTTGTGTTAACCTCCATCGAAGCAGTACCATGCTGGAATTAATTTCTCAGATCAGAAAAACTCTCTGACCCAGGTATGAATTATATTCAGACTGGTAGGTGGGAAGATCTCCTCAAAAGTTAATTAGGGGATGGGGTAGACTGCCCATCGGTAAGGATTCCGAACTTGACCATGGACTGGGAATTTGAGCCACACACAATATTGCTAAGGAAGGCAAGAAAGGAAGTGTGGTGTGGGCAGAGAGGAACTGCAAAGAGTGTAGAGACGCGAGCCGAAGCTCTCAGGTCCGAGGAAGGATTGCAAGAGAAAAGTGAGTTCTGATCACATAGAATAGAGACTGAGATAGGAGAAGGAGAGTAACCTTGGTCCTTATCTATTTATCTATTGGGAGAAGGAGAGTAACCTTCATCCCTAACTTACATTGAGTTGGAAGTAAGAGAGTGAATCTCAACGCATCGTGGCCTAATCTTGGGGGTGGCCAGTGATAAATCCTTTGGGAGTGATTGAGCCTATGGTTGGGTGGAAACGAGCACCCCTCTCAGCAGTCACATCATGCCTTATGGTTATGATAAGTTTTTTTATGCCTTGTGCTTTGAATTGGAAATAATGGATGCATAATTATACTTATATGCCTATAATGGTTTTTGTATTGAATCATTAAGTTAAGAGTATACATTCGTTCCTTGAAAATTTTCACATCTGTTTGATTTCCTTATGCTCTAGTTGTATTCCTCGAAATCACTTTATGAGGGAATTTCATCACCGTACTAGAGTCGAGTGAGTACTCCCCTGATTGCAGAGGTTGAACCCCACAATCACTATGAGAATGAAGTCTATTAATCTCAGGAGAGGTAGTGCATGTATGCATCGAATCCCTGTGAGGTAGGTAGAGGTCGAGACCATCTTAAGTTACAAAGTTTAGGAATGAACATAAGGGGTGCGCGGAAGAATTCTACCAAGCGTTACGTTCAAGAGAAAGAGAGAAAAAATATTAAGCCTTTCAAAGCCAACAAAGCTCAAGAAGAACAGTGAGATTCAAGTATCGAAAGGGGATATCCTGTCATTTGGAAGATGAATGGATGAGATCCGTTCAGGAGGATTGAAGGTCTATCGTGACTGTTAGATTTGAAGAAGGGGCACAGGCGTTAATGCCTCGACTCCTTCAGTCTTCGCAAGCTTGATGAATGTTGGTTATCATCATGAAGGGGATGGATCCTCTGAAACCCGAATTTGCGATGTGATTTGGACCGTTGCATTGAGGAAGTTTGTGGACTATCGATCTGACTTGAGCAGATTAGTAACTCTGGAGGAATCACTTCAAGAGTTTCAGATTGAGAGTTGAAACTCCCGAAGCCTGGAGAGTCAGAGTCCCAAAGTAAATCTCAACCGTCAGATCAAAAGGGACACATGGTAGAGATTCGTTGTCCTTGGGTGAAAGTAAAGTTTGAGATTTGAGTTTACGGAATCCTGGAGAGTCGAAGGAGATCTGAACCATTGGATCCAGGTGGACATGCGACGCCAGATCTAGAAATCTGGAAGAAAAGAGAGGAGGAAAAGTTCGAAGACTCGGAGAAGATCTTGATCGTTGATCGAGGAAGGAGCTGAAGGACTGTTGATCTGATGGAGGAAGTCAAAGTCCCGAAGCGGGAGAAAAACCGTCGATTCATGAGGACGCCTGGCAGATGATCTTTCATTTCGAAGAAATCTCTCTGGAAGATATGAGAGTTTGATAACTGAAACTCCCAAAGGCCAGACTCATGGAGGAAATTGTAGCCACACTTCTATAGTGACAGGTGTCAGCAGATCTCCCACTACATAAGATAGCTACTGAGGGGCTAGCGATAGTTTGAGAGTTGAAACTCTCGAAGGCCAGAGAGTCAGAACCAATCGTAACTGTAGATTTGGAAGGGAGCTACGTGTCGACAGATCGGGGAGGTCTGGGAAGGATCTTGAAAGACAGGAGGAGTATAGATAGCAATCGTTGATCATGGATCATCGCTGAAAGCAAGAGATCAATGTTTGGGAAGAAATGTGGGGCCAGAACATGCTCAGGTCTTAATTTTCCCTGAGCGGGTTGCAATTGAAACCATGGTATCTCCAAAGGCATACGTGGCACCTCATAGTGAGTTGCAGGGAGAGAAGCAGTTTGGTTTAAAACCACCCTTGGGCGTGCCCGCAATCACATACTTTCCAAGAGGTCATAGCCCAGGGTCATATGAAGGAGGGGGTTAAAGAAAAAGAGGCTAGCGCCTAAAATTTGATATTTTGTCAGTGCGCAAATAGAGGTCGTGGGTACCCTTAGACCTACACCAGGTAGCCAAAAGGTTCTATGTTTAATTATAAAATGAGAAATGTTCTTGACTGTCCAAATTAGAACCCGTAGAGAGAGAGGATTTGTTCATTTAAGGAGGATGAATTTTTTTTTTTTTATCCCCATCGTGGGTGTGTTACAGATTGGTATCAAAGCATGGTTACAACACTTTTCCTTCTTAGGCTCATGGAAAAGTCACGTAAAAAATCTATGTGGAGTACTTTTAAAAGATTGACAGTCCATCATACCTCTTCCTTAAAAAGTCTGGTTAAAAATGTTATTAAGTGAAAGAATGAAACTTTCTACTATGTGCGCATTTAATAAATTGAACCATGTATTGTTCATGAGCTATTAGAATGTTATCTAACAATAAGTGTTTTTGTCAGCACTCGAGCAGTCACTCAATCAAGGGAAAAATTCAAGACTAAAGGATGGTGATGTATCATGAAGCAGAGGATATCTCCCAAGATAGAGACGAAGAATTTGAAGAAAGGAGGGATATGGAAATCCCTCTGGATCTAGATGAAATAGTAAGGAGCCTCAGGGCCGAGTTATAGAGTTACAAGGTTGACAATGAGAGATCGATCAAGGAGAAATAAAAACAAACAGAAATTAATGTAGTCTTGCTACAGAGCTTATTCGACATATAGAGGAAACTGCAACATGAACCTACAACCAGTCATGTGGACCAACGACACAAGAAGAGAAGTCAGAGTCCACCCGATATCCAAAACCATGACTCCATAAGTGAACCCACTGGGAGAAGTACTGCGAAGAAGGTCCAACCTGGAGGCATGGGACACTCATCGAGAGATTCCTCTGGAAAGGAAGCTGACAACTCCAAAGGATCTTATAGTAGCAGGACTAGCCCACATTCTCAAAGGAAAGGAAAGAAGCAGAAGCGTTCCAAAACCCATGGTCCTGACAAGTTCAAGAAAGCCAAACCACCCTCTTTCTATGGAGATATTAAGAAGGGAGAAGAGACAGAAGCTTGGCTTCTTGGTTTAAAGAAGTACTTCAGATTCCATGACTACTCTGAAAAACTTGAAGGCTTGAATATCCATCTTCAAAATGAATGGAAAGGCTTCCATATGGTGGGAATACCTTAGGAATGTGAAAGGAGACCATGAGAAGGAATTTTCATGGAAACATTTTGAGAAATAATTCAGGACGCAGTATTTGTCAGAAAAATACATGGATGGGAAGACTAAGGAATTCTATGAGCTCAGGCTGGGGCAACTCACCATAGATGAATTTGTCAATAAATTCCTTGAACTACTAAGGTATGTACCCTTCATAAAAGATGAAAAAGTAAAAATGCAGCGGTTCATTAGTCGGTTACCTCAGACCTACCAAGACAAGATTGATTTTGAAAAACCAAATACCTTATAAGAAATTATCTAAAAGACGAGGTATTGTTATGAACAGTTTGAGAGTAAGACAAGACCTCATGAGGACCGAAAGAAGAGTAGTTTGGGATTCTAGAAGAAGGGATTTAAATCCTCAAGATTTAAGAACTATGGAAAATATTCTAGAAGGAGCATGTTGTGTTTCTTATATGATTAGTATAATGCACTCATTAATTATCAATCTGAGATTCGTAATCAACAGAGTTACGAGACACCAGTAAGAGAGGTAATTCTAATGTCACGAGTATAGAAATATTTTGGATGAAGAAGCAAACTGAAACACACTTTGGTTGTCTTTCACAGAGAACCTATTTACTCCATTGGGGCACATGCAAATATGAGATGGATTTATTTGACATATCAACTCTGTTATCTGACCCAAAAATCTAACTATGCAATCACACTTTTGAAAAGGGAAATCACACATCAATCATCAAGGGATAGCATAGGTAGTTCAATAGCCAATATATTGAATATGTTGTGGTTCACAATATTCTATTGTGAACTTCACTAGTTATTTTTCAAATACGTTTGACTATTGTTTCTAACATCCATGTCCATTAAGAAAAATCGAATTCATAAGAACAGAAACAGGGCATAAGAAAAAACAGAGGAAATAAACATCTCTAAGCAATCATGTAAAAAAAATCCTAAACTGAACTATACTGTTGTCATCTGAAAGATCAAAGCTTCAGCTAATCTAAAAGTTATACTATTGAAATCAACTACTAACACTAATATATAAGGATGATGACCTTTGTTGGGTGGTGGGCCCTTGCCACTTCAACAGGTCAGCAACTGGAGTCTACAATAAGTTGGCCTTCAATTCACACATTACTCTTACTCAAACATAAAAACATGAAACTGTACTAACAAATCAACTCACATTCATTCATAAATGATCAAGATATAGAGATAAATGACATCCTTCTATTAAACTTCAACTCAGGATATGTTCTACAATATGTAACGTTGCTTCACATGTTGTGTTATGCTATCTCTCTACTACTTCCACCATCATTTCCATGACTATTTAAACAGTCTTAGTCGTGAAACACAAGGAGGTGAAATCTTTAGCAGATCAACAATTGTCAAATTTATATAGTCGGTTACATATTTTAAGCTTCATCCTCATGACACGAAGTGTATGAGGATGAAGAAATAAACAAAATAACTTAACATAGACTTGCTAGAATTTTTATGACTTCAACAATTATCTTAGGCACGATCTAGAGCCAAACTTAGCATACTTTGTTTTCTGTATTGGTATTGGATCGTGACAGGTGAGATTCGATAGATGGTATCGGATCCAAACAACACGCCATGGGTTGGTATCGAACTAGAACAATCTGCGGTTGTTGGTACTAGATCACGATAGTGAATGGTTCGGTACCGGATCTGAACAGAAGGTGCGCTTGGTACCGGATTTGGACAGTGGCAATCTGGCGCATAAGTACTGGATAGCTGAGATGACATAGAAGTTCTAGACTCATCTAAAGGTCAAAGGCTACATGTGGAAATTTTTAAACATTATTACATGAAATATTTAGTCTCCTAGCTTAATAAACCACAAAATGCATGAATTCAATTATACTTTACCTTATGACCTTATCAATGGGTGGTGGTAGTGTTCTTTGTCATTTACCCAAGCTTAGGTAGGCCAAAAAGGTATAAATGAGGAGTATAATATGGTAATGGGGATTTCAATTTGGAGGCTCAACATTCCCCCATGCCAAAATCATTGCATGTCCTCATGAAACTGAAACATAATCAAAAAATTTCAAAACTTGAGGCTCCATTCTCTTTACTCCTGTGGGTCAATGATGTTGACAACTGAGGCTTCTGCTTTCATCTCCCTTTTTATGACCCTGGTGTATTGTAAAAGTCTTAGTACCTTATTGAGATTATTAGAATTCTCTTCATGGTCATCTTGGATTTGTTGGTTGGTTTCTTTCAGTTGCTCGTATTCCTTTTTGATATACCTATCCAGTAGTTGGTATTCCTTCACCTCTTGTTTGAGTTCCTAGTTTTGTTTTTGCAGCTCCCGAATCTTATTCTTCATATGTTCTTTTGTCAAGGTCTTCATTGACCCCATTGTTTTTGGTTGGATGCATTTTCTTTCCTCCACTTCCCCCCTCATCCCACACAAATTAATAGTAATGTGTTCCTCAGTTAAGCTAGGGATGTCATCCTGGACTGGTAGATCTAGGGGAGGGGAGGTAAGATCTATTGGGTCTTCATGTGTATGAGGACTGGCAATTTCTTTTCCTTTCTTTGTCATGCTCCTTGTGGTTCTTTTATGAGGGGGTGATGGGTCAGAGGTGCTCACAAGCTTCCTTTTCTTCTTCTCTTTTTGTGGAATGGTTATAGGAGATTGTTCTGTAAACTGTTCATACTTATGTTTTGAGATACTCTTATTTTTCTTCAAGGATTTTGACGTACGCCCCTTTCCTTAAGTGCTACTTCTGATGTCTCCTCCACTAATTCGGATTTACCTTTTGATTCTTGACTTCTAAGAGTCTTATTATCCAAGGAAGAGGGCCTTACATGTTTACTAAATTTATCTTTTACTGCTTTGGGGGTTGATGGGGTTGCCTTGTCTTTCTTTCCCTTTCTCTCCTTAGGTTCCTTATCTTTATCTGGAGTAGGTTGGGATTCTTCTACAGGTTCATTTTCTATGGAAAGGTGTTGAGTGATGAGGGTTTTCAAACTAAACCCTTACTTCTTTATCTCATGTATAACTAGCATTTTGATAAGACCTTTATGATAAATGCTAGTCTTCTCATTTTTGGATAGGGATTTGACACCTCTTACCATCTTGTTTAGGCTCATCCATAAAAAATATGGGAAGTCAATTTAAGGACCTCCTTAAAAGTGTAAAAAAATCCTAAGATGATATAGGAAGGTTACAACATACCTTCCCTCACAAGTGAGGAATCGTTGAAGACTAGAAAGCATTTGATGATATTCTTCCTTGATATAGTTTCTAGAAATCCCCTTTTTCCAATCAGGGTGTTGATGGTATTCCTTCATAAATCGTTGGCACATTTCCTTATTGATTCCTACTCCCTTAAAATAATTGTCTCCTCTGCTAGGTAATCTCGTGGCTTCCCTTAAGGTTTATTCATTGATTGTTAACTGAAGATTGCCTATGTGCACAATCTCTCCATCGTAACTCTGATTAAATGCATGCGATACCTTCTCATGACAACCTGTGAATTTCTCTAAAAATGGAATCCATCCCGCTCTAGCATACTTATCTCTACATAACTGGAATTCCTAGGTCTCCCTATAAATCTGGAAGACCGGTTCATGTCTACTTACAACCATCCTTCTAGACTATGAGTGAAAAACTAGGCCGTAGCGCAAGAGTTTAGTCAACTATGAGCGTAAGAGTTTGGTACGAGATGTCGCAGGGAGGAGAAGGCTATGAAAATGGAGAGAGAAGGGTAGTAGTAGGAAAAATGGTGATGTCTTCAATATACGAACAGTGAGTTTAAGTAAATTTGTTGTGAAGAAAAAGTAAGACAAGTTGAGGCTCATCTGGATGGCTTCGCCACCCTGATAAGCCATTTCATTTATGCTCATTAGTGAAATGATGGGGATGGGATGTTTGGTATCAAAACATCACTGTTATTTGGGATAGGCGATTGGACCTCTAAGCGGCAAATTTGATGTTGAATCATACAACATGATGTTAGATAGATTCATGATGGCTTAAGGATGAAGCATGTTCTTGGTTTAGGGTCATGGCTCATCATTACTGGGCATGCTCATCCATTTATTCCCCCATTCACACATTTGATGTGATTTTTCCCTCAATTGTATTTTCAAGCGCTTATGTGGTGAGGGATTTGATTAATGTTAAGCATATGGGTATGAGGGGAGTAAAAAATGGGTGCATGGTTTTATCACTAAGGTCATAAGATTTAGTATACATTTCCATACCTATTGTAGTTTTATAAGCAAAGGAAAATAAATAATACAATGTTACCTTTTATTTTACCATTGTATAACCAATACCCAAAGTGTATGCATCTGCCTTTGTATTTGAAACTTGCAGACTGTCAAAGTTCATCTTTTTAGGCTAGTGTTTTCTGGAGGCCTAGTAGTGGAATTTCCTGTACTTTATGAAAACTTATTTATTATGTGCTTGTCTTTGAATTTCTTCTTTTGTGTCTGGTTCTGTAGGGTTGTAAGGTGAACATGATGGTCTCTGAAGATGAGATATGAGTTTGAAAAAGAGTCCTGAAAGGGGCTCTTTGACCCTCCCCCATGCCAAGGATGTTTCATATCCTTATGCAAAAAGATCTGACACACTGTATCACAATGAAAAAGAAAATGATAAGAGACAAGAAACCACATCAAATTCCAAAAGTACATTACCACCTAGCATATGATCCCATGCCTTTAAAAATTGAAGGTTCCTTTCTTCTGATGACTTATTAATAAGGGCAACATTTAGCAATGAAGAGAAGGATGTTTTTATATTTTTCCAGAAGAACACATCCAACCTAACTTGCTTCAGAGAGTTACCATCATTTAGGTGTTATGGATAAATTTCATAGTATAAGTAGATTAGACTCCCTATTCAAGGCTCCACTCTTAAGAAGTTTCCTTCTTAGACAATATAGGCTTTAGATGTCAGACCGTTAAAGTTGACTTAGGGTAATTCTCAAATGGACATTTTCTTGTAGTGTTCATTTTGTTTGTTAATCTAGAGTTTGTATCTTATAAGTGTCAACAATGACCTTTGTCTATAGTATTCATTTTTTATGACAAAAGTGAATTTTTCAACCAAACAAGTATAAATGAGACATTTCTCAACCAAAACCCACTGCCGGCAAGCATGTTCAGTACTCCGGTGGGGTAGTTGTGATAATTAGTGAGAGACATAACTTCCCCAGGCAGAATGCCCCATTACCAACAGGCTTGTTCAATACCCTAATGGGTTTGCCTAGTCATACCATAGATCGGTACCCGTTGCCAGCATACCTGTTCAGTATCCCGGAGGGTTAGTCTCTTAAACCCTTTTTCCATCAGAGGCTTCTTGTCCATATTCACCCATTTTAGGTTTTGTTAAAGAGTGATTTTGCACGGCGATAGGGGAGGCTCATCTGAAAACCCTTTTACAGGCTGGGATGGTATTGGGTTAGAAGGTATATTCTTATTTAAATGCCTTTAAATATTTTTCTGAAGGAAAAATAAACTTATGTATGCACATTTTTAGAATGATCCAAATGTATGATTTGTCTAATTTTGTCCATAAGAGAATGACCTAAAGTTACCTTAGGGTACTGATACATCCTCTTCCATAAAAAATTTCCTAGTGTGCCCATGACAGAGAGTGTTCATATACTCATATGCTACTCTTTAATAACGATAATCCAGTGATTATTGTTGAATTCTAGTTAGGGTGAAATGGTTACTTATAGGCTAATATATTTTTTATCCCTTTAATCATGTTGAAATACTAGATAAAGGCAACCTCTAGACTTGGATCAGATTAAACATGGTTTCTTTAACAACATAGGTAAAGATTATGTCTTTTTTGTCAAGCAACAGAACCAAAAAAATACTTCTTGTTAGCCAGCAACAGAACCAAAAGAAATTAAAAATACTTGTTTTTAGTTAGTAACAGAACCAAAAGAAATTAGAAATACTTCACTTTAGTTAACAACAGTACCAAAAGAAATTATTGCTTCATAAGGGCTGCCATTTGATGTTGCATTTGGCTCCTTGGTTCCAACTTAAGTGGTTACTGAATGGCTTCACACTTCATATTAATTGACATACGATTTTGAAATAAGAATAATAGTCTTTTTCAATTAGGTGGTGTGTTCTGATAGTACCGTATAGGGATAGAATTTTGGTACCGGACTAGCACAGGACTGCTGGTAATGGACCAGAACAGAATTTCTGGTACCAGATCAACACTGTTGGTATCGGACTAGAACAGAGTATTGTTGATGCCTAGAAACTGATGTTTTAGCAACTTTGTGAAGGATCAAATAAGTTATAGAAATCTACTAACAAAAATAAAATGCGAAAATAAAACAAAGGGGGTAAGAATCCATTGTTACCTTCAGCTTATTAGAAAAACACAATCCACATCTATGTACAAAAGTTTAAAAAGTAAATCAATCAATCAATGTGGATCAGTAGGAAGATCTCCTTCCTTACTGATCACCTGCATATCTGAATTCTATAACACATGTGTCAGAAATTCCTCTTTTGACAGGGGATTGTTGTAAATTCTCAATCAGTGCCCGTTCACGAGTAGGGGTGTCTGATGTTCATCAATTGTCTTTATTATGATTGAACCATTATCATAGACAGTGTCAATATCGTACGGTCCTAACCAACGAGTAGTCAACTTGCCTTTGAAGTTCTTGAACCTGTTGTCATACAACAAGGCCCAATCTCCCGGTTGAAAGTTTTTCTTTTTAAGATATTTGTCATGCCATTTTTTTCTCTTCTCTTGAATGAGGGTGGTTCTTATTACCCATGATTTTGGTCATCATGATGGTGTATTGATGATGGTGTACTCAGGCTCTTCATAAGAACTTTCTCCTGAGAAAAGTGACATTCATCTCTTCCCAGAAAACTCACTTTTGAAGAGAGTTCGCAGGTTGCTAGTATACTAGGGTGCGAAAATGACCCATTCTCGCAGGCTGCCTTAAGCTAGGGTGTGAACTTCTCACACTGTGCTACATAGATAGGGTGTGAACCTTCTCTAAAGCTTGGAAAAAGATGAATTCGCGATGTTTCTAGAAGGGAATCTTCTAGAAGAATGGGTTGACATTCGAATGGTTATCCTTGTACTCAATTCCCTGATATTGTGGGATTATTATTATCCAAGTAACCATCTCATTCTCTCCTATATATTGATGGAAGTCTCATGAAAAAGGTTAAGCAAGATTCATTGGAGAATTGGTGAAAGAATTGTGTGAAGGACTTAGCTTGAACAGGAGCTTGGAGACTCTAGTAAGTCTATCAAGAGGATTTGATCTTCTTCATGCAAGGATTGAGCAAGTGTGTGTGTTGGAGCCAAGAGCCATCGAAAGGAAGCTTGCGACATCAAGGCGATCATGTTGTAATCTTCTACTTTCAATTAATATGATACAGTGGCATGTCCCTTTCCCATAAAGCTATTCTCACTTTATTGTGTAATTCCTTGATCATACACATAAGTTGACAGTTGAATATATTTTGTTATCTTCACTTTGGTTGGTTTGTGTTGTCTTGGTCTTGACCTCACAAGAGCACTGGAGTGAAGTGGGAGCAACATAGACCCTAGGAAGCGATACAAAGGTATGTTACTTGTTCCTCCCTACTAGCTAATTCAATGGTCAAAACTTAGGGAAAGAATCATGTCCTGTCCTGTTTTGTTCTAGATCCAGGTGGATCTAGGGAGATCTGTTAGTGTCCGCACCTACTGATTAGTCCGATAACAAAATTGGCGACCATACTGGGGATATAACCCATTTCTTTGTGGTTTTTGGTATTTTTCCTTGGCCATTTGCTCTTGCCTTACATTTCTCCATTCATATCAATCTCTGAGTCTTCAGGATATCCCGATAGACCCTCTAGGTCTAGAGGCCTCTTCAAATTTTGTGTCTTTTTCAAAAAATTTGACTAGTTTCAGACATTCTCGCACTGCACTCCACAGTAGCCTGTGAGAATATACTGAGTTCACACCCTGCCTTTAGGTTCAGTGCGAGGTTCTCTCACTCTGCTCAAAGCTCACCTGCGAGAATCACCTATTCTCACACTGTGTAACACTCTCAGCCTGCGAACCCATTTTTTCACAATTTTTTCTTTAAGACTTTGGCTTGATCAACTGCCCAGATCATTATAAATGCCTAACTAGACCTTTGTGGACCTTTGGTTGATGTTCTCTTGTCTTCATTTTTGTGCACGAACATTCTTAGGATTTCAAAGGCTCTTCCTGTCACTTTTGTCTTGACTTTCATTTCTTGACTTTATTCTACGAAGATATACTCTCTGATTTTGGAATCTGAGTGTGCTTGGTTGGTTAAGAACCGATGATCGGTTGAAAGTTGAGCTTCTTTGTCTTGATCATTTTCTCATTGTTTGAAAGATCACTTTTCTCATGCAATTGACAAGACTAGTTTGGTTTTCTTGTTATTTTTGTTTCCATTGAAAGAGTGGTTTGGGTTTTCATCTATTGCTTGTTCATTGGTTTGTTAATTTTCTGCACTCTCACCATCATGGTGTAGGTCCTTTTTGAAAAGTGAATAAACATTTTTCTTTCAAAAGCATTTTCGTTGTCGAAAGTATTGAAAATCAATTGTTGAAATTATTGAAAAAGGAACAATAGAGAATTGTTATTCTTGCGTGATTTGTTGCAATTGCATTTTAAAGGAAATTGTGTCTTGTAGTTCAAATTTGATTCGAAAAAATTCTCTTTCCCTCCCATACATAGGATTCATTGAACGAAAATTGCTATATTTCATTCTCATCCATGCATTGTTGGGTCAGAGTCTTATACAACATCAATTTCATCTCCGCTTCCTTTGAGTAACAACAACTGTTAAAAACACTGCGCAATCTTAAAATTTAACTAGTAACTCTTTTCTAGGTCTCTATTACACCAACATTTAGCTAGGATAGCGCTTTGGAATAGGAAGAGAGATACACTCTCCAAAGCACAAAACACACAATAGAATCTTGTGTTAGGAAGTGTCAAATTCCATTTACAACATCTTGTCCTAGGAAGCCCTTCTCACACAAGGGTCAAACATGAGGTCGCATTGATATTGGCAGAGTTACTCACCCTACTTTGTTGATATCGGTGTAAAGATTGCATGTATTATGGGGATCACTTGGAGGTATACCCACAATGATGAGTGGAAGCCTTTTGAGTTGATTTTGGGCTAGATACCCTACCCTTGCGTGTGGATCAGACTGTTGACTGTCCCCCCAGGCTTTATTGTTGTCGGTGATAACCTTAGTGGCCTCTCTTTCTAGGTTCTTACACAAGGTGACTGTGAAGGGTAAAGTCTTCGTGGTACCTGGAATCGACGTTGGCCAAAATCACTCGGGCTCCTTGGAGGGTATACCCACGATTATGTGTAGGAGCTTGCACCAGGGTGTAAGTCTGTTAAGCAGGTTTTCAGTGTAACTTTTCCACCCTAGCTCAGCCCCTTCTTGTCTCGCTATTGCAATGTTGGATTTCATCACCAACTAGTAACTTCAGAACTAGAAGGTCTTTTTTTCTTGGTGTTGCTTCCTAGATTTTGTTTACTAGCGCGTTTTATTTGTTTACCAAAGTTGGCCATAAGATTTTCTTCGTGAACTTTGTCACTCGGTTACAATAGCTCCTCCACGTCGTTCACATAGAATGCAGGGTTTATCTCTAGAGAATCTAGAAGGTTCTCAACCCTTGCCTACAAGTACACATGAGGGCTCTCCTTGGCAAAGTGAAGTCCCAGACGTCACCACACCACAAGTGGAACAAACTGACTCTCTCAAACATTTTCGAATTACTAATACTCGAGAGGACTTTCGAATTCCTCCCAATTCTGAGCGACAATTTATGCGACTGAATTCTTCTGGAGACTTAGTTGTTACATCTTCTGGATCACCAGTTGGACCCTTTCTTGGCATAGAAGGCCAAGATCTTTTTTGGTCTACATGTGTTTTTCGATGGGACCTTTTTGGTCCAGGCTCGCCTATGTTTTCTGAAATCACCCCACCTATGATTTCCGCAATCTCTAGTCCAGAGACGGTACCATTTACTACCGCCTATCACTTTACTGTCCCTATCGAAATGACCCATCACACAGATACTATGAGTATTACAACCGAGTTTATTGCGGTCAGTCTCTCTCCCATCAGCACACCGCGAACTCCCAATGTCATTTCGACATTACCACTTGGATACCGTGCGTTGAATGCTTCCATTCCCACTCCTACGCAAACCCCATCCGGATCTCCTGGTGGTCCTTCTTCTGGGAACTCTCTTCCCATTTTTATTCTGCCACTCCCTCAGTTTCCTTTTGGAGGACCTTCCTCGTCCTCTACTGGAAGTCTTAATCCTAGTGGCACTATTCCGTCATTCACACCAACTTACCAGATTCCCGTCGGTGGACAATTTCACCAAGATGGCATGACTCAACCCCCTCTCAGCAGGCAAATTCCTATTGGAATGTAGGTCCCAATTGGAACTCAACCCCCAATTGGAACACTGCCCCCAATTGGAACACCACCTTCAATAGGAGGATCGACCCCACCTTTTGGACAAAACATACCTCTGTCCTTGGCCCAGTATTGGAATCAATTGATACAACATCCTCCTCAATCGACTAGGGGGAAACAGTTTCCAGCTGCATCCGTAATACCCCCTAGTATGGGCCAACCCTATCCAGGTTTGTTCAATCCTATTTGGGGCTCGACTGCTCAAACTCACATTCCTATTCCAGGATACAATCCCATGAGCTACTATCCTCTCCAACCACCACTGAATCTGCTTGGGTCTTCATATTATATGTGGATTGCTTATGGTCCTACTGGTTTGCCAACGGGGCTTCCTCCCCAAAGCCACCAGTACCTACAGGTGAATCGACAGTTACCCTTTATCGCCACTTTGGATCTTCCGGATTTGTCAAGGATTTTAAATGATCCAATTTTTCACTCTCCCCAATGGCCTGCTATACCAGCCAAGCTTCCTTCAGACATTCCTAAATTCGATGGAAAAGCGGGAGAGGACCCGAACAATCACGTTATGACTTTTCACCTATGGTGCTCATCCAACTCGTTGATGGATGACTCTATTCGTTTACGTATTTTTCAATGAACCCTCACAGGTTTTGCTGCAAAATGGTATATAGAATTTCCACGAGGTTTCTTCTCTGACTTCAACACCCTAGCTATGGCTTTCCTTACACACTACCAGTTATTGATTTGTTATGACACGGGGACTGATATTTTGACTTCTTTCAAACAAAACAAGGCCACTCATATATTCGATCACATTCATGAGTGGCGACAGAGACGAAGTCTCATTAAACTCGAACTCCTCGATCAGTTGCTGGCAGAATGGTTCACAAAATCATTTGTGAACGGCATCAGTCGTGACATTTCCATGGGTGGAGTGGTCACGAAAGAGAAGGCCATAAGTCGTGCTCAATAACTTGACCTTGTTTACTCGCAAATGGGTACCCCTTATGACTTACTACCTGACTTACCTCGTCCTTACACTTCCACCACTTCAAATACTCCAGCTGCTTCACATGCCGGTGAAGGTGTGATTGTCACTTTCCAGGCCCAATCACATTCCACCTCAAGCACAAACCCCAAACCTGCTTCTTCTAATGTTCAAAATGATCCGTCTCCTACCCCTCCCACCGGCAAGACTTCTGAGGTAAATGCAGTTCAATCTACCCCAGCCGGTAAAAACAAATCCAAAAAGGGAAGGGGTAAGAATAAGGAGGGAAAAAATACTTCTCAAGCAGAGAAAACCAAAACTACCCCTATTGACGATCGGGATAAGCGTAAACCACGATACCCTTGTCTTATCTGTGGTGATGATCACTACATGAAGGATTGTCCACGACGCACCGAGGTCACTAAGTTCCTTCAAGGAGCTCCAAAACCCCCTGCTCCGACCGTTTTGTCCCAACCCTTCCCGTCTCAACAACAGGCTTAGTTGGTCATTCATGACCAAACTTCATTTTCTACTACGTCTTATGTATTGATGTGTACTGGCGATTCAAAGCAAAATGACATTTCCCTCACCACTCGAGCCAAAGATTATTCTCCCTCTAAAGAGAAGGTTGATGATTTACCTCCTTCCTCAGTACAACCCTCTCCCACGACTCCACCTACCAACGGTCCTCTTCATCTCGAACGACCGAGCCTCGACACAGTTCTTTGATCCCCCCCAAAGGGCGTCATTCAGAAATTGACTTTCAATCCTCATGCTCATGCTGCCTAGAACTACAACATTATTGAAGATCTGGCCCAAGCACCTTCTGTGATGTCAGCCCTTGAAGTCCTTCAAAGTTGTCCCACACAACGGAAGGCACTGTTGAAAGCTATCGGTGGAATCGACCCGACGGATACAAATTTAATAATATTTGACTTGGAAGATCACATTCCAAGGTTACCCCCTCAACTTGCATTCCAGATCCAAGTGATTGTCTCTGACAAAAACATTTGTCGAACCATCATCGACGAGGGTGCCTCGATGTGTGTCATGTCTCTTACTTGCTAGACAGCCATTGGCTCTCCCCTTTTGAACAAATCCTAGAATACTCTTAAAGCCTTAAATGGCTCCAGTTTGAAGCCCTGCGATGTCCTTCCTTCGTTGCCTATCACGCTAGAAGGAAAATCGGTCCAAGTTGAAGTGGAAGTCTTCGATGCTCCCCTTGATTACAATATTCTGCTTGGCCACAATTGGATCGATTCTATGCATGCAGTTGTGTCGACCCTTTTCCGTGTGGCACGTTTCCCAAATCAAGGGATGGTCATCACTATCGACCAATTAGCCTTCTTTAATTCTGATACCTGTAATGGCAATGTACCGTTCATCGCTAAAACCCCACTGGGTTATGAGAATGTCGGTGCAGGCCTTATCAAAGACTCTTCGTTAATGGGTACTTTCCCCATTCCACCGCCCGATGTTCCACGCTCGTCTGTTTCTTCGATCAACATGATCTCCACCTTGATTCACGAAATTCCTGTGTCTCACGGCCCTTGGATAGTACCTGACCCTGGAGATTATCTTCGTTACGGCGACGAAATGTCATTAAGTCCGGTTGAATCCACTTATCAGGCCATTCAATCGACAACAACTTCTTCCCCCTCTCTTGGTGAGTTGTCTCCCGATCCTTTCTGTGTCATTTTTCCCACGGACGAGATGATCATGTCTGTCATGGAAGACACCCCTTGGGACGATGGAAATCATCATTGCATCCTCTTTCTGGAGAAACATACCATTGAGAACTATCAATAGATCTCGACCCCGTCGACCATTGTCGTCATATCAATCGTTCCCGAGTCTGCACATGATGTGTTTTTTGAAGGGAACTTAAGCAATATCTTGCCCACAATTCCCCTCGACATATCCGTCAAACTTGGAATTGTCGAAAATGTCCATATCGGAGCTTCATGTTCTTCTGACAAAATTGTCACCTACACGTCCCTTTTCAAAGAGTTTCATGACATCTTCGCTTGGAGCTACGAAGAAATGATGGGTATCGACCCTGAGATTGTGATACATGAGATCAAGACATACCCCGACGCTAAACTCATTTAGCAACGCCTTCGTCCAGTTCACCCACGTAAAGTGACAGCTATCAAGCTCGAAGTCGAGAAACTTCTTAAAGCTGGCTTTATTTATTCGGTGGCTCTCATTGACTGGGTTTCCAATATTGTCCCGATCGACAAGAAACAAGGCACCATTCGTGTATGCGTTGATTATAGGGATATCAACAAAGCTTGTCCCAAAGACAATTTTCCTACCCCCTTCATTGATTATATTGTTGACGATTGCGTCGGAAGTGAAATCTTCTCTCTCATGGATGGTTTCTCCAGGTATAATCAAATCGACATTGTTCCCAAGGATCAACATAAGGCTGCTTTTATTTGTCCTTGGGGTACTTTTGCCTATCAGAAACTCCCTTTCGGTCTCAAGAACATTGGTGCAACTTTTCAACATGCTATGTCTTATGATTTCCATGATATCAAGCATATCTTTCAACCATATCTGGATGATTTACCCTCTCATTCAATGTGCTGAGTCGATCACCCAACCCGCCTCTGAGCCATTTTCATTCATTGTCGGTACTATCGTATATGTTTGAATCCTCATAAGTGTGTTTTCTGCATGGAATCCGACCACCTCCTAGGTTTTATCGTTTCACGTCAAGGGATCTGGGTGGATCCTTTAAAGGTTGAGGCAATCCTTAATCTCCCTCCTCCTTCTACACTTCACCAGTTACAAATTTTGCATGGGAAAGAAAACTTTCTTCATTGTTTTATCCCAAATTACACTGAGATAACTCATGGATTTACGCGGTTACTTAAAAAGGGGTCTGAGTTCGTATGGGATACCATCGCCAACAATGCTTTCAAAGCTTTGAAATTATCCCTGACGTGAGCTCCGCTTCTCTTTCCCCCCGATTATAGTCACAATTATTTCCTTTACCTTGCTGCCTTGGATTACACCATTGGTATGGTTCTCGTCCAAGAGGATGATGCTAATGACGAACATGTGATTTACTACTTGAGTCAAAGTCTAACACCTACCAAAATCAAGTATTTACATGTCGAAAAACTGGCCTTGGCTGTCGTCCAAGCTGTCCAACGCTTCTGGCACTATATCCTCTCGCGAAAGAATATAGTGATTTCTCATTGCAACCCTATGCAACACATTCTCACACGTCAATTGCTAGGGGGAAAATACTCCAAAGGGATTGTGATACTCCAAGAGTTTGACTTGGAATTCGAATGCGCCAAGTCTAAGAAGTCCTTAGTCTTTGCTGAGTTGATATGCGACTTTCCCTATTCTGAAACAGAAACTGTAGCAGCTGATTCATTACCTGATGAATCCCTTTCCTCATCAGCACTGATCATCTTTGGTATGGCGATATCATTATATATCTCCAGACCCAGACTTTCCGACCAACTTTGTCTAGTACTGACCGACGTCGAATATGATACCATGCTCGTCAATACATTATCCTCGGGGATACTCTTTATCGTCGGGAGATTGACTCTGTTTTTCGACGTTGCCTCACTTTCGACGAGGCCGAGAGAGATTTGAATGACTGCCATTCTGGAGCCTATGGTGGTCATATGTCTGGATATGCTACTGCCCAAAATATCTTACAAGCAGGGTATTTTTGGCCTTCATTATTTAACGACTGCATCATCACCATTCAAAAATTCCATGCTTTCCAGACCTATAATAACAAGATACGGTCACATCCCACTCCTCTTCACCCTATGGTCTCTGTTGGTCCCTTCGCGAAATGGGGCATCGATCTCATGACATATCACCCTCACTTGGTCGGGGGGCATGGTTACATTATTGTAGCCATCGATTACTTTATGAAATGGGTCAAGGCAATGCCGACATTTGACAACACTGGAAAGACCGCAACATTATTCATTTTTAATCATGTTATAGCTCATTTTGGTGTTCCCCAAGCTATCGTCACTGATCACGGTAGCCACTTTAGAAACTTCATGATGTCAGAACTTACTGAAAAGTTGGGTCTTCGCCATGAAAACTCAATGCCCTATTACCCATAAGCCAATGGCCAAGTCGAAGAAATTAACAAATTTCTCGTAACTATGCTCCGATGAATGATAGGGGTTCATAAAACAAGTTGGCACACAATTTTGTTTTCAGCATTGTGGGCTTACTGGACATCCATCAAGTCCGCTACTGGGTTTACACCTTTTCGGTTAGTCTATGGTTTGGAAGCCATTCTACCAATTGAATGCGAGATACCCTCTTTAAAACTAGTTGTTGAACTCCTACCAAATACTTCTGCTGAGGAAGAACGTCTATTGTATCTTATGTGATTAGAAAAAACTTAATGTGATGCCACCTTAGTCATAGAAGCTCAGAAAAAACGTGTCAAGGCCCAATACGACAAACATGTCAAGCCTTGCATTTTCTCCGAAGGAGATCTTGTTCTCCTCTATGAACAAGATCGAGATATGTTAGGAGCTGGGAAATTCGAAGCCATGTGTTGAGGTCCTTATATCGTTAGATGAGTGTTGGAAAAAGGAGCTTATGATTTAGTATATTACGATGGTATCTGTTTGAGTGAACCCAAGAATGGGTTGTACTTGAAGAATTACTATGCATAAAATCATATGTGCATGAGTACTTGTATTTTTATTGTATCATACTTCTTGTGTGTTACTATAGCTTGCTTTTGTCATTATCTGGTCTCTGACCTTATGTGACGTTGTGTTTGATTTTCAGATGTCAGATTCTTCGATACCCTACATTGGCTTCACTGATGGCGCTAGCCATAGTACTCAGAACCTTGCTTCCACTGCATGGGCAATTTACACCCCTACAAACGAACTTGTATCCTTACAAGGTGTGTGTCTCAGCCGTGCAACCAACAATATTGTAGAGTATAGCGCCATTATTGAATTGTTGAGTGATGCTATCTCGCTTGAAATCCGTCATTTGGTTGTGCGAATCGATTCACAGCTTGTAGTACTACAGTTAAGTAATGTCTATACTATTTGAAGTCCCACTTTGTTACGAGTGTATTTGCGAATTCACCTCTTGAAATGTTATTTTGATTATATTGAATATCAACATATTCCTAGATGTCTAAATACATTAACTGATGCATTGGATAACTATGTAGTAGACAGACATTTGGATCATTTATAAATCAATCACATCAATTTTCACACAATATAAGGTAAACCGGTAGAAGCCATCTTTATATGTAACGATCAAAAGATTTTTTTACAAAAAGTTTTGTCCGAAGACCAAAATGTCAAAATCATTCTGTTACCCATGATTTTGGTCATCATGATGATGTATTGATGATGGTGTACTCGGGCTCTTCATAAGAACTTTCTCTTGAGAAAAGTGACATTCATCTCTTCCCAGAAAACTCACTTTTGAAGAGAGTTCGCAGGTTGCTAGTATACCAGGGTGCGAGAATGACCCATTCTCGCAGGCTGCCTTAAGCTAGGGTGTGAACTTCTCGCACTGTGCTACATAGCTAGGGTGCGAACCTTCTTTAAAGCTTGGAAAAAGATGAATTCTCGATGATTCTAGAAGGGAATATTCTAGAAGAATGGGTTGACATTCGAATGGTTATCCTTGTACTGGATTCCCTAATATTGTGGGATTATTCTTATCCAAGTAACCATCTCATTCTCTCCTATATATTGATGGAATTCTCATGGAAAAGGTTAAGCAAGATTCATTGGAGAATTGGTGAAAGAATTGTGTGAAGGACTTAGCTTGAACAGGAGCTTGGAGACTCTAGTAAGTCTATCAAGAGGATTTGATCTTCTTCATGCAA
>JASDQU010101081.1:219999-260890 GCA_032191745.1 Picea mariana | reverse complement strand
ATCTTCTACTTTCAATTAATATGATACAGTGGCATGTCCCTTTCCCATAAAGCTATTCTCACTTTATTGTGTAATTCCTTGATCATACACATAAGTTGACAGTTGAATATATTTTGCTATCTTCACTTTGGTTGGTTTGTGTTGTCTTGGTCTTGACCTCACGAGAGCACCGGAGCAAAGCGAGAGAAACAGACACCCTAGGAAACTATACAAAGGTATGTTACTTGTTCCTCCCTACTAGCTAATTCAATGGTCAAAACTTAGGGAAAGAGTCATGTCCTGTCCTGTTTTGTTCTAAATCTAGGTGGATCTAGGGAGATCTGTTAGTGTCCGCACCTACCGATTAGTCTGATAACAGTTCTTTGAAGTACTTCCTGCATGATTTCATCCATCTCGTTAAGATGCAAGAGCCTTTATTGTTGAGCTTCATCTAAGTTCATGCCAACTTGTACAACAGTCCTGAAGGTTTTGATCTGGAATTCTATGGGGAGAAGCACCTGCTTCCCGTACACCAATTCGTAAGGTGTATTTCCTGTTGTATTCCTCCAGGTGGTTCTATAATCCTATAAGGCTTCTAGTAATATGTCAACCCAATCCTTGTGGTGTATCTATACTATTTTAGTGAGGATGGACTCAATGACTTTGTTGGTGGATTCTACTTGCCCATTTGCCTGTGGATGATAAGGTGTATATTTCCTGTGCTTGATCTGGTATTGTTCTGTAATTGCTTTGACTAGATGAGAGGTGAATTAAGTCCCCTGATCAGTCACAATTTCTCAAGGTACACCAAATCTAGTAAAGACATCATTAAAAATGAAATCTACTACTGATTGTTCACTTGCAGCTGGTAAAGCTTTTGCTTCAACCCACTTAGTCACATAGTCAGTACATACAAGCATATACTTTTTCTTTTTAGATGTAGGGTAAATGGGCCTTACCAAATCTAATGCCCATTTCTCAAAAGGTTCAATGACTACTTGGGCTTGAAGTGGCATTTGGTCTCGTGCAGTAGGCTTACCCATCCATTGGAATTCATCGCAATTGGACACATAAGTTATGGCATCTTTGAAAATATTAGACCAATAATAACTAGATTGTAGAACTTTATAAGCGGTCCTCTTGTCAGCAAATTGGCCTCCACAAGGACCATCATGGCAGGCTTTCAGGATATCATGGATCTCATCTTCCCTTACACATCTCATGATTACCAAATCTGGTCTTGTTTTGTAAAGACAATCCTCATGCCACATGTAGTTTTCACTTAGATGAATTACTTTCTGTTTTTCTCTAGGAGACAATTTTTGAGGCATCTTCCATGTCACAAGATAGGTAGCTACATCTGCATACCAAGGATTAAATGTAGAAATAGCAAACAAATTTTCATCAAGAAAGTTATCATTTACGGGTGCATTATCTCCTAGATGAATCATTCTAGATAAGAAATCAGCCACAAGATTATCCTTACTAGGTTTATCAATAATGTTGATGTTAAACTCTTGTAACAATAACAACCATCTTGTAACTCTAGGGTTTTTTATAGGTTTGTTCATTAGGAATTTGATGGATGAATGATCAGTGTGTACAAAATCTTGATATCTTCTAATGTAGTGTATAAATTTATTGATAGCATGGACTACAACTAACAATTCTTTTTCTATGACCATATAATTAACTTCTGGTGAGGAAAGGTTTTTACTGACAAAGTAAATATCATAAGGCATATGATTTTCCCTTTGTCCAAGAACTGCCCCCAGGGTTGTGTTTGAGGCATCAGTATAGAGATGAAAAGGAAGGGGCCAATTTGGTCCTCTTAATACAAGGGTACTTGATAATTTATGTTTTAGAATTTCAAAAGATACTTGGAATTCATCATTCCAATTAAATTCATCTTCTTTAGATAATAACTTGAATAAGGGGGTAGCTAAGCTTGTAAAATTTGGAATGAATCTTCCATAGTAGCCAGCATGCCCTAAAAATCTGTGAACTTCCTTTTGTGAGGAAGGTATTCTGATTTGTGTGATAATGTGAATCTTTGCGGGATCAAATCTGATTCCAGAACCATATATGTGATGCCCCAAGACAATACCTTTGGTGAGCATCATCTTTGACTTTTCATTACTTAGGGAAAGATTAGTTTCCTTACACCTAATCAATAATTTTTCTAGACTGGTCAAAGATTCTTGGAAATCATTTCCATGGACTGTAAAGTCATCCATGTAGACTTCTACACAATCATTGGTCAAGTCAAAGAAAATGGATAGGACAACCCTTTGGAAAGTGGTTGGGGCATTGAAAATTCCAGAAGGAAGAGCCCTAGGTTCCCCATGGGCAAGTGAAAGTGGTCTTCTCTTGGTCTTCAGGTGCTATTTGTATTTGGTTATAACCACTAAACCCATCTAGGAATGAGAAATACTTCTTTCTATAAAATGTATCCAACACCTGATCAATGAATGATAAGGGAAATAATCCCTATGGGTGGCTTTGTTCAACTCCCTAAAGTCTACACATATTCTTTGTTTACCATTTTTCTTCAAAACTATGACAATTGGAGACACCCATTGACTAACTGAAATGGGGTATATGAGATTGGCTTGAAGGAGTTTTTGCAATTCCTCTTTTACAATATATTTAAGGGATGGATTCATCCTTCGTTGAGGCTTTCTAACTGGTCTGATTTGGTCATTAGTGTAGATATGATGTGTGCATGTGTCAGGGTGAATTCCTTTCATATCTGTGTAATCCCATGCAAAGGCATCAAATTGTCTTTGGAGCATTTCAATTACTTATGTCTTTTGTTCTGGTTCCAAGATAGAGTTGATATACAAAGGTTTTCCTGGGCTAATATCAACAATTTCAGTACTTTCTTCCTTCTCTGATGAATTTGGTGATAAATTATATAATTGAGTGATATCAGGGTGCCAAGTTTGTTGAAATTCAGAACTGAAAATGTGTGACAATTCTGCAAAAGACCTCGGATATTCAATACAGTTTGTATCATCCAAAAATAAACTTAAGACTTGTTCATCTGATTTTTCTTGCATTTTTTTTACTTGTTCAAGGATTAACATGGGTTTGATGCAATCTTCCTCTCCATAAGGGTTTTCTATATAAAGAGGTATCTCTTGTGCCAGTTGGACAGGAGGGAAGAGAACAAGTTTTTGTCTATGTGTGCCATTGGATATAGTCATCTTTCCAGGCCAAAAACTAATAAAGGCATCTACTGTGGCTAGCCAAGGGTGGCCAAGAACCACAGGGTGTCTTGGTTTGGAAGATGATTTAGAATAGATGACTAGAAAGTCTATAGGATATTCCCAAGAAGCTAGTGTAACTGTGACATCATCTAAACTTCCTGCAGGGCTAATGACTGACTTATCTGCCAACTCTATCATGGTTTGGGTTGGTCTTAACTAGTTGATTTGGAGTTTTTGCATAGTGTGAAAAGGCATTACATTAATTGTTGCACCCAAATCAATGAGTGTGTTTGGAAGGGAAATACCATTAATTTCAACAGTGACTACTGGATTCCCAGGGTCATTATACTTATATGGCATTTCAGAAATAAATTTAGATAATTGTCCTACTACTTAAACAAGGGGAGGTTCCTTCTTCTTCCTTCCTGGTTTATTAAGGCAAAGATCCCTTATGATTTTTGCATATATAGGGATATCTTTGATGGCTTGTAGTAGAGGTATTTTTATACATACATTTCATAACTCATCCTCTATATCTTTATGCAAGGGTGGGTCAGGTCTCTTCACTAATAGTCTTTCTAGGTAGGGTGGAATACTAACTTGTTGAGGTACTCCTACGGACTAAGAAGTGGTTGGAATATGAGGGGAAGTATCTCCTTCTACAGGGGTGGTCTGAGTGTTTTCTTGTTTAGAATGATTATCATTTTCTTCTTGAATTATTACTATAGGATTTGATTGATTTACAACTTTCCCAGATCTTAGTTGAATTTTTTGGGTGGGAAAGGTTTGGATTTCTGCATTCTGCACAGGGTGGGTGGGTCGATTATTGGGGTTGGGAATTGGCTGTGCAGGAATTTTTGTTGGTCTAGGAGGGTTGTGGGAAGCTTGGTTTTGTGGCTGTTGATTGACATTTATAGGTGGTTGCTGCTACTGGTTAGGGTTGAAGGGTGTTGTGAATTGTTGTTGTATGGGAGGTGGAAGTAAATATTGCATTTGAGGTGGGTTAAATTTAGGTAGCAATTGGGAAATTTTTGTAGGATATTGTGGATATGTCGGGTAAGAGGGATTCCCATACACATGACCCCTCCAACCTTGTTGCCAAGGTTGATTTTGAACTTGTTGAGGTGTCCATTGGGAATAGGGCATTGGAGGAGGACCCCATTGTTGTTGTTGATATTGTGTATTAGGGTCATAAAACACATTGGGGTTTTGTGCTCTCCAATGCCTCCTAGAAGGGTACGGTTGTTCTTGTGAGACTCCTCCTCCCCTATACATGGCTTGAAGCTCAAGAAAAGTTGGACACTTAGATGTGGAGTGTTCAAGTGTACAAAAACCATATAATTCTATGATATTTAATGGACATTCTTTCTCAGGGTGCTTCTTTCGACATTTAGGAAAAAAGATTTCAAAAACAACTTCTTCTTCTTGCTTCTTTTTTAGTTTTAGGGTATCTAACTGATTACTGATTGTTCTCAGGATGTTTGTGTTAAATTTCTCCAATAATTTTCCTAACTCAATCCTGGTGACAGACCCCGAGCTTTGTCTTGAATTTCTGCTAAAAGAATCTCTTGGTCCTTTGCCTATTTTAGCTTGTCCTCTTGAGTATCTTCTACAGTAATCTGCAATTTATGCAAAAGGATTTTGGTGAACATCTCCTGAACTTAACAAATTTAAAACTTCTATGCAGTCATCTCTAAGACCTTTCATTTCTTACGAGAGATGGGTCTGTGGTGAATAATTTCGATTTTTGATAGTTGTATAAGAACCTTTCTAAGTAGTCTTTAGGGATTTCATCTTTTGTTTGTTGCATTTTAAAAATGTCATTTTTAGCATTATCCTTACAATAGTCTTGGTATTTCCATATAAATGTGTCTTTCATATGATCCCAAGAGAGAATTGTATTTTCTCCTAAGCTCATGAACCATCTTAAGGCTGAATCTTTCATTGTGGCTGGAAAGAGCTTAAGTTTTTGGGCATCGTTTGAGTAGTTATAGATTCTACATAATATGTCAAATTCGAATGAAAATAATTCTAGATCTTCAGTTGACATACCTCTGAAAGTGGGTAATGATGATTGTGGGATGTTCTTCATGCTGATGTTTCTAGAAATATCCAAGATTGGAAACCCAAAGATCTCTGTTTTAGTGGTTGCATTTTCATTTCCTTATTCTTCTACCATTTCAATAGGTGCTCCTCCTCCACTGATAGATGGTTCAGAAACTGAATTTTGTGTGTCTTCTAAATGTTCAATTCCTTCAGCAGACTCACGTTCTATCTGCCCCAATGTTGATTCTTCAGTTCTAGGTTTTTCTTCTAGAACCTCACTGGCTTCCTTTGAACTCCCTCTTCGTGGAATTTTTCCTACTCCAATGTCACTTTAATTAGTGGGGGGGTTGTTTTTGAATCTTTAGAGCTTACAAATCCACCCTTATTATCTCTATATCTATGCATAAAAATAAAATTTGATACTTAACTCAATTTAAATCCTAATTCTATATAAAAGGTAAGAAGGAAACCTGGCTTTGGAGAACCCCACTCTAGTGGCTACGTGGATCTTCACTCACATCTTAAATTTTTTATCCTACTCACTCAAGCAGCCTTTAAAATCATTCAAACAAACTTATGCAAAACAATCTAAGCTAAAATAATTTCCTGTCGTTTGCAACTCCTCGGCAATGGCGCCAAAATGTTGTGCTTCTTATATGATTAGTATAATGAACTCATTAATTATCAATCTAGGATTCGTAATCAACATAGTTACAAGACACCAGTAAGAGAGGTAATTCTAATGTCACGAGTATAGAAATATTTTGGATGAAGAAGCAAACTGAAACACACTTTGGTTGTCTTTCACAGAGAATATATTTACTCCATTGGGGCACATGAAAATATGAGATGGATTTATTTGACAGATCAACTCTGTTATCTGACCCAAAAATCTAACTATGCAATCACACTTCTGAAAACGGAAATCACACATCAATCATCAAGGCATATCATAGGTAGTTCAATAGCCAATATATTGAATATGTTGTGGTTCACAATATTCTATTGTGAACTTCAGTAGTTCTTTTTCAAATATGTTTGACTACTGCTGCTAACATCCATGTCCATTAATCAAAATCGAATTCATAAGAGAAGAAACAGGGCATAAGCAAAAACAGGGGAAATAAAGATCTCTAAGCAATCATGCAAACGAAATCCTAAACTGAACTATACTGTTGTCATCTGAAAGATCAAAGCTTCAGCTAATGTAACAATTATACCATTGAAATCAACTACTAACACTAATATATAAGGATGCTGACCTTTGTTGGGCGGTGGGCCCTTGCTGCTTCAACGGGTCAGCAATTGGAGTCTAAAGTAAGTTGCCCTTCAATTCACACATCACTCTTACTCAAACATCAAAACATGAAACTATACTAACAACTCAACTCACATTCATTCATAAATGATCAAGATATAGAGATAAATGACATCCTTATATTAAAATTCAACTTAGGATATGTTCTACAATATGTAACAATGCTTCACATGTTGTGTTATGCTATCTCTCTACTATTTCCACCATCCTTGCCGTGACTATTTAAAAAGTCTTATTCATGAAACACAAGGAGGTGAAATCTTTAGCAGATCAACAATTGTCAAATTTATATAGTCAGTTACATATTTTAAGCTTCATCCTCATGACACGAAGTGTATGAGGATGAAGCAATAAACAAACTAGCTTAACATAGACTTGATAGAATTTTCATGACTTCAACAATTATCTTAGGCATGATCTGGAGCCAAACTTAGCATACTTTGTTTCCTGTATTGGTACCGGATCATGACAGGTGAGATTCGGTAGATGGTACCGGATCCGAACAACACACCATGGATTGGTATCGGACTAGAACAGTCTGCAGTCGTTGGTACCAGATCACGACAGTGAATGGTTCAGTACTGGATCTGGACGGAAGGTGTGCTTGGTACCGGATTCAGACAGTGGCAATTTGGTGCATAAGTGTCGGATAGCTGAGCTGACATAGACTTGTTAGACTCATATAAAGGTCAAAGGATACACATGGAAATTTTTAAACATTAGTACATGAAATATTTAGTCTCCTATCTTAATAAACCACAAAATGTATGAATTCAATTATACTTTACCTTATGACCTTATCAATGGCTGGTGGTAGTGTTCTTTGTCATTTACCCAAGCTTAGGTAGGCCAAAAAGGTATAAATGAGGAGTATAATATGGTAATGGGGATGTCAATTTGGAGGCTCAACAGAGCCTTCCTACTAGAAGTGTATATCAGCAAAATTTCCCCTCTCAAAGTGGAAATAAACCTTTTAAGACAGTCCCAGAAAAGACTGATAACCTAAAGAAGGAACCCTTAAAATGTTGGGGTTGTGGAGAAGATCATTGATTGAGGGACTGCACAGACAATAGAACAGTAAGAGATTCTACAATATCCAAGAAGCTACCACCATCAATTATGTGGCTAGGAGCATGCCACGAATCTATGCATCCTTGGACAATAATCAAGTTGACCACCAAGCTTTAGTAGTGGAGATGGAAGGTATGATCGCCAACCATCTAGTTTCTATTTTAATTGACCCAGGTTCTAATCTAAGTTATGTAGCCCCTTAGAATATTGATAAGTGTAAACTGAAACCAATTAGACATGTTAAACCATGGTTGGTGCAATTAGCCACTGGGACCAAAAGAAAGGTGGCAGCAGTCATACCATCCTGTTAATTCATCATGGGTGGATTATCCACCCGAGCGACCCTTAACATACTTCCATTGGGATCTTATGACTTGTTGATTGGTATGGATTAGTTGGATGCTTATAAAACTAAATTGGAGTGTTATCATAAAACTTTAGAATGTGTAAATGAATAAGGGAGAAAGACGACCCTCCAAGGGATTCAGAAGCCTGTCTCAGTGAGGAAAATATCAGCCCTTCAAATGAAAAAGTATTGCAGAAAGGGGTGTTCCTTATATTCCATACAGGTATTGGAATATGTTGAGGATGGAAAACCAAACCTAGAGGAACACCCCATATTAAGAGAATACAAGGACGTGTTCCCAGAAGAGGTACCAGGTCTACCTTCGAGAAGGGATATTGACTTCTCGATAGAAGTTACACTAGGAGCGGTGCCATCATCTAGAACGCCATATAGGATGAGCACGCCAGAGATCATTGAGCTCAAGATACAACTAAAGGATATTATGGACAAAGGCTACATCTGACCCAGTGTATCTCTATGGGGAGAGCCCATCTTGTTTGTGAAAAATAAATATGGCACACTCCCACTGTGCATAGATTACAGATAACTCAATAAGACAACCATAAAGAACAAGTACCCCTTACCAAGAATCGATGACCTATTCAACCAATTGGGAGGTGCTTCCATCTTCTCAAAGATCGACTTAAGGTCTGGATACCACCAAGTCCATATTAAGGATGAATACACCCACCAAACAACCTTTAGAATGAGGTATGGTCACTACGAATTTGTGGTGGTGGAATTTGGGTTAACCAATGCCCCTGCCACATTTATGTGCTTGATGAATAATGTACTCAGCAAATTTCTGGAAAAAATTGTATTTATTTTCATTGATGATATTCTAATATACTCCAAGAACAGGGAGGAGCACGAAGAACATATTAGATTCGTACTTCAAGTAATAAGAGAGCATCATCTCTATGCTAAGTTTAGAAAGTGTGACTTCTTTCAGAAGTAAGTCCATTACCTAGGCCATGTCATTTCTAAGGAAGGGGTGGAAATGGACCTCGATAAGATCAGATCTATAATGGAATGGCCTACCCCAAAGGATGTATTAGACATCATATCCTCCATGGGCTTAGCAGGATACTATAGAAGGTTCATAAAAGGGTTTTCCAAGATTGGTTGTCTAATCACTGCCCTTCAAAAAAAGAGGATCAAATTCATTTGGACCTCAAAATGCAAAGAAAGATTTCATGAACTAAAATACATCCTGACCCATGCACCCATGTTGAAGATTGTAGACCCGGACAATGATTTCCTCATGTGTACGTGTCCCGGAAATTAAATGAACATGAGATCAATTATGTGACCCATGACCTAGAGTTGGCTGCCATAGTACATGCTTTAAAAATGTGGAGGCACTACCTCCTGGGAAGGAGATTTTTGCTTATGACAGATGATTGTGGGTTGAGGCACATGTTTGATCAACCAAAGCTCAATGTGAGGCTGGCTAGGTGGATGGCTCTTCTTAATGAGTTTGATTTTGAAATCAAACACATCAAAGGAAAGAAAAATAGGGTGGTTGATGCCCTTAGAAAAAGTATAAAAATGATTCATCTGGTAGTAGTAAGCACCTGTGAAACGGATGTCAGGGAAAGATTCATAAATTCACAAGAGATAGATGGATTCTTCAGTACCATGACCTCATACCTAAGACAAGAGCCTGCAGGGCTAAAGTACGAAGGATACCAAATGCTTGAGGAAGGGCTGCTGACTTATAGAAACATATTGTATATTTCGAACTGTGATGACTTGAAGAGGTTCATAATGTATGAACTGCATAAGAGACCATATATTGGTTACCCAGGATATCAGAGGATGATCACAGCCACTAGGAAACAATTATATTGGCCTAGGTTGAAGAAAGGCATAGCTAACTATATAGCTAAGTGCCTAGAATGCCAGCAAGTTAAGGTAGAACACCGGCATCCAACAAGATTCTTACAGCCCCTACCAATCCCATAATGGAAATGGGAAACCATCTCCATGGATTTCGTCACCGGATTACCAAAGTTGACCAAGAAAAATGATTCCATCATGGTCGTGGTGGACAAACTGATTAATTCTTTCCATTTCATCCTTGTCAAGTCAACTTGCAAGGAAATAGATATTGCCAACATCTTCATGAAGGATATATTCATACTGCATGGCATGCCCAAGGAAATTGTATCTGAAAAAGATACCAAATTTACTTCAAACTTTTGGAAATCCCTAATGGCCAGTTTTGAGACTAAATTGTTGTTCAAAACAACCTATCAGCCTCAAAATAATGGACAGACAGAAAGAGTGAAACAAATATTAGAAGACATGATAAGGATGCATGTAATGAATCAACCTAATAAGTGGGAATACTACCTACCATTGGTAGAGTTTGCCTACAACAACGGTTATCAAGGTTCCTTGAAGATTAGTCCTTTTGAAGCCCTCTATGGTAGATAGTGCAAGATTCCAATCAGTTGGAATAATCCAGTGGACAGAATTACAATCAGACCCAACATGTTGAATGAGATGGAACATCAAGTGATCCAGATAAAGAAAAATCTGAAGATTGCTCAGGATAGATAGAAAATTTATGCCAACAGGAAAATAACTCCCCGAGAGTTCAAGACAGGAGACCATGTCTATCTCAGATTTACACCCAGGAAGAGTTCCCTGAGAATGGGATCCTGTGCCAAGTTGGCACCTCGGTATTGTGGACCCTTTGAAGTCTTAGATAGAGTGGGACTTGTATCCTATAGAATAACACTTCCTCCCACAGTAAAGGCACATAATGTTTTCCATGTTTCATTATTGAAGAAATATGTACATGATGCTAATAATATAATTGATTGGTCTGTGATCCAGGTGGAACCGGAGGGAGAATTTCTACTAGAACCCCAATGCATACTAGACAGGAAGGTAAACCTCACTGAAGAACTGAACCATTGCATAGGTCAAGGTGCAATAAAAACACTTTGGCCCAGATGAGGCTATGTGGGAAATGGAAGATGCCATGAGACAGGCATATCCGATTTTGTTTACTTCTGTACATACATATCATGTTGATAGATAGAACATCAAGGATGATGATTCCTTTAAGGGGGAGGGAATTGTAACACCCTGTTTCCCTAAGTCTGTAAATATAACTTTATTGGCCAAGAACTATGGCAAACTCAAAGGTGTGAATGTTTGATTTGATGGACTTTTGTATAAAAGGTCTATGAATGTAAATTTTGTTATTTTAATAGATAATGGATATGTGTTGCATGACTGTTGTGAAGGGGATGTGCAAAGATATACCATGATGGCTAATGAAAAGGTGGTGGAGGGGACCCAGAATGATTGCGTTAACCTCCACCGAACCAATACCATGTTGGAATTAATTGCTTAGATCAGAACAACCCTATGACCCAAGAATGAATTACAGTCAAGCTGGTAGGTGGGAAGACCTCCTCAAGAGTTAATGAGGGGACGGGGTAGACTTCCCATCGATAAGGCTTCTAGACCTAACCATGGACTAGGAATTCGAGCCACATGAAATCTTGCTGAGGAAGGTAAGAAAGGAAGCGTGGTGTGGGCAGAGAGGACCTACGAAGAGTGCAGAGATGAGAGACGAAGCTCTCAGATCCGAGGAAGGATTGAAAGTGAAAAGTGAGTTTTGATCACAGAGAATACACACTGATCTAGGAGAAGGAGAGTAACCTTCGTTGTTATCTATTTATGTATTGGGAGAAGGAGAGTAACCTGCGTCCCTAACTTTCATTGAGCTAGAAGTAAGAGAGTGAATCTCAAAGCATCGTGGCCTAAACTTGGGGGTGGCCAGTCATAAATCCTTTGGGAGTGACTGAGCCTATGGTTGGGTGGAAATGAGCATCCCTCTCAGTAGTCACATCATACCTTCTAGTTCTGATAATTGTTTTAATGTCTTGTGCTTTGAATTGGAAATAATGTTTGCATGCTTATATTTATATGCCTATAATGGTTTCTGTATTGAATGATTAATTTAAGAGTATGTATTTGTTCCTTGAGAACTTTCACATCCATTTGATTTCCTTATGCTCTAGTTTTATTCCTTGAAAGCACTTTCCCATGGAATTTCATCACTGTCCTAGAGTCGAGTGAGTACTCCCCTGATTGCGGAGGTTGAACCCTACAATAACTACGAGGATGAAGTCTATTAAGATCAGGAGAGGTAGTGCATGTATGCACTGAATCCCTACAAGGTAGGTAGAGGTTGAGACCATCTTAAGTTATAGAGTTGAGTAATGAACGTAAGGGGTGCGGGAAAGAATTCTTCCAAGCATTACATTCAAGAGAAAGAGAGAAAAACTCTTAATCCTTTCAGATCCAACAAAGCTCAAGAAGAATAGTGAGATTCAAGTATCGAAAGGGGATATCCTTTCATCTGGAAGATGAATAGATGAGATCTTTTCAAGAGGATCCAAGGTCTATTGCGACCATTAGATTTGAATAAGGGGCGCAGACATTAACACCTCGAATCCTTCAGTCTTCGTAAGCTCGATGAATGTTGGTAATCATCGTGAAGGGGATCGATCCTCTGAAACCCGAAGTTGCGATGTGATATGGGCCATCGGATCGAAGAAGGTCATGGACCATCGATCTAACACGAGCAGATCAGTAACTCCGGAGGAATCACTTTGAGATTTTCAGATTAAGAGTTGAAACTCCCAAAGCCTGGAGAGCCAGATTCTCGAAGTAAATCTCAATCGTCAGATCAAAAGGGACACGTGGTAGAGATCCATTGTCCTTGGGTGAAAGTAAAGTTTGAGATTTGAGTTTCCTGAATCCTGGATAGCCGAAGGAGATCTGAACCGTTGGATCCAAGTGGACACATGGTGCTAGATATAGAACTCTGGAAGAAAAGAGAGGAGGAAAAGTCCAAAGACCCGGAGAAGATCTCAATCGTTGATGAAGGAAGGAGCTGAAGGACCATTGATCTGGTGGAGGAGGCCAAATTCCTGAAGCAGGAGAAAAACCGTCGATTGAGGAGGATGCATGGAAAATGATCTGTTGTTTCGAATAAATCTCTCCAGAAGATACGAGAGTTTGAGAACTGAAACTCTCAAAGTTCAGAATCGCAGAGGAAATCATAGCCACACTTATATAGTGAAAGGTGTCATTATATCTCCTAGTTTGGAAAATAGCTACTGAGGGGGTGGCGAGAGTTTGAGAGTTGAAACTCGCGAAGGCTGAAGAGACGAAACCAATCGTAATCATCGATTTGGAAGGGAGATACATGTCTATAGATTGGGGAGGTCTAGGAAGGCACATTAAAGACAGGGAGGAGGATAGATAGAAGCCATTGATCATGGATCATCGCTAAAAGAAATAGATAGACATTCGGGAAGAAATGCGGGGCTAGAAAATGCTCGACTCTTAATTTTTCTTGAGCAAGCCGTAATTGAAACCACAGTGTCACAAAAGGCATACGTGGCACTTTGTAGTGAGTTGCGGGGTGAGAAGAAGGTTGGTTTAAAACCACCCTTGGATGTTCCCAGAATCACATACTTTCCAAGAGGTCATAGCCCAAGGTCATATGAAGGAGGGGGTTAAAGAAAAAGGGGCTAGTGCATGAAATTCAATATTTCGTCAGCGCACAAACAGAGGTCGCAAGTACCCTTAGACCTGCACCAGGTAGCCAAAACATTTTGTGTTTAACTACAAAACGAGACCAACAGGGTCTCAGAGAGTCATTTGTCTCTAGAATTAGATATCCTTGAACAGAAGCCTAGGCTGGTTCCCGACTCCAAATTAGAACCCGTAGAGAGAGAGGATTTGTTCCTGTAAGGAGGATGAAATAATTTATTTTTTTTTTAGCCCCATTGTGGGTGTGTTACATTCATGGATGCTATTAAATAACACTATTGCCCTATCAGAATTTATGACGACCTAAGATACCAGGAAGTGGTGTGACTTCCATAAGAGCCCCTAGCACAACACTATTGATTGTCATGCAAAGCAGTCACTGGTGACTGAGGTGAAATCCTTTGATTCAGATGTGGGGTCAGACTCTAAGCCTGAACCAGAAAGGGGAAAACATATCATTGATGTAGAAACCAGTTCCATCGTTGCCACTACCAAGGTATACACTAGTGAACCAGATAAGACAAAGGAAGGTGAGTGCCTTTTTAATTCACAGATGTGGGTGAAGGGAACCCTGCTACAGTTCATCATTGATAGCAGTAGTCAGAAGAACCTCATCTTAGCAGAGGTTGTCAAGCAGCTAGACCTGTCGACAACACCGCACTTGCATACCTACACCATTGGATGGCTCCGCCAAGGAAGAGACCTCTGCATCAACCAACAGTGTCATCTGTCATACGACATCAAGCCCTTCAAAGACGAGGTAATATGTGACGTTGCTCCTCTTGAAGTTTGTGATGTTCTTTTGGGACAACCTTATTTATGGAAACATCATTTTGTATGTGAATCTAGACCTCGTAGTGTTATTATTACTTTGAACAGAAAATTGTACAGGATACCCGAGGCCATCCCACCTAGTGCTATTTTATTGATCTCTGCCAAGCAATGCAAGAAGGTCATCTCACAAACCGGGAAGTTTGTCTTCTTCATGATTCACTCTTAGAATGAGCAGAAGATTGCAGCCACATCAAGGACCTCCATGACCGACCTCTCCACACAACAGAAGCAAGTGTATAAGGTCATGGAGGAATAACAAGATATCTTCTCCTCGCCGACTGTGGTACCTCTACACTATTAGGTCAATCATCCCAATGATTTAACCCACACTGCACCACTACCAAATGGGCCAGTATATCATCACTCCCTATTAGAGAATGAGGATATCAAGTGACAGATCCAAGAACTACTCCACAGGGGCCACATCCATCCCAGCTCATAGCCTTGTGGGAGCCTGATCATGCTGGTACAGAAGAAACACGGGACCTGGAGACTCTGCATTGATTATCGGGATCTAAATAAAATTGCAGTCAGGAACCAATACCCAATTCCCCGAATCGACGATCTCCTTGATCAACTCAAGGGAGCCAAATTCTCCAGCAAGATTGATCTCAAGTCTATCTACCACCAAGTCCCAATCGAGAAGACAGATGTATGGAAGACCGCCTTCAAGTCGAAATAAGGTCTCTTCGAATGGTTGGTCATGCCCTTTGGATTGAAAAATTCTCCAGTGAATTTCATGAGGATGATGGATGATATCCTGTGACCTTTCACCAACACTTTTGTAGTGGTGTATATTTATGACATACTCATCTACAATAAGACGTGGGCGGAACAATTCCATCATATTCAACATGTTTTGCACACCCTGCAACAACACAAGTTATATGCCAATTTGGAAAAATTCTCCTTAGGCATGGATCAGGTCCAATATCTCGGTTACATCATAAATCAGAATGGTGTACATGTGGATCCAGCCAAAATCCAGGTCATACATGATCGACCACCACCAACCACACTCACTGAGCTTCGAAGCTTCCTAGGCCTGGAATTTTTTTATCACGGGTTCATGTTGGGGTTCTCCCATATTGCATGGGTCCTTAGCCAAGTAACCAAAGGAGCTGGTAAGGAAAAATTTGTTTGGGGTTTGTCTCAACAATAAGAGTTCGATGATTTGAATCAGTGTTTGTGCTCAACACCAGTACTCTCTTTACCCGACCTACAACATCCATTTGAGATCGAGAAAGATGTTTCAGACTATGTTGTGGGTGCAATTCTCACTCAGCACGGCCACCCAGGAGAATATCACAGTGAGACACTATCAGATATCATCCATAAGTACCCTACTTATGACAAAGAAATGTACTCCATTGTGCAATCTTGTCTACAGTGGAGGCATTACATTCTTGGGAAAGAGATAGTCATCCACATTGATCATAATCCCTTGTAGGGATGATTTTAGGGGCTAAATTTCGCTCATGGGCTAATTTTCCATGGTTTTTCCAGAAACGAGATTCGGTATTTTAAAAATGATTCGCCCAAATTCTATAGGATAAAATTATTTTACCTTAAAAATCGCCAAAATTTTATAAAAACTATATAAAATACTTAGAATTTGAATATTTTTACAAAAATATCGCCAAACTTTTATAGTTGACATATGAAGGATTAGTAAGATTCGCCAAGATTTCTACATTTTAAAATAAATTCCCATCCTTAAAATCATCCCTGATCCCTTGCAGTTCATGCAGACCTGAGGAAAATTGCAGAATGTTTCCATCATAAGTGGTCCACATACTTACAATAGTTCCACCTCAACATCAAGTACAAAATAGGAAGTACCAACCGAGTCCCTGATTGCCTCAGCTGACCTCCAATCGTAGCACTCACCACAGTGCTAGAATCTTGCGGCCACGAAACCTCCAAGTGGCCCCAACTCTATGAAAAAAATCCTGATTTTTCCAACACTTAAAAAATGTTGGGAATGCACTCAGTCGTCACTAATTCCCATCTTCAGAATGGATTGTTGTGCCATATGGGCCATCTCTATGTTCCATCAAGCAAGCGTGAAAATATGATTTGGGAATCCTACTAGAGTCGGGTAGCATGACACTTTGGCATCGAAAAGACAGTGGCAGTGTTGCAACAACATTTCTATTGGCCAAAAATTCGATGGGATGTCAACAAATATATTAGGTCCTGCACTACCTGCGCTATTGCTAAGCCCACCAGTAAGAAACAAGGCCCGTACACCCCTTTGCCTACTCCTAATAGGCCATGGGAATCCATATCAATGGATTACATATTACGCCTTCCAACCACCAAGTGGGGGAATGACTGTGTTTTCATGGTTTTTGATCGCTTTTCTAAAATGGCGCTTCTGGACCCATACAAGAAGAGCATCACCGCGAAGGTCACTACCAAGCTCTTCTTTGAGCAAGTGTGGGTACATTTTGGAATCCCACAAACCATTGTCTCTAATCGGGACAGACATTTCCTAAACACATTCTGGTTGAGCCTCTTGTCACTTCTAGACACCAATCTCACCAAATTCATGGCCTTCCATCCCCAGAAAGATGGATAAACCGAGGTCGTCAATCGAATGATTGTGCATATCCTACGCATGTACAATTCCAAGCACCCTTGCACATGGTACGAGAATCTCCCATATGTTCATCACAACTACAACTGAGCTTTGCATAGCTCAACCAGCCACAGACCCTTTCAGGTGGGATTGGGATTCCAACCATTGGGTCCCATGGACGTTGCACTACCCCTTGTGGCAACCCTAGATGACTCGTCACCTGCTCCAGCTAAAGCTGATAAAGCCACAAGGTTCATTGAGTGGATCCAGCACATCCACCAACAGGTTCAGGAGATTTTACAGAAGTCCAATGCCAAGTACAAGCAATGCCATGATCAACATTGAGTGCCACATAATTTTCAAGTGGGAGACAAAGTTTGGTTGCATTTGCAAAAAGAACGCCTTACAGGGCCCCATCGAAAGCTTCATCCACTTTGTTATGGACCTTAAACCATCATCAAGGCTATGAGAGATAATTTTTTTGAGGTCAACATTCCTCTGTTCCTTGGTCTGCACCCAGTGTTCAACGTGGCTTTACTTCGGCCATATTTCCCACCATTATTGGACACCTCAGAGATAGAAGAACAATTAACACCAACAGAGCTCAACCCTGATTGCATGCAACAAGCATCCAAGGATCAAATTTTGGACACACAAGTCAAGGGGACTTGTGATCTAGGTGGATATCGGTGGCCACCCACCTTTCCCAGCTGGCTCAAAACAACTTTCTAGCAATTTTGATAATTTACTATTTTTAGCAGTTTTTCGGGTCCTGAACTTCCAGAGCCGTTTTGAGGCCCTAAACGACGTTTTTTGGGGTCGCAAAAATTTATCATGTAATTTTATGCAACTGTTGTAGCTCTCGGACAGATCTTTCCAATGGGCTATCATACGCCTAAAACGGAGATCGTATGCAAAAGTTATGACCCCAGGAAGTTGATGTATTGACTTACCCAAATGGGGCCCACATGACTTTTGGCGCTTCATCTCCTAGGGTTAGTTTTTTGGATGTTTAGGGTTTTTGAAACTCCTGTTTATTGTAAAAAGGCCTTGAGAGACTCATTTTAATCATATTCTTGTGAATGAGCACAGCCATCACAACTCTTCTCAGAGATAAGCCGCCACCATTCCAACAAGCTTGTTTTCTGCTGCATTTTATAGTTTCATCTTATTTCCTTATTGAATAGAAAACTAGTTTTACTGTATCTTTGTTATTATGTGTTAAGAATTTGGTAATAATCTATAGTCATTTTGTTCTACTCATAAAATCTGGATCAGTGGCATCAGAGTGGTCTGCTCCTTGTCGTCTTAATGCATGTCCCCAACGAGGTTGAAGTATAAAGATTTGGGTCTCGAGCTATTTTCTCTTGAGGACAAAATCTCTCGCACACCCAAGCGACCTCTCATGGAAGGAGAAAATAAATAGGATGGGATAGGAGATCCTTTCAAACTATTGATTGAGGAAACCCTCACGCAACAGAGGAACAAGATGATGTATAATTTCGCTCAAATCCTTCAGTGACTACCAACAGGCGATGCATCTTCTTCGAGCAGAGGCACCACCCCCTTCAAGGTACAAATAAACTTCGATATTCCTATATTTGAAGGTCAAATAGACACAGATGTTGTAGACAAGTGGTTGAATCTACTAAAAGGGTATTTCTCTGTACATAACTTTTCGAATAGAGAAAATATTACTTTTGCGCTCCCCAAAGTTGTTCCCCATGTCAAAGATTGGTGGGAAACATTTTGTGAGCAAAAGGAAATAGAGGAACCTTCATTATTTACAGTCACGGTCACCTGGGAATCCTTTAGGGATGCTATTAAGGAACAATACTACCCTGTCGAAAATTATGACGACTTGTATACCAAATGGACCACACTGCAGCAAGAAAGAGACCAAGCAGTGCTAAATTTCACAAATATCTTCCATACCTTGTGCACCAAGTTGGGTATCAAAGATTCAGAGAGACATCTACTGCCCAAGTATCGCGGTGCTCTGCATAGATACATCCAGACTGAAATAGAATTTCTAGACATCTCATCCTTGGGCATGGCCTACCGATATGCCATCAAAATTGAGCAGAAGCTCAAACAAAAGATGCGACAATTTGGGTCGAGGAACCCCTCACAACAAAATCTAGGAAAGGGCGGCCCCAACCCATAGAAAAAAGGACAGAGCAAAGATAAACAGTATCAGGACAACCAGTCCAAGCCACAAGCAAAGAAGGACACTAGAAAGACAAAGAAAGATACCGGGAAGTGGTGCGACTTCCATAAGAGCCCTTGGCATAACACTACTGACTGTCGCTCAAAGCAGACGTTGGTGGCTGAAGTGAAAGCCTCTGAATCAGATGTGGGTTCTGACTCTGAATCAGAACCAAAAAGAGGAAGATAGATCACTGAAATGGAACCCAATGCCACCATTGCTACCACCAAGCTCCAGCATGGTGAACCAGATGAGCCAGAAGAAGGAGAGTGCCTCTTCCATTCCCAGATGTGGGAAAAAGGCACCCCACTGCACTTAATTGTTGATAGTGGTACCCAAAAGAACCTCATCTCAACAGAGGTTGTCAAGCGACTAGCCTTGCTGACAACACCGCACCCACAACCCTACACCATTGGATGGCTCCGCCAAGGAAGCAATCTTCGCGTCAGCCAATAGTGTCGACTGTCATACGACATCAAGCCCTTCAAAGATGACGTATTGTGTGATGTTTCTCCTCTCGAAGTTTGTGATGTTCTTTTGGGCCAACCTTATTTATGGAAATGTCATGATGTATATGAGTCTAGGCCTCGTAGTGTTATTATTACTTTGAACAGGAAATTGTACAAGCTACCCAAGGCTATCCCACCTAGTTTTATTTCCTTGATCTCTGCTAAGCAATGCAGGAAGGTCATCTCTCAGACGGGTAAGTTTGTCTTCTTCGTGATCCATTCTCAGAATGAGAGAAAAATCATAGCCACATCCAGGGTCTCTGCAGCCGACCTCTCCACATAGCAGAAGCAAGTAGATAAGGTTGCGGAAGAATACTCGGATATCTTCTCCTCGCCTACCGGGGTACCTCTGCACTGCCACGTCAAGCACCCCATCAATCTGACCCCTGACGCACCACTGCCCAATGGTCCAGTCTATTGTTGCTCTTTGTTGGAGAACGAGGAGATCAAGCGACAGATCCAAGAATTGCTCCACAAGGGACACATCCATCCTATCTCATCACCTTGTGGGAGCCCAATCGTGCTGGTATAGAAGAAAGATGGAACATGGCAACTTTGCATTGATTATCGAGCTTTGAATAAAATCACAGTCAGAAACTGGTACCCGATTCTCCGAATCGACAACCTCCTTAATCAACTGATGGGGGGAAAATACTTCAGTAAGATTGATTTGAAGTCTGGCTACCACCAGGTCTCGACAGAACAGACAGATGTATGAAAGAGCGCCTTCAAGTCAAAGGAAGGCCTTTTTGAATGGTTGGTCATACCCTTTGGTCTGACAAACGCTCCAACCACTTTCATGAGGATGATGGATGATATCTTGCAACCATTCACCAATACTTTTGTAGTGGTGTATCTTGATGACATTCTCATTTACAGCAAGACTTGGGCCGAACACTTGCAGCATATTCAGCAGGTTCTGCACACCCTGCGACAACACAAGCTATATGCCAACTTGGAAAAATGTTCCTTTAGCATGGATAGGGTCCATTACATAGGCTACATCATTGATCAACATGTCATACATGTGGATCTAGCCAAGATCCAAGTCATCCATGACTGGCCAACCCCAACCACACTCACAGAGCTTCAGAGCTTCTTGGGCCTTGCCAATTTCTACCGCAGGTTTGTGTTGGGATTCTCCCATATTGCATGGGCCCTTAGCCAAATAACTAGGGGTGGTGGTAAGGTGAAATTTGCATGGGGCTAGCCCCAAGAACAAGTTTTCGATGATTTAAAGCATCTCTTGTGCTCAGCCCTAGTACTTTCACTAAGAGACCTACAACAACCCTTTGAGATTGAGATTGATGCTTTAGACTATGTTGTGGGTGTCATTCTCACGTAGCACGGCCACCCCGTGGCCTATCATAGTGCGACCCTATCAGATGTTGTCCATAAGTACCCTACTTACAACAAAGAAATGTAGTCCATTGTGCAAGCCTGCCGCTAGTGGAGACATTAAATTCTTGGGAGGGAGACAATCATCCACACTGATCATAAGCCACTGTAGTTCATGTAGACAAAAGTAAAATTGCAGAATGACCGCCATCAAAAGTGGTCCACATACTTGTAGCAATTCCACATCAACATCAAGTATCAAATAGGAAGCACCAACCGTGTCGCTGATTGCCTCAGCAGACCACCAGTCGCGACACTCACCACAGTGCTAGACTCCTGTGGCCATGAGACCTCTAGATGGCCCCAACTCTATGAGATAGACCCAGACTTCACCACCACCTACCAAATGTTGGGTGCAAAGGCAGTTGTCGATAATTTCCATCTTCAGGATGGGTTGTTGTGTCATCTGGGCCATATATGTGTTCCCTCAAGTGAGCGAGCGAAGATGATCTGGGACACTTCAGCATTGAAAAGACAATGGAGATTCACAAAAACATGTCTACTAGCCGAAACTTCGACAGGAGGTCAGCAAGTATATCAGTTCTTGCACTGCTTGCGCTATTGCCAAACCAACCACTAAGAAACAAGGCCTATACACCCCTCTTCCTACTCCTGATAGACCATGGGAATCCATCTCAATGGACTACATGTCGGGCCTCCCATCCACCAAGAAGGGAAATGACTGTGTTTTTGTGGTTGTCGATCCCTTTTCTAAGATGGCGATTCTGGTTTCTTTCAAGAAGAGCATCACAGCAGAAGCCACTGCCAAGATCTTCTTTGAACGAATCTGGGTACATTTTGGAATCCCACAAACCATTGTCTCAAATTGGGACTGTCGATTTTTGAGCACATTCTATTTGAGCCTCTAGTCACTTCTGGACACCAATCTCACCAAATCCACGGCCTTACACCCCCAGACAGATGGCCAAACCGAGGTCATAAATCGAATGATCGTGCATATCTTGTGCATGTATAATTCCAAGCACCCTCGCACATGGGATGAGAGTCTTCCCTATGTCCAGCATAGCTACAACCGAGCCCTGCATAGCTCAACCGGCCACAGCCCCTTTCAGGTGGGGTTGGGATTCCAACCATTGGGTCCCATAGATGTTGCACTTCCCCTTCCGGTCACCTTGACCGACTCCTCTCCTACTCCAACTAAGGCTGACAAAGCCACCCGATTGATTGAGAGGATCTAGCACATCCGCCAACAGGTTCAAGATATCCTACAGAAGTCTAATGACAAGTATAAGCAACGCAATGAACAACATCGAGTTCCACATAATTTTTAGGTGGGCGACAAAGTTTGGTTGAACTTGCAGAAAGAATGCCTTACAAGACCCCATCGATAGCTTCACCCACTCCGATATGGATGGTACACCATCACAAAGGTTGTGGGGGATAATGATTTTGCACTCAACATTCCTCCTTTTCTTAGCCTACACCCAGTGTTCAACGTGGACCTCCTTCGGCCTTATTTCCCACCATTATTGGACACCTCAGACGTAGCAGAACAACTGACACCAAAAGAGATCAACCCCAATTGCATACAATAGGAATCCAGTGATCCGATTGTGGACACAGAAATCAAGAGCACTCGACAACAAAGGATCCAACTTTATCGAGTCGTCAAAGCAGGGCAACTCCTGCACCAAGGCAAGTGGCTCACCCGAGGCCAAATTCAGCAGAAATTTCCTCATCTTATGGGGGAAATAAACGCAATGGAGACCATTACTTCCTAAGGATGGAATATTTATCAAGGTGGATATTGGTGGCCACCCACCTTTCCTAGCTGGCTCAAAACAACTTTCTAGCAATTTTGATAATTTACTATTTTTAGTAGTTTTTCGAGTCCTGAACTTCCGGAGCCATTTTGAGGCCCTAAACGATGTTTGTTGGGGTTGAAAATTTTCATCATGAAATTTTGTGCAACTTTTGTATTCCTCGGATAGATCTTTCCAATGGGATACCATACGCCTAAAACGGAGATCGTATGCAAAAGTTACGACCCCGGGAAGTTGATGTATTGACTTACCCAAACAGGGCCCACATGACTTTTGGCGCTTCATCTCCTAGGGTTAGGTTTTTGGATGTTTAGGGTTTTTAAAACTCTTGTTTATTGTAAAAATGCCTTGAGAGCCTCATTATAATCATCTTCTTGTGAATGAGCATAGCCATCACATCTCTTCTCAAAGATAACCCGCCACCATTCCAGCAAGCTTGTTTTCTGTTGCATTTTATAGTTTCAGCTTATTTCCTTATTGAATAGAAAACCAGTTTTACTGTATCTCTGTTATTATGTGTTAATCATTTGGTAATAATCTATAGTCATTTCAGTCTGATCATAAAATCTAGATTAGTGGTATCAGAGCGGTCTGCTCCTTGTCGTCTTAATGCATGTCCCCAATGAGGTCGGAGTACAAAGATTTGGGTCTCGAGCTTGTGTCTCTTGAGGAAAAAATCTCTCGCACACCCAAGTGACCTCTCATTGAAGGAGAAAATAAAGATGATGGGATAGGATGTCTTTTCAAACTATTGATTGAGGAATCCCTCACGCAAGAGAGGAACGAGATGATGGATAATTTCGCGCAAATCCTTCGGCGACAACCAACAGGCGACACATCTTCTTCGAGCGGAGGCACCGCCCCCTTCAAGGTACAAATAAACTTCGATATTCCTATATTTGGAGGTCATATAGAAGCAGATGTTGTAGACAAGTGGTTGAATCTACTAGAAGGGTATTTCTCTGTCCATAACTTTTTGAATAGAGAAAAGATTACTTTTGCACTCCTCAAAGTCGTTCCCCATGTCAAAGATTGGTGCGAAACTTTCTGTGAGCAAAAGGAAACAGAGGAACCTTCATTTTACAGTCACAGCCACCTGGGAATCCTTTAGGGATGCTATTAAGGAACAATACTACCCTGTCAAAAGTTATGACGACTTGTATACCAAATGGAACACACTGTGGCAAGAAAGAGACCAAGCAGTGCCAGATTTCACAAATATCTTCCATACCTTGTGCACCAAGTTGGGTATCAAAGATTCCGAGAGACATCTAGTGCTCAAGTATCGTGGTGCTCTACATAGATACATCCAAACCGAAATGGAATTTCTGGACATCTCATCCTTGGGCGTGGCCTACCGATATGCCGTCAAAATCGAGTAGAAGCTCAAACAAAAGACGCGACAATTTGGGTTGGGGAACCCCTCACAACAAAATCTAGGAAAAGGCGGCCCAAACCCACAGAAAAAAGGATAGAGAAAAGATGCAAAGTATTAGGACAACCATTCCAAGCCGCAAGCAAAGCAGGAGAACGGAAAGACAAAGAAAGATACCGGGAAGTGGTGCGACTTCCATAAGAGACCTTGGCATAACACTGCTAACTATCACTCAAAGCAGATGTCGGTGGCTAAAGTGAAAGCCTCTAAGTCAGATGTGGGTTCTGACTCTGAGTCAGAACTAGAAAGGGGAAGACAAATCATTGACGCGGAACCCAGTGCCACCATTGCTACCACCAAGCTCCAGCATGGTGAAACAGATGAGCCAGAAGAAGGAGAGCGCCTCTTCCATTCCCAAATGTGAGTAAAAGGCACCCCACTACACTTCATTGTTGATAGTGGTAGCCAGAAGAACCTCATCGCAGCAGAGGTCATCAAGTAGCTGGCCTTTCCCACAACGCCACACCCACAACCCTACACCATTGGATGGCTCCGCCAAGGAAGAGAACTCTGTGTCAGCCAAAAGTGTCGACTGTCGTACGGCATCAAGCCCTTCAAAGATGAGGTATTGTGTGATGTTTCTCCTCTCGAAGTTTGTGATGTACTTTTGGGACAACCTTATTTATGGAAACATCATGTTGTATATGAGTCTAGGCCTCGTAGTGTTATTATTACTTTGAATTAGAAATTTTACAGGATACCCGAGGCTGTCCCACCTAGTGCTATTTCCTTTATCTCTGCTAAGCAATGCAGGAAGGTCATCTCTCAGAAGGGTAAGTATGTCTTCTTCATGATCTGCTCTCAGAATGAGAGAAAAATCACAACCACATCCAGGCTCTCTACGGCTGACCTCTCCACACAGCAGAAGAAAGTAGATAAGGTCGTGGAAGAATACTCGGATATCTTCTCCTCGCCTACCAGGGTACCTCTGCACTACCAGGTCAAGCACCCGATCAATCTGACCCCCGATGCACCGCTTCCCAATGGGCTAGTCTATCACCGCTCTATGTTGGAGAATGAGGAGATCAAGTGACAGATCCAGGAATTTCTCCACAAGGGGCACATCCGTCCTAGCTCATCACCTTGCGAGAACCCAATCATGTTGGTATAGAAGAAAGATGGAACTTTGCGAGTTTGCATTGATTATCGAGCTCTAAATAAAATCACAATCAGAAACTAATACCCGATTCCCCAAATCGACAACCTCCTTGATCAACTCATGGGGGGCAAATACTTCAGTAAGATTGATCTGAAGTCTGGCTACCACCAGGTCCCGATAGAATAGACAGATGTATGGAAGACTACCTTCAAGTCAAATGAAGGCCTTTTTGAATGGTTGGTCCTGCCCTTCGGTCTGAAAAACGCTCCAGCCACTTTCATGGGGATGATGGATGATATCCTGCGACCATTCACCAATACTTTTGTAGTGGTGTATCTTGATGACATTCTCATTTACAGCAAGACTTGGGCCAAACACTTGCAGCATATTCAATAGGTTTTGCACACCCTGTGACAGCACAAGCTATATGCCAACTTGGAAAAATTCTCCTTCAGCATGGACAGGGTCCATTACCTAGGCTACATCATTGATCAACATGGCGTACATGTGGATCTAGACAAGATCCAAGTCATCCATGACTGGCCAACCCCAACCACACTCATGGAGCTTCGGAGCTTCTTGGGCCTTGCTAATTTCTACCGCAGGTTTGTGTTGGGATTCTCCCATATTGCATGGGCCCTCAACCAAATAACCAAGGGTGGTGGTAAAGAGAAATTTGCATGGGGCCATCCCCAACAACAAGCGTTCAATGATCTGAAGCAGCGCTTGTGCTTAGCCCCAGTACTTTCACTACCAAACCTGCAACAACCCTTTAAGATTAAGACTAATGCTTCAGACTATGTTGTGGGTGTCGTTCTCATGCAGCACGGCCACCATGTGGCCTATCATAGTGAGACCCTATCAAATGTTTTCCATAAGTACCCTACTTATGACAAAGAAATGTACTCCATTGTGCAAGCCTGCCGCCAGTGGAGACATTACATTCTTGGGAGGGAGACATTCATCCACACTGAACATAAGCCACTGCAATTCATGCAGACACAAAGAAAATTGTAGAATGACCACCATCAAAAGTGGTCCACATACTTCCAGCAATTCCACCTCAACATCAAGTATAAAACAGGAAGCACCAACCATGTTGTTGATTGCCTCAGCAGACCAACAGTTGTAGAACTCACCACAGTACTAGACTCCTGCAGCCATGAGACCTCTGGATGGCCCCAACTCTATGAGATAGACCTGGACTTCGCCACCAACTACCAAATGTTGGGTGCAAAGGTATTTGTCGATAATTTCCATCTTCAGGATGGGTTTTTGTGTCATCTGGGCCATATATGTGTTCCCTCAAGTGAGCGAGCGAAGCTGATCTGGGAAGCCCACTACAGCGAGGTGGCAAGACACTTCAGCATCAAAAAGACAGTGGTGATGCTACAAAAACATTTCTACTGTCAGAAACTTCGACAGGAGGTGAGAAAGTATATCAGGTCTTGCACTGTTTGCGCTATTGCCAAACCAACCACTAAGAAATAGGGCCTGTACACCCCTCTTCCTACTCCTGACAAACCATGGGAATCCATCTCAATGGACTACATGTCGAGCCTCCTGTCCACCAAGCAGGGAAATGACTGTGTTTTTGTGGTTGTCGATCGCTTTTCTAAGATGGCGATTATGGTTGCTTGCAAGAAGAGTATCACAGTAGAAGCCACTGCCAAGCTCTTCTTTGAATGAGTCTGGGTACATTTTGGAATCCCACAAACCATTGTCTCAGATCGGGATAGTCAATTTCTGAGCATATTCTAGTCGAGCCTCTGGTCACTGCTAGACACCAAGCTCACCAAATCCATGGCCTTCCACCCCCAGACAGATGGCCAAACCGAGGTCATAAATCGAATGATCATGCATATCCTGCGCATGTATAATTCAAAGAACCCTTTCACATGAGATGAGAGTCTTCCCTATGTCCATCATAGCTACAACTGAGCCTTGCATAGCTCAACTGNGGCCAAACCGAGGTCATAAATCGAATGATCATGCATATCCTGCGCATGTATAATTCAAGGAACCCTTTCACATGAGATGAGAGTCTTCCCTATGTCCATCATAGCTACAACTGAGCCTTGCATAGCTCAACTGACCACAGCCCCTTTCAGGTGGGGTTGGGATTCCAACCATTGGGTCCCATAAATGTTGCACTTCCCCTTTCGGTCACCTCCACTGACTCCTCTCCTACTCCAACTGAGGCTGACAAAGCCACCCGATTCATTGAGAGGATTCAACACATCCACCAACAGGTTCAGGATATCCTACAGAAGTCTAATGAAAAGTACAAGTAGTGCCATGATCAACAACGGGTGCCACATAAGTTTCAGGTGGGCGAAAAAGTTTGGTTGAACTTGCAGAAAGAACGCCTTACAGGACCCCATCAGTAGCTTTGCCCACTCCGATATGGATCGTACACCATCACCAAGGCTGTGGGGGATAATTATTTTGCACTCAACATTCCTCCTTTCCTTGGCCTGCACCCAGTGTTCAACGTGGACCTCCTTCTGCCTTATTTCCCACCATTATTGGACACCTCAGACGCAGCAGAACAACTGACACCAACAGAGCTCAACCCTAACTACATACAATAGGCATCCAGTGATCATATTGTGGACACACAGATCAACGACACTCAACAACAAAGGATCCATCTTTATCGAGTTGTCAAAGCAGGGCAGCTCCTGCACCAAGGCAAGTGGCTCACCCGGGGCCAAATTCAGCAGAAATTTCCTCATCTGATGGGGGAAATCAATGCAATGGAGACCATTGATTCCTAAGGATGGAGGATTGATCTAGGTGGATATCAGTGGCCACCCACCTTTCCCAGCTGGCTCAAAACAACTTTCTAGCAATTTTGATAATTTACTATTTTTAGCAGTTTTTCAGGTCCTAAACTTCCGGAGCCGTTTTGGGTCCCTAAACAACGTTTTTTGGGGTTGCAAAATTTCAACTTAAAAATTCATGCAACTGTTGTATTCCTCGGATAGATCTTTCCAATGGGCTATCATACACCTAAAACAGAGATCGTATGCAAAATTTACGACCCCGGGAAGTTGATGTACTGACTTACCCAAACAGGGCCCACATGACTTTTGGCGCTTCATCTCCTAGGGTTAGGTTTTTGGATGTTTAGGGTTTTTGAAACTCATGTTTATTGTAAAAAGGCCTTGAGAGCCTCATTGTAATCATCTTCTTGCGAATGAGCGTGCTCGTCACATCTCTTCTCAAAGATAAGCCGCCACCATTCCAGCAAGTTTGTTTTCCGCTTCATTTTACAGTTTCAGCTTATTTCCTTATTGAATAGAAAACCAGTTTTACTGTATCTCTGTTATTATGTGTTCAGAATTTGGTAATAATCTGTAGTAATTTTTTTCTACTCATAAAATCCAAATCAGTGGTATCAGAGTGGTCTGCTCCTTGTTGTTTTAATGCATGTCCCCAATGAGGTCGGAGTACAAAGATTTGGGTCTCGAGCTTGTTTCTCTTGAGGACAAAATCTCTCACACACCCAAGCGAACTCTCATGGAAGGAGAAAAGAAAGATGACAGGATAGTAGATCCTTTCAAACTATTCATTGAGGAAGCCCTCACGCAATAGAGGAACTATATGATGGATAATTTCGCACAAATCCTTCGACGACTACCAACAGGCGACGCATCTTCTTCGAGTGGAGGCACCGCCCCCTTCAAGGTACAAATAAACTTCTATATTCTTATATTTGAAGGTCAGATAGATGCAGATGCTGTAGACAAGTGGTTGAATCTACTAGAATGGTATTTCTCTATCCATAACTTTTCGAATAGAGAAAAGATTACTTTTGCGCTCCTCAAAGTTGTTCCCCATGTCAAAGATTGGTGGGAAACTTTCTGTGAGCAAAAGGAAACAGATGAACCTTCATTATTTACAATCACGACCACCTGGGAATACTTCAGGGATGCTATTAAGGAACAATACTACCCTGTCAGAAGTTATGACGACTTGTATACCAAATGGACCACACTGCGGAAAAAAAGAGACCAAGCAGTGCCAGATTTCACAAATTTCTTCCATACCTTGTGCACAAAGTTGGGTATCAAATATTCAGAGAGACATCTGGTGCTCAAGTATCACAATGCTCTACATAGATACATCCAAACCAAAATGGAATTTTTGGATATCTCATCCTTGGGTGCGGCCAACCGATATGCGTTAAAATCGAGTAGAAGCTCAAACAAAAGATGTGACAATTTGGGTTGGGGAACTCCTCACAACAAAAGCCAGGAAAGGGCGGCCCCAACCCATAGAAAAGATGCACAGAGAAAAGATGCACAGTATCAGGACAACCAGTCCAAGCCGCAAGAAAAGAAGGAGACCGGAAAGACAAAGAAAGATACCGGGAAGTGGTGCAACTTCCATAAGAGCCCTTGGCATAACACTGCTGACTGTCGCTCAAAGTAGATGTTGGTGGCTGAAGTGAAAGCCTCTGAATTAGATGCAGGTTATGACTCTAAGGCAGAACCAGAAAAGGTAAGATAGATCATTGATGCGGAACCCAGTGCCACCGTTTCTACCACCAAGCTCCAGCATGGTGAAACAGACAAGCCAGAAGAAGGAGAGCTCCTCTTCCATTCCCAGATGTGGGTAAAAGGCACCCCACTACACTTCATTGTTGATAGTGGTAGCCAGAAGAACCTCATCCCAACAGAGGTCGTCAAGCGGTTGTCCTTGCTGACAACGCCGCACCCATAACCCTACACCATTGGATGGCTCCGCCAAGGAAGCGATCTCCGTGTCAGCCAACAGTGTCGACTGTCATACGGCATCAAGCCCTTCAAAGATGAGGTATTGTGTGATGTTTCTCTTCTCCAAGTTTTTGATTTTCTTTTGGGCCAACCTTATTTATGGAAACATCATGTTGTATATGAGTCTAGGCCTCATAGTGTTATTATTACTTTGAATAGGAAATTGTATAGGATACCCGAGGTTGTCCCACCTAGTGCTATTTCCTTTATCTTTGCTAAGCAATGCAAGAAGGTCATCTCTCAGACGGGTAAGTTTGTCTTCTTCATGATATTCTCTCAGAATGAGAGAAAAATCATAGCCACATAAAGGGTCTATGCGACTGACCTCTCCACACAGAAAAAGTAAGTAGATAAGGTCGTGGAAGAATACTCGGATATCTTCTCCTCGGCTACAGGGTACCTCTGCACTGCTAGGTCAAGCACCCCATCGATTTGACCCCCAGCGCATCGCTGCCCAATGGGCTAGTCTATCGCCACTCTTTGTTGGAGAATGAGGAGATAAAGTGACAGATCCAAGAATTTCTCCACAAGGGGCACATCCGTCCTATCTCATCACCTCGCAGGAGCCCAATCGTGCTAGTACAAAAGAAAGATGGAACCTGGCGACTTTGCATTTATTATCAGGCTCTAAATAAAATCACAGTCAGAAATCGTTACCCGATTCCCCGAATCGACAACATCCTTGATCAACTCATGGGGGCCAAATACTTCAGTAAGATTGATCTGAAGTCTGACTACCATCAGGTCCCGATAGAACATATAGATGTATGGAAGACCGCCTTCAAGTCAAAGGAAGGCCTTTTTGAATAGTTGCTCATGCCCTTTGGTATGACAAACGCTCCAACCACTTTCATGAGGATGATGGATGATATCCTATGACCATTCACCAATAATTTTGTAGTGGTGTATCTTGATGACATTCTCATTTACAGCAAGACTTGGGTTGAACATTTGCAGCATATTCAGCAGGTTCTGTACACCCTGCGACAGCACAAGCTATATGCCAACTTGGAAAAATGCTTCTTTGGCATGGACAGGGTCCATTACCTAGGCTACATCATTGATAAACATGGCGTACATGTGGATCCAGCCAAGATCCAAGTCATCCATGACTGTCCAGTGCCAACCACACTCACGGAGCTTCAGAGCTTCTTGGGCCTTGCCAATTTCTACCGCATGTTTGTGTTGGGATTCTCCCATATTTCATGGGCTCTCAGCCAAATAACTAGGGGTGGTGGTAAGGTGAAATTTGCATGGGGCCAGCCCCAACAACAAGTGTTCGATTATTTGAAGCAATTCTTGTGCTCAACCCCAATACATTCACTACCAGACCTCTAGCAGCCCTTTGAGATTGAGACTGATGCTTCAGACTATGTTGTGGATGTCGTTCTCACGCAGTACATCCACCCCGTGGCCTATCATAGTGTGACCCTATCAGATGATGTCCATAAGTACCCTACTTACGACAAAGAAATGTACTCCATTGTGCAAGCCTTCTGCCAGTGGAGACATTACATTCTTGGGAGGGAGACAGTCATCCAAACTGATCATAATCCACTGCAGTTCATGTAGACACAAGGAAAATTGCAGAATGACCGCCATCAAAAGTGGTCCACATACTTGTAGCAATTCCACCTCAACATCCATTATAAAACATGAAGCACCAAGCATGTCACTGATTTCCTTAGCAGACCACCAGTCGCGACACTCACCACAGTGCTAGGCTCCTGCGGCCATGAGACCTCTGGATGGCCCCAACTCTATGAGACAGACCCGAACTTCGCCACCACCTACCAAATGTTGGGTGCAAAGGCAGTTGTCGATAATTTCCATCTTTAGGATGGGTTGTTGTGTCGTCTGGGCCATATATGTGTTCCCTCAAGTGAGTGAGTGAAGACTATCTGGGAAGCCCACTACAGCCGAGTGGTAGGACACTTCGACGTTGAAAAGATAGTGGCGATGCTACAAAAACATTGCTACTAGTTGAAACTTCGACAGGAGGTTGGCAAGTATATCAGGTCTTGCACTGCTTGTGCTATTGCCAAACCAACCATTAAGAAACAGGGCCTGTACACCCCTCTTCCTACTCTTGAAAGACAATGGGAATCCATCTCAATGGACTACATGTCAGGCCTCCCATCCACCAAGTGGGGAAATGACTGTGTTTTTGTGGTTGTCGATCGTTTTTATAAGATGGTGATTCTGGTTGCTTGCAAGGAGAGCATCACAGTAGAAGCCACTGCCAAGCTCTTCCTTGAACGAGTCTGGGTACATTTTGGAATCCCATAAGCCATTGTCTCAGATCGGGACAGTTGATTTCTCAACACATTCTGGTTGAGCCTCTGGTCACTGCTAGACACCAAGCTCACCAAATCCATGGCCTTCCACCCCAAGACAGATGGCCAAACTGAGGTCGTAAATTGAATGATCGTGCATATCCTACGCATGTCTAATTCCAAGAACCCTAGCACATGGGATGAGAGTCTTCCCTATGTCCAGCATAGCTACAACCGATCCCTACATAGCTCAACCGGCCAGAGCCCCTTTTAGGTGGGGTTGGGATTCCAACCATTAGGTCCCATTGATGTTGCACTTCTCCTTCTAGTCACCTCAATAGAGTCCTCTCCTACTCCAACTGAGGCTGACAAAGCCACCTGATTCATTGAGAGGATCTAGCACATCCATCAATAGGTTCAGGATATCCTATAGAAGTCTAATGACAAGTACAATCAGTGCCATGATCAACATCCGCTTCCACATAAGTTTCAGGTGGGCGACAAAGTTTGGTTGAAATTGCAAAAATAATTCCTTACAGGACCCCATCGATAGATTTTCCCACTCCGATATGGGCGGTACACCATCACCAAGGCTGTGGGGGATAATGCTTTTGTGTTCAACATTCCTCCTTTCCTTGGCCTGCACCCAGTCTTCAATGTGGACCTCCTTCGGCCTTATTTCCCACCATTATTGGACACCTCAGACGTAGCAGAACAACTAACACCAATAGAGATCAACACCGACTACATACAACAGGCATCCAGTGATCAGATTGTGGACACACAGATCAAGGGCACTCGACAAAAAAGGATCCATCTTTATCGGGTCGTCAAAGCAGGGTAGCTCCTGCACCAAGGCAAGTGGCTCACCCATGGAAAAATTCAGCAGAAATTTCCTCATATGATGGGGGAACTCAACACAATGGAGACCATTGCTTCCTAAGGATGGAGGATTGATCCAAGTGGATATCGGTGGCCACCCACCTTTCCCAACTAGCTCAAAACAACTTTCTAGCAATTTTGATAATTTACTATTTTTAGCAGTTTTTCGGGTCCTGAACTTTTGGAGTCGTTTTGAGGCCCTAAACGACATTTTTTGGGGTCACAAAATTTCATCATGAAATTTTGTGCAACTGTTGTATTCCTCGGATAGATATTTCCAATGGGATATCATATTCCTAAACCGGAGATTATATTCAAAAGTTACGACCCCGAGAAGTTGATGTACTGACTTACCCAAACAGGGCCCACATGACTTTTGGCGCTTCATCTCCTAGGGTTAGGTTTTTGGATGTTTAGGGTTTTTGAAACTCTTGTTTATTGTAAAAAGGACTTGAGAACCTCATTGTAATCATCTTCTTGCAAATGAGCACAACTGTCACATCTCTTCTCATAGATAAGCCGCCACCATTCCAGCAAGCTTGTTTTCCGCTGCATTTTATAGTTTCAGCTTATTTCCTTATTGAATAGAAAACCAGTTTTACTGTATCTCTGTTATTATGTGTTAAGAATTTGGTAATAATTTGTAGTCATTTCATTCTACTCATAAAATCTAGATCAGTGGTATCAGAGTGGTCTGCTCCTTGTTGTCTTAATGCATGTCCCCAACGAGGTCGAAGTATAAAGATTTGGGTCTCAAGCTTGTTTCTCTTGAGGACAATCTCTAGCACACCCAAGCGACCTCTCATGGAAGGAGAAAAGAAAGATTATGGGATAGGAGATCCTTTCAAATTGTTGATTGAGGAAGCCCTCATGCAACAGAGGAACGAGATGATGGATAATTTCACGCAAATCCTTCGGCGACTACCAACAGGTGACGCATCTTCTTCAAGCGGAGGCACTGCCCCCTTTAAAGTACAAATAAACTTCGATATTCCTATATTTGAAGGTTAGATAGACATAGATGTTGTAGACAAGTGGTTGAATCTACTAGAAGGGTATTTCTCTGTACATAACTTTTTGAATAGAGAAAAGATTACTTTTGCACTCCTCAAAGTTGTTCCCCATGTCAAAGATTGGTGGGAAACTTTCTGTGAGCAAAAGGAAACAGAGGAACCTTCATTATTTATAGTCATGACCACCTGGGAATCCTTCAGGGATGCTATTAAGGAACAATACTACCCTGTTAGAAGTTATGACGACTTGTATACCAAATGGACCACACTGCGGCAAGAAAGAGACCAAGCAGTGCCAGATTTCACAAATATCTTCCATACCTTGCGCACTAAGTTGGGTATCAAAGATTCGGAGAGACATCTGGTGCTCAAGTATCGTGGTGCTCTACATAGATACATCCAGATCAAAATGTAATTTCTGGACATCTCATCCTTAAGTGTGGCCTACCGATATTCCGTCAAAATCGAGCAGAAGCTCAAACAAAAGACGCGACAATTTGGGTTGAGGAACCCCTCACAACAAAATCCAGGAAAGGGCAGCCCCAACCCATAGAACAAAGGACAGAGCAAAGATGCACAGTATCAGGAAAACCAGTCCAATCCGCAAGCAAAGAAGGACACTGGAAAGACAAAGAAAGATACCGGGAAGTGGTATGACTTCCATAAGAGCCCTTGGAATAACAATGTTGACTGTCACTCAAAGGATACATTGGTGGCTAAAGTGAAAGCCTCTAAATCAGATGCGGGTTCTAACTCTGAGTCAAAACCAGAAAGGGGAAGATAGATCATTGATGTGGAACCCAGTGCCACCGTTACTACCACCAAGCTCCGGCATGGTGAACCAGACGAGCCAGAAGAAGGAGAGCGCCTCTTCCATTCCCAGATGTGGGTAAAAGGCACCCCACTACACTTCATTGTTGATAGTGGTAGCCAAAAGAACCTCATCTCAGCAGAGGTCGTCAAGTGGTTGGCCTTGCCGACAATGCCACACGCACAACCCTACAACATTGGATGGATCCGCCAAGGAAGCAATTTCCATGTTAGACAATAGTGTCAACTGTCGTACGACATCAAGCCCTTCAAAGATGAGGTATTGTGTGATGTTGCTCCTCTCGAAGTTTATGATGTTATTTTGGGCCAACCTTATTTATGGAAACATCATGTTCTATATGATTCTAGGCCTCATAGTGTTATTATTACTTTGAACAGGAAATTGTAAAGGATACCCAAGGCTATCCCACCTAGTGTTATTTCCTTGATCTCTACTAAGCAATGCAGGAAGGTCATCTCTCAGACGGGTAAGTTTTTCTTCTTCGTGGTCCACTCTCAAAATGAGAGAAAAATCACAGCCACATCTAGGGTCTCTGCGGTCGTCCTCTCCACACAATAGAAGCAAGTAGATAAGGTCGTGGAATAATACTTGGATACCTTCTCTTCATCTACCAAGGTACCTCTACACTTCCAGGTCAAGAACCCCATCGATCTGACCCTCGGCATACCGCTGCCCAATGGGTTAGTCTATTGCCACTCTCTGTTAGAGAATGAGGATATCAAGCGACAGATCCAAGAATTTCTCCACAAGGGGCACATCCATCCTAGCTCATCACCTTGCGGGAGCCCAATCATGCTGGTATAGAAGAAATATGGAACTTGGCGACTTTGCATTGATTATCGGGCTCTTAATAAAATCATAGTCATAAACTGGTACTGGATTCCTTGAATCGACGACCTCCTTGATCAACTCATGGGGGATAAATACTTCAGTAAGATTATCTAGAAAGAATAGCTAGATGTATGGAAGACTGCCTTCAAGTCAAAGGAAGGCCTATTTGAATGGTTGGTTATGCCCTTTGGTCTGAAAAACGCTCCAGCCACTTTCATGAGGATGATGGATGATATCTTGCGACCATTCACCAATACTTTTGTAGTGGTGTATCTTGATGACATTCTCATTTACAACAAGACTTGGGCCGAACACTTGTAGCATATTCAGTAGGTTTTGCACACCCTGTGATAGCACAAGCTATATGCCAACTTGGAAAAATGATCCTTTGGCATGGACAGGGTCCATTACCTAGGCTACATTATTGATCAACATGGCGTACATGTGGATCCAGCCAAGATCTAAGTCATCCATGACTGGCCAGCCCCAACCACACTCACGGAGCTTCGGAGCTTCTTGGGCCTTGCCAATTTCTACCGCATGTTTGTGTTGGGATTCTCCCATATTGCATGGGCCCTCAACCAAATAACCAGGGGTGGTGGTAAGGTGAAATTTGCATGGGGCCAGCCCCAACAACAAGTGTTCGATGATTTGAAGCAGCGCTTGTGCTCAGCCCCAGTACTTTCACTACCAGACCTGCAATAGCCCTTTGAGATTGAGACTGATGCTTCAGACTATGTTGTGGGTGTTGTTCTCATGCAGCGCGACCACCCCATGGCCTATCATAGTGAGACCCTATCAGATGTTGTCCATAAGTACCCTACTTACGACAAAGAAATGTACTCCATTGTGCAATCCTGTCGCCAGTGGAGACATTACATTCTTGGGAGGGAGACAGTCATCCACACTGATCATAAACCACTGCAGTTCATGCAGACACAAGGAAAATTGCAGAATGACCTCCATCAAAAGTGGTCCACATACTTGCAGCAATTCCACCTCAACATCAAGTATAAAAGAGGAAGCACCAACTGTGTCGCTGATTGCCTCAGCAGACCACCAGTCACAACACTCACCATAGTGCTAGACTCCTACGGCCATGAGACCTCTGGATGGCCCCAACTCTATGAGACAGACCCAGACTTCGCCACCACCTACCAAATGTTGGTTGCAAAGGCAGTTGTCGATAATTTCCATCTTCAAGATGGGTTTTTGTGTCGTCTGGGCCATATATGTGTTCCCTCAAGTGAGCGAGCGAAGCTGATCTAGGAAGCTCACTACAGCCGGTTGGCAGGACACTTCGACGTCGAAAAGACAGTGGCGATGCTACAAATACATTTCTACTGGAAAAAACTTCGACAGTAGGTCAAAAAGTATATTAGGTCTTGCACTGCTTGCGCTATTGCCAAACCAACCACTAAGAAATAGGGCATGTACACCCCTCTTCCTACTCCTGAAAGACCATGGGAATCCATCTCAATGGACTACACATCGGACCTCCCGTCCACCAAGCAGAGAAATGACTGTGTTTTTGTGGTTGTCGATCACTTTTCTAAGATGGAGATTATGGTTGCTTGCAAGAAGAGAATCACAACAGAAGCCACTGCCAAGCTCTTCTTTGAATGAGTCTAGGTACATTTTGGAATCCCACAAACCATTGTCTCAGATCAGGATAGTCGATTTCTCATCACATTCTGGTCGAGCCTCTAGTTACTACTAGACACCAAGATCACCAAATCCACGGCCTTCCACCCCCAGACAGATGGCCAAACCAAGGTCGTAAATCGAATGATCGTGCATATCCTGCGCATGTATAATTCCAATCACCCTCGCACATGGGATGAGAGTCTTCCCTATGTCCATCATAGCTACAACCAAGCCCTGCATAGCTCAACCGACCATAGCCCCTTTTAGGTGGGGTTGGGATTCCAACCATTGGGTCCCATAGATGTTGCACTTTCCCTTCTGGTCACCTCGACTGACTCCTCTCCTACTCCAACTAAGGCTGACAAAACCACCCGATTCATTGAGAGGATCCAACACATCCGCTAATAGGTTCAAGATATCCAACAGAAGTCTAATGACAAGTACAAGCAGCGCCATGATCAACATCGGGTTCCACATAATCTTCAGGTGGGTGACAAAGTTTGGTTGAACTTGCAGAAAGAATGCCTTACAAGACCCCATCGGTAGCTTCACCCACTCTAATATGGGTCGTACACCATCACCAAGGTTGTGGGGGATAATTATTTTGCACTCAACATTCCTCCTTTCCTTGGCTTGCACCCAGTGTTCAACATGGACCTCCTTCGACCTTATTTCCCACCATTATTGGACACCTTAGACGTAGCAGAACAACTGACACCAACAGAGCTCAACCTTGACTGCATACAATAGGCATCTAGTGATTATATTGTGGACACATAGATCAAGGGCACTCAACAACAAAGGATCTAGCTTTATCGAGTCGTCAAAGTAGGTCAGCTCCTACACCAAGGCAAGTGGCTCACCTAGGGCCAAATTCAACAGAAATTTCCTCATCTGATGGGGGAACTCAATGCAATGGAGACCATTGCTTCCTAAGGATGGATGATTTATCCAAGTGGATATTGGTGGCCACCCACCTTTCCCAACTGGATCAAAACAACTTTCTAACAATTTTGATAATTTTCTATTTTTAGAAGTTTTTCAGGTCCTGAACTTCCGTAGCTGTTTTGAGGCCCTAAACGACGTTTTTTGGGGTCGTAAATTTTCATCATGCAATTTTGTGCAACTATTGTATTCCTCGGATAGATCTTTCCAATGGGCTACCATACGCCTAAAACAGAGATCGTATGCAAAAGTTACTACCCCGGGAAGTTGATGTACTGACTTACCCAAACGGGGCCCACATGACTTTTGGCACTTCATCTCCTAGGGTTAGGTTTTTGGATGTTTGGGGTTTTTGAAACTCCTGTTTATTGTAAAAATGCCTTGAGAGCCTCATTGATCTTCTTCCAAATGAACGCAACCATCACATCTCTTCTCAAAGATAATCCGCCACCATTCCAGCAAGCTTGTTTTTCGCTGCATTTTACAGTTTCATCTTATTTCCTTATTGAATAGAAAACCAGTTTTATTGTATATCTGTTATTATGTGTTAATCATTTGGTAATAATCCATAGTCATTTCTTTCTTCTCATAAAATCCGGATCAACTCGCCACCAGAGGATCCAGGTTTATCGAGTTGTCAAAGCAGGGCAGCTCCTGCACCAAGGCAAGTGGCTCACCAGGGGCCAAATTCAACAGAAATTTCCTCATCTGATGGGGGAACTCAACGCAATGGATACCATTTCTTCCTAAGTAGGGAGGATTTATCTAGTTGGATATCGGTGAACACCCACCTTCTCCAACTAGCTCAAAATAGTTTTCTGGAAATTTTGGCAATTTACTATTTTTAGCAGTTTTAAACTTCAGGGGCCAGTTTAAGGGCCTAAAAGACATTTTTTCATGATCAGGTCTCTCAAATATAGTTTAAGGCTATTATTGAGACCCCTAAATGAATCTCCTCATCAATACCTTTCCAACGAGCTATCATGCACCCTAAACGGAGATCGTATGCAAAAGTTACGACCCTAGAAAGTTAATGTACTAACTTACCCCAACGAGGCCCACATGACTTTTGGCACTTCATCTCCCAGGGTTAGGTTTTTGGATGTCTAGGGTTTTGGCATTCATCTTTATTGTAAAAATTCCTTCAAAGCCTCATTGTACTCATCTTCTTGCGAATGAGCACAACCGTCACATCTCTTCTCAGAGATAAGCCGCCACCATTCCAGCAAGCTTGTTTTCCGCTGCATTTTACAGTTTCATCTTATTTCCTGAGTTAATAGAAACCAGTTTTATTGTATCTCTGTTGTTTTATTTCATTTGTTATATGTTTTTGTATTAAAGATTAATAATAATCTACATCCACTTCATTCTACTCATAAAATATGGATCATGTAGTTAGGGTTTCAAGCGGAGAATGAAAAATAATTATAACATCTACACTACTTCTCATATTGTCTATTATAGCTACAATTTTGAAATTGCATGGCCACTCTATATCTATTCACACTAGTTTGACTAAAATCCATGCATTCTATCAAAATATATCCAATCTATGAACCATGGAGCCACCACCATAAAAATTGTTAATTTTAAATTAGCAATAACTTTACTTCTCAGACTCTACCCCTTATGGAACAAATAATTCCACAAGCCATGCTTTCTACAAAAAATACAACCCACACATGTCCAATACAATGATACTCATAACATATTTATTGACTTGAATAAAACTATGACCTCAAAACAAGAACTCTAGCTTTAAAATCCCATTTTGTTTGGTAAAAAACACCAAAATCAACCTTTGAATCGAAAAGTGGTGCCATTGGTAGTGCCATTTTTTTCAGGGTTAAAATTATGATATTTTTCAACCATGGCCTTCACAAACTCATAATGTTGCCAACAAAAACCTTAAAATTAACCCTTGAATCGAAAAGTGGCACCAATAACAACACCTATTTTTCTTTTAGAGGTCAAAATTATGACTTATTTGAAAGGATGGCCTTAACAAGTTGTATTGTTACAACAAAAAGATTAAAATCAACCTCATAATTGAAAAGTGGCACTCCATCATTTTCTTCGGAGTCAAAACTGCAACTTTTTTTTAGACCCATGGCCTTGACAATCAGTGCCATTATAAGAAAAATATTTAAATCAACCTCCAAATCAGAAAGAGGTGATATCAGTAGCACCCCCTTCTTTTTTTTGGGCATAAAATTGCAACATTTTTTAATCGTGGTATATAGCCCCGAGGTGTTGCAAAAAAAATCA
>JASDQU010101081.1:209219-219927 GCA_032191745.1 Picea mariana | reverse complement strand
TATATATATATATATATATATATATATATATATATATATATATATATATATATATATATATAACTTTTGGTGTTTTATTTATCATGCATTTGTAAAACTATTTCAAAATTATCCCATAGAATAACAGCTACTTGAGTTATAAGTTATAGTTAATATATATGTAACATAAATGTAGTGGTGTAAAACTATTTCAAAATTGTTTGTATGGAATGTAGGTTTATTCAACTTTAAGGACCCTTTAAACAGACTTGTAAAAAAAATATCAGTTTTTCACCAATACTATTATTAGTCACTGTCATAGGCATAGAGGGACTATAGCAATTGATAATTCGTTGACTACATATTAGTTTGTCCTTTGACCAGAAATATGTCCATAATACCTATTGTTGGAGGTAGGGAATTAAAAGCATATATTTTTATATAATAAAAAGTACCATATATGTACTGATCTGATTGGATAACAGATTGGAGGTCTTATTGTTAGTTTCTCTATTCCAAATGTTTTATATGGCAACATATCCAAAGTTTTTCTCGTATACAATCTTTTTTAATAATATTTTTTCCTATGTATTGCTTGAAGGTGAATTAATGCTAACATTAGTTTGAATATTTGTATTAGAATTTTTTGCTACCTGAATATATCCCTAAGTTTTTATTTGTACTAAACATATTGAAATGTTTTGATATCCAAGTTTTATAGTGATTGAGAATTCCAAAGTTTATAACGTCCTTGCTGCAAGTATTTGTATTGAAATGTATTGACACTTTTTTCGAGATGCCTCAATACACCTGAGAACTTAAATGTTTACATGACGCGACGTCCTCCAACAAGCCTGACAACTTAAATGTTTGCATACCGCGAGGTCCTTAGACAACCTAACAGGCTTAAATGTTTATCTAAATATGCTTATCAGAGTACATTTTTCCTCAAAATTTTCCACACAATGTTACTGAAATTGCACAGTCTTGTTGTCCACTGCTAGTTGAATAGCCATTGTATGTTTCATCGTTCTTCTACCTTTGCAATGCAATTTCGTCATCGTTGAGGCTACATACATTGTTTACTGGTTCAGTGAGTGCTTCTTCTTTGTTGGTTTGTCTGTTGCTTCTTGTTGTTATTTTAGTCGTGATTCGACCTACGCTTTTGCATTTCATCGTTTCAAAGTAAGTTTCCATGCCATAGTTTCATTTTCTATTTCTTGTTTGTTGTTTAGTGTTTGCAGATTGCAAGTAAGGATGTTTTCTTATTTGTAGTGGCATGGTCGTCGTATGTTTTCGGTTCCTTTTGTGCTTGGGATGCAGTTTCATATTCATTGGAGATACATATGTTCTTTACTGGCTCGGTGGTTCTTGTTGGTTCGTTGGTTCGTGGGTTGTTGGTTATGTTTATTTGGCTCGGGTTTACGCTTTGGGGCCCTAGGGGTGTGGTTCGACCTGTTCGTGCTTTCTCGTTGGTTTGGTGCTTGTTGTTTTATTTTGTTTGATTCGACCTTGCAGTGTTGGGGTCCAACGCCAATGGTTGAAGATTTTTTTTTCTTTTTTTTGGATTGTTATTGTTTTTTGGGGCTTTACGGTGTTCAGACCCTGCACCCACGATTCGACATGCAGTTGTGTTATTTTCCCTGTCTACCAAGGTGGATATATGTTTTGTTGTGATATTTTGTTGGTGCTTCAGTTTTGGCATGAAAGAAATTACGAAGTTCAGAACTTGTACCCACGAGTCGACATGCAGTTGTGTTATTTTCCATGTCTACTGAGGTAGATATATGTTCTTCTATGATATTTTTTTGGTGCTTCAGTTATAGCACGAAAGAAAATAGTTGCATGTAAAATTGTTCGAGGATTACATGTGAAATTGCAATATCCGTTGTTTTTTTGTTAGAATAAAGCATATGCAGCCTACATTAATAAACCATGTATGGTCATATGTGCCCATATGACATTACATGTTCTTTCTCCTCTGCACATACTGGTGTTCACATGATACAATTTGTGTTGTGCTTGAGATATGATATGTACAACAAAGATTCTACAATATTATATTTCGATGTCTGGAAGCATGTTTGGGTAGTTTGCCACGGAAAACCAAAAACTTGTATCGTGGGCATGACAGTCTATGTAGAGGATAAAGAACATGTATTTCCATTGGTGGAAGCATATCTGGATAATTTTCCACGGAAAACCAGAAATCGTTTAGCTACAACCATGCAATTTCGTGATGTTTTGGGTAGGGGAAAAAAAATTACACGTTTGCAGCTATGGATGGAGAAGTGGAAAGGTTCATGTTTCTACCTATATTCTAGACTATTCGTTGACTCTGTTTTACTATATGTACATATTTCTTAGTCTCCGGTGCATAAAGATTCCATGCATGTTCATTGTATTTTGTGTGTTCCCACATTCAAAGAAACAGAATAGCTGGAAAAAACGAGGGAGTCTTCATTGCATCGGTTGAAGGGGATATAGAAAGGTGCATGCTTGTACTATTATTTCATATTGCGTTGTTTTGTATTTCATTTATTGTGTGTATATATGTTCACCTAGTTTATTATATGTACATGTTCTGTGCCTTCCTACATGGTAACTTATCTTCATTACATGGCTTCCTGCATACAAACCTGGTACATGTCCATTGTGTTTTCGTTGCGTTGCTACATTTAAACAAATAGAATGGCTGGAGATGAATATGGGTTGTTTTGTGGGTAAATAACCTTGTTTCTCTTTCTTTTACATTTTTGTCTTCATTATAAGTTATCTTGAATACATGCCTTCCTGCATACTAAACTACTTCATGTCCGTTGTGTTTTCGCTGCATTGTTGCCTTTAAACAAACAAAATGGATGGAGAGGAAGATGGAATCTTTGGCGGGTAAATAGACCTTCTTCTCTTTCTTTTAGATTTATGTCTTCATACTACCTTGACTTCATGTCCATTGCATATTTGGCATTGTTGCCTTGGAAAAAACAGGTTGCTTGGACAGGAAGATGAATTTTTCTGTGCAACAGCAGAGGGTTTTGTGGTACAATATTCTAAAAGGTATACCAATTGTTCTAGTAAATTAAATATACAAAATAGGTGGGGGCATATAATATTAGACTTGAAAATGATGGCTTGGAAGCAATGGGCCTTTCTTCCCTTCCTATTTCTACTTTTTCCATTTTCTATTATCCATTTTCTTTTCTACTTCATCTGCTTAGTGTGGTTTCTGAAAATGCCTTGATGGGTCGGTTGGCGGAGAAACAATTTCACATATGTGGTCACACTTCTACCTTATTCCATAGTTACCCACTTTGTCGATTGCGGGTGGTAGGCTTACAGGTTCAAAATTGCTCCCCTGGATTCCGGGGGTCTGCGATATATAGATTGGCCGTGAGGCCCCGCCCTCACGCCCTCTTTATTGTTAAAATTTTTTCCAGTTAAAAAAATCAAATTCATACAATTTTATGGTTATTTAGTCCTTCTGATGGACAATATACAATGCATATGCTTTTTTAGTCCTGATGCTCATCTGCACATGCTTGCATCAAAAAAAGTTGGACTAGTGACATGGCCATGAGTAGTCAGTAATCCCAGACATCAACAGACCGACAAGGCCAAAGGTAAATATGCTTACGCTCTTCTCTTACTATGTTTACGAAACAAATATCCTTGGCTATATATTCATCTATGGCATGGTGGATATGTTGATGTCATCTGCAATGCATGGTTTGCAGTTCACAAGAAGTGTCAACAAGTACAAGCGAGATGTTGAACGTGCCACATGTTCCGTAGACTAAGAGGTGTGGTTTTAAAATTCTAGATCCATAGTTCATCGAAGCTATGCGTGTACTTGTATATTTAGCCAGTGAAAGAAGAATACAAAAGAAAAAAAAAAACACTAACATTCACTTTAGTTTTCCTGTTCAAAAATTGTCACCAGGTCTAGAGTTGTAACATCCAAATTACTATCAATAGAGGGCTTGAACAACCATCGAAGTGGATAAGTGTTTGTCGGGGACATAATGGTCATGTATAGCACCTACTTGGACAAGGCAAACAAAACTAGATCCATTATGTGTGCTGACATGACAGACAAGGAGGCCATGATAACAGTGACACTGACTATTCCTCCACAACTTGTCCAGAAACATGCAGAAAAGATATTTTTGGGTAATGGGATATCCATTACAAATTTTAATATATTTCCCAAAACAGTATATGACCGTGGTGATTGGGATCGAATTATTTCTCTCAACGAAACAAGCATTGTGGAAAAAATTATCGTTGTTTGTTCAGAATATTGTTTCGTCCCGGACTTGACTATCAACCAGCTTGCACAGAGCACTGATATTTACCCAATCGAAAGGATTGGCATAGTTTTCACACTGGTGAGAAAACTTGGGTCGCAACACATTCTCCATATAAAGGATGGAGATTCGGACAGTGACAAGGCAATGGTATCACTTTTCATATTCAGTTTTGTTCTTTACTTTCACATGTTCATGTATCTCGGGTAAGTTACACAAATATTGCACTGTTCCATGTTGTAGCTACAATTGTTTGATATGTATTCAAATTTGTTTTCATAAATGGAGCAACAATTGCATAAAGGGAAGATTCCACTTATGCTCTTCAAAAATATAACAAAGAAAAGGGATGTTAGAGAAAGGATCTTTCGGACAACCCAGGCAACGTTTGTAACAGAGTTGCGAGAAGATATAGTACAGGATCTAAAGAAATTAGCTAGATCTACAACTATTGTGCGTATACATCCACAAAACCATCCTCACTTTGCTTATAGAAATAGCCTTCAAAAAATTTATGTGGCCTGTTTTATTTTCTTTTTATTTTTTAACGGGAAGGGGGGGTGCAGTTGTGTATTATATTGTTCAATGTATTAATTCCTATGCTCACCTTCCCAGGTTGAGGGTGTTTTAGTTGCAACCAATGTGTACTCAACTCCCTTTTAGGTTGTATGTGCAAAATTCAACTCTCCTGCTTCTACCTCCGCTTTGATAAGTGATGATAAGATTAATTTTCTGCGATGTGGTGAAAAATGTCCATATATATATGGACATTGTGTCAATGTTGTCATCCGAACCGTGGCCAACACAACGGTGCATTGTACAATTAGGCAGTCTCTATTACAAAATGTGTTTCCTAAGTTGGCAGAGTTGTCGTATGAAACATATCTACAGAAAAAGGAAAACAGTGTCTGTTGGATTACTGAAAGGAGGGGTGAATCAATAATAGAGCAATCTAATCCTTTTTAACCAAATAATCCAAGTGTTATGTCAATGTAGAATTATCATCCAATAATGAGCAATGAGCAAATGAAAAATCATACACATACACAGTACATCAGTGTTTTACGTGGAAACCCAAAGCGAGAGAAAACCACAGAACGATTTTTCTTATATGTCTTGAAGAATTACATTCATTGGAAGCACCAACTTCCTTTGTTTTCCAACTGCAACTAGAAGGAGTCTCCAACCCCCTATTTTCTCAAGCTACAACTTGAAGGAAGCTCCAACTCCCCAATTCTCTGGCTACAACCAGAAGGAGGCTACAACCCCCTATGTTTTTCGATTACAACCGGAAGGTGGCTACAAGCACCTATCCTTGCCCCATCCAACCGCCCTGAAGTAGAAGTAGAATGATGGAACCACTATCACACTATCACTCTAATATATACCATTGTAAACATGTACCAATAAATCTGAACCATGCATCAACCTATACCTCAACCTGTAATCAACATGTACCATAAACAAGTGCATCAACCATGCACCAACCTGTACAAAACAACTTGTAATCAACCTGTACCATAAACAAGTTCATCCAAACATGTACCAAGTATGTACCAATCATGTTTCAACTACTCATCAACTATGACTCATCAATATGTACCAACATCATCAACTATACACCTTATGTATGTGCCAACTCATCAACTACTTGTCTCAACCATGTACTCAACATGTACCTCAACCAAAATCCCTCAGCAATTTCATCATCCAAATCTGATTTGTAGCTCTATAATAGACCTGGTGTATATGATCACATTCCTGCAAACCTTACTTAACTTTAACAACAAGAGACTAGCATTTTCATAAAACTTTTCTTTAGTCTCACGTGCCTAGTTCTGGATTAGTCAACAACCCTAACTTGAAGTAATCTTAACTTTGTACCTGTAATGTATAAATATATGAAACTTATAAACAATTTTCTTCAGTGTGTTTAATGCAATTCCTCCACCTTTCACTACTTGGAACCTCTCAGAAAATGACTTATAGAAAAAATGGCATACCTTGTTGAATTTTGGCTTATTCTAGAGAGCGACCTTGTAGAGCGTTCCTCGAAAATAATATTTGTTGAATTGATATGAAACTATTACACATCATACCAAACACTTTACTCTAACCAACACATTTTGTCTCACTGAATATGGATATGTTATGAATAAGTTATGACGTTTTTACCCGTACATCTGTTTTTGACTAGTTTCAGAACTAACCACAAACCCTATTTTCCACGGAGTGTAACTCCCAAAATACAAAGACCCATAAGATGAATTTTTTACCACAGATACTTGGATATATTTCCTCAATGTAATAGAAATTTCATGGTCTGAATCATTATAGAAAAAACGTTATTGCGAAAATGGTGAGATGACCTAAAAAAAACATACCTTAGAAAGCATCATCAAAAGAATTTATCCTTCCTTGAATTTCGGCCTTATTTTCTTCATTTTCCTTATAAATTCGGCTTATATATCCTTTGGTTACCTCAAAAACCTATAGGTATTCGATATGCTCAAGTGTGTCTAAAATTAGATAGCCTTACCACTTATTTATACTCTCCAAGTGGCTTCCTTAAAAACATCTTCTAGGTCACTTTGCCCACTTTCCTTATTTTAGGGTTAACCCACTTCTAATTTCTCCATTAAATTTATTATTTAAATAATTTATTTTGTCTTCACTTTGAATTATAGTACACGCATCACTTCACTTTATTATTTACCTTCTAAAATCTCTTAAACCACTTTGACTACTTTGACCTTTTGGGGTTTCTAGATGACATATGAGGGTCCTCCAACTTTGTAAGGCCATAACTATCAAACCGTGAGGAGTTATGTGGCGTTCCACATACCACCAGAAATGGAATGACATGAAATATCCATCTAGAATAGTATTACCTTAAAATATATCAAAAACCACACTGTTATCCATCAAACAAACTTGGGTCCATTACCCAAACATGGGTTCTCCAACTTCACATGGTCATAACTCTCAAACCGTGAGGAGTCATGTGGCATTCCACATACCACTGGAAATGGCATGACAAGAACTATCCATCTAGGGTATTTTCCTTGACAAATTCACTATCCTTCATCTCATTATTCCACAATTAATCATGGGTTCTATTACTCCACAAAGTGTCTTCCCGTGAGGGATTTCACCATAAGGGGACCACTTTGGAGTTCATCCATATTTACTTCTTATCAACAATGACTAGACAATAATGATTCATCTTTACCTAAAACATTCTTGGGTACATTACCCAAACCTTTGTTTCGTGGGGCTTTCTTCAAGGGTTGACATCAATGACAACCAACCTTAATCAACAATATCCCCCTTTGGCATTGATGGCAACACTCTGATGCAATACTAAAATCATATCACTCATGCTCCCTCTGGAACCATGCCTCTTTCATGTGCATCTGATAAATCTTCTCCCCCTAGAACCATGCCTTTGTTCTCTGCATCTGATAAATATCTCCCCCTTTTTCATCAATGGAAAAGGTATCTTTCCATTCGGGGTTGCTCCCCCTGACTGAACTGTCCTCTTATGGTACTTCCTCATGTACATCTAAGACATATAAGATAAGCATTCAAAAAACATTCAAAAAGCATTCATTTTGAAGTGGAAATAACTCGAATTCTTTGGCGAAGATATTCAAAGGCTTCCCATGGAAGTGGTTTTGTAAAGATGTTTGCCACTTGTTCTTTTTTGCCAACATACTCAACTCTAATGTTCTTTTCTGCAACCTGCTCCCGTAGAAAGTGATACTTGATTGGAATGTACTTAATCTTGGAGTGCATCAACAGGTTCTTTGAGATACTGATGGCGCTTGTATTATCACAATAGATTGGAATGGGCTCATCATATTCAACCTGTATATCTGTCAGAGTTTGTTTCATCCAAAGTACATGTGTACAACATGATGTTGCTGTAATATACTCTGCCTAGGCTGTAGATAAAGATATTGATGATTGTTTATTGCTTAGCCATGATACTAAACACTCACCCAAGTAGAACGTTTCTCCACTGGTGCTTCGTCGATCATCAATACAACTTGCCCAATCTGCATCTGTGTAGCGAATTAGTGATAGCTCATTTCCTTTTGGATACCATAATCCAAACTCTTTTGTTCCTTTGAGATATCTGAAAATCCTCTTCACTGCTAATACATGTGATTCCTTTGGTGCTGCTTGAAATCATGCCACTTGTCCAACTGTCTGCATTACATTTGGTCTGGATGTTTTCACATATAGTAGACTACCAATCATTGACTTGTATTGTCTCTGATCTGTAGACTTTGAATCATCATATTTTCTCAACTTGTAACTAGTTTTCATGGGAGTGATAACTATTTTGCAATCTTCCATTCTTAACCTCTTCAACATTTCTCTGATATACTTGGTTTGAGAAATATAATTCCTTGATTGCTTTGATGTATCTGAAGTCGTAGAAAGAAGGATATTTCTCCAAGTAACGACATTTCAAATTCATTTTGCATATCTTTTGCAAATTTATGTCTTAACCTGTCATCATCACTACCAAAAATAATATCATCAACATAAACTTCAATTAATAAAATATTACCTTGACTTACCTTGATGTAGAGGTTGTTGTCTGCATTTCCTTTTCTGAACCTTGCCTACTGCAGATACTTATCCAATTTAGATTACCATGCTCTAGGAGCCTGTTTTAGACCATACAAGCCCTTTTTTAATTTACACACATAATCTATGTTCTCTGACAACTCAAATCATTCTGGTTTTTCAATGTAGACCTCTTCTTCAAGTTCCCCATTTAGAAAAGATGATTTTACGTCCATCTGATATACTTTAACATTTTTGGAGCATGCATAAGATAAAAGCAAACAGATTGCTTCCATTCTAGCAACTGGGGAAAAAGTCTCTTCAAAGTTGATTCCTTCAATCTGAGAATATCCTTTACATACCAATCTAGCTTTGTTCCTTGTAACTTGTCTATCTTCATTCAATTTATTTCTGAAACCCCATTTTGTGCCGATCACATTCTTATTCTTTGGTCTTGGAACAAATTCCCAAGTGTCATTTTTCTATATTTGATTCAATTCTTCATCCATGGCCTTATTCCAAAATTCATCCTTGCTGGCTTCTTCAAAACAATTTGGTTCAATTGTAGATAAGAGTGCTAGGTGTGTTTGTTCTGGTGAACAGATTCTTCTTCTAGTCTCACCTCCTGCATCTTTGTTTCCGATAATCCGATCTGAAGGATGATTCTTCTGTACTTGTTTATTGGGTGTCTTTAGAGAAACTTGTTGAACTTGCTCTTTTGCTTCTGTCAGATTCTCTTCATCTTCCTCTTCTACTTCTTTTTCATCTTTTGTTTCTTATTCTAAGGGTTGTTTCATTGATTCATTTTCTTCCTTTGATTCTGGTCTGCATGTTTTATCAATTGTTATGTTGATGTTTTCCACAACTTTGTTCAATATTAGATTGTAACACTTGTATGATTTCCTTGTACTTGAGTAACCAACAAGTACTCCTTTGTCACTGACTTCGTCTTCATCTGATGATGAGATGTCTTCTTTGGTGCATAGGCTTTTCTTGAAAACTTTCTTTGTAGTTCTTTTTCCTTTATATGTTTGTTTGTCTTTTGAGTAACCTTCATCATTTATCTTTTTCTTATGAAGACAGTTGTTAGAAAAATGACCAATACTGTCACAATTAAAACAAATTAAAGGAAGCTTACCTCTATACCTACCATCGGTTCCCTTGTTTAATATTTTGACAAAGTTGGCCACTTCTTCATCATCTTCCGAGACGTCATTATTGCTGCTATATTCTTCTTGTTGTTATTTCTTTTTCTTTGATATTTTTGTTTCTTTGAAGGCTGCTTATTTTACATCTGGATTTTCCTATTCAGTTCTCATTTCATATGTTGTGAAGATTCCATGCAGTTCGTCCATGCTTATTGATTTTAGATCTGATGTTTCTTCTAGTGTTGATATCTTAGGGTTAAATCTCATAGGAAGAGATCTTAGTACCTTTTGAAAAATTACAGATTCTTAGATTTCTTCTCCCAATCCTATGATTGCATTCACTGTTTCATCAACTCGTAAGAAGTAGGCTGCAATATTCTCATCTTCCTTTATTTTTAGTTGTTCGAACTGACCCCTGTAAGTTTGAAGCTTTGTCGCTTTGACTTTTGTATCTCCTTCATAAATATTTCGAAGCTTGTCCCAAATCTCTTTAGCAGATTTACAATGTGCAACTTTGGTGAATACTGTTTCATTGAGACCATTCAGAAGTGCATTTGTTGCTTTGGAATTATTCTAACCGAGTTTCACTACTTTGTCATTTTTTGGTGGAACTGTTGGTGGTGTGTATCCATCTACAATTGATTGCCAAATTTCAAATCCCTGTGCCTATATATATATATATATATATATATA
>JASDQU010101081.1:189714-209212 GCA_032191745.1 Picea mariana | reverse complement strand
TGTGTGTGTGTGTGTGTGTGTGTGTGTGTGTGTATGCATTATTATGCTTCAAAAAGCATACTTTTTTCCATCCAACTATGGTATTCCATCTTTATACAAGTTATTTCTCTCCATGATCTACCTTTCAATGGTTAAACTGATTTCTGAAGGAACCTGCTCTGATACCAATTGTTGGATTACTAAGAGGGGGGGTGAATCAGTAATAGAGAAATCTAATCCTTTTTAACCAAATAATCCAAGTGTTATGTCATTGTAGAATTATCATCCAATAATGAACAATGAACAAATGAACAATCATACACATACACAGTACACCAATGTTTTACGTGGAAACCCAAAGTGGGAGAAAACAATGGAATGATTTTTCTTATATGTCTTGAAGACTTACATTCAAGGAGGCTCCAACCCCCTAGTTTCTCAGGATATAACCTGAATGAAGCTCCAACTCCCCAATTCTCTGGCTACAACTAGAAGGAGGCTACAACCCCCTATGTTCTTCGGCTACAACCGGAAGGTGGCTACAACCACCTGTCCTTGCCCCGTCCAACCACCCTGAAGTAGAAGTAGAATGATGGAACCACTGTCACACTATCACTGTGACATATACCGTTGTAAACCTATAACAATAAATCTGAACCATGCATCAACCATGCATCAACCTATACCTCAACCTGTAATCAACCTGTACCATAAACAAGTGCATCAACCATGCACCGACCTGTACCAAACAACTTGTAATCAACATGTACCGTAAACATGTGAATCCAACTATGTACTGAGTATGTACCAATCATATGTCAACTACTCATCAACTAGAACTCATCAATATGTACCAATATCATCAACTATACACCTCATGTATGTGTCAACTCATCAACTACTTGTCTCAACCATGTACTCAACAAGTACCTCAACCAAAATCCCTCATCAATTTCATCATCAAAATATGATTTGTATCTATGTAATAGACCTGGTGTATATGATCACATCCCTGCAAACCTTCCTTAACTTTAACAATAAGAGACTAGCATTTTCATCAAACTTTTCTTTAGTCTCACATGCATAGTTTTGGATTAGTCAACAACCCGAACTTGAAGTAATCATAACTTTGTACCTATAATGTATAAATATATGAAACTGATACACAATGTTCTTCAGTGTGTTTTATGCAATTCCTCCATGTTTCACTACTTGGAACCTCTCAGAAAATGAGTTATAGAAAAAATGGCATACCTTGTTGAATTCTGGATTATTCTAGAGAGCGACCTTGTAGAGTGTTCCCCGAATGAAATATTTGTTGAATTGATATGAAACTATTATACATCATACCAAGCACTTTACTCTAACCAACACATTTTGACTCACTAAATTTGGATCTGTTATAAATAAGTTATGACGTTTTTACCCGAAACACATGTTTTTGACTAGTTTCAGGAATAGCCACAAACCCTATTTTCCACGGAGTGTAACTCCAAAAATAAAATGACCCATAAGCTCAAATTTTTACCAAAGATACTTAGATATGTTTCCTCAATGGAATAGAAATTTCACAGTCTGAACCATTCTATAAAACATGTTATTGTGAAAATGGTGAGATGAACTGGAAAAAAAAAAACATACCTTAGAAAGCATCACCAAAATAATTTATCCTTCCTTGAATTTCGGCCTTATTTTCTTCACTTTCCTCGGAAATTCAGCTTATATATCCTTTGGTTACCTTAGACACCTATAAGTATTCAATATTCTCAAGTGTTTCTACAATTAGAGAGCCTTACCTCTTATTTATACTCTCCAAGTGGCTTCCTTAAAAACATCTTCTATGTCACTTTGCCCACTTTCCTTATTTTAGGGTTAACCCACTTCTAATTTCTCCATTAAATTTATTATTTAAATCATTTATTTTGTATTCACTCTGAATTATAGTACACTCATCACTTCAATTTATTATTTACCTTCTAAAATCTCTTAAACCACTTTGACTACTTTGACCTTTTGGGGTTTCTAGATGAGATATGAGGGTCCTCCAACTTCGTAAGGCCATAAATCTCAAACCGTGAGGCGTTATGTGACATTCCACATACCACCATAAATGGAATGACATGTACTAACCATATAGAATAGTATTACATTAAAATATATCAAAAATCATATCGTTATCCATCAAACAAACTTGGGTCCATTACCCAAACCTGGGTTCTCCAACTTCATATGGTCATAACTCTCTAACCATGAGGAGTTATGTGATGTTCCACATACCACCGGAAATGGAATGAAAAGAACTATCCATATAGGGTAGTTTCCTTGAAAAATTCACTATCCTTCATCTCATTATTCCAGAATTAAGCATGGGTTCTCTTACTCCGCAAAGCGTCTTCCCGTGAGGGATTTCACCATAAGGGGACCACTTTGGAGTTCATCCATATTTACTTCTTATCAACCATGACAAGACAATAATGAGTCATATTTACCTCAAACAATCTTGGGTACATTACCCAAACCTTTGTGTCGCGGGGATTTCTTCAAGGGTTGACATCAATGATAACCAACCTTAATCAACAATCTCCCCCTTTGGCATTGTTGGCAACACTTTGATGCAATATTTAAATCATATCACTCATGATCCCCCTAGAACCATGCCTATGTCCTCCGCATCTGATAAATCTGCTCCCCCCTAGAACCATGCCTCTATCCTCTGCATATGATAAATCTCTCCCCCTTTGTCATCAATGGCAAAGGTATCTTTCCATCCAGAGATTGCTCCCTCTCACTGAACTATCCTATTATGGTGCTTCCTCATGTACATCTAAGACATATAAGATAAGAATTCAAAAAACATTCAAAAAGAATTCATTTTGGAGTGGAAATAACTCCAATTCTTTGGTGAAGATATTCAAAGGCTTCCCATGGAAGTGGTTTTGTAAATATGTATGCCACTTGTTCTTTTGTGCCCACATACTCAACTCTGATGTTCTTTTCTGCAACCTGCTCCCATAGAAAGTGATACTTGATTGGAATGTGCTTCGTCTTGGAGTGCATCACCGGGTTCTTCGAGATACTAATGGCGCTTGTATTATCACAATAGATTGGACTGGGATTATCATACTCAACCCGTATATCTGTCAGAGTTTGTTTCATCCAAAGTACCTATGTACAACATGATGTTGTTGCAATATACTCTGCCTCGGTTGTAGATAAAGATATTGATGATTGTTTCTTTCTTAGCCATGATACTAAACACTCACCCAAGTAGAAAATTTCTCCACTAGTGCTTCGTCAGCCATCAATACAACCTGCCCAATCTGCATCTGTGTAGGAAATTAGTGATAAATCATTTCCTTTTGGATACAATAATCCAAAATCTTATGTTTCTTTGAGATATCTAAAAATCCTCTTCACTGCTAATACATGTGATTCCTTTGGTGCTTCTTGAAATCGTGCCACCTATCCAACTGTATGCATTACATCTGGTCTGGATGCTATCACATATAGTAGGTTGCCAATCATTGACCTATATTGCCTCTGATTTGTAGACTTTGAATCAACATCTTTGCTCAACCTGCAACTGGTTTTCATGGGAGTGATAACTGATTCGCAATCTTCCATTCTTAACCTCTTCAACATTTCTCTGATATAATTGGTTTGATAAATAAAAATTCCTTGATCGCTTTGACGTATCTAAAGTCCCAGAAAGAAGGATAGTTCTCCAAGTAATGACATTTCAAATTCATTTTTCATATCTTTTGCAAATTTCTGGCTTAACCTGTCATCATCACTACCAAAAATAATATCATCAACATAAACTTCAATTAATAAAATATTACCTTGTCTTACCTTGATGTAGAGGTTGTTGTCTGCACTTTCTTTTATGAACCCTGCCTACTGCAGATACTTATCCAGTCTAGAGTATCATGCTCTAGTAGCCTGTTTTAGACCATACAGGGATTTTTTTAATTTACACACATAATCTGTGTTCTCTGACAAGTCAAATCCTTCTGGTTGTTCAATGTAGACTTCTTCTTCAATTTCCCCATTCAGAAAAGTTGACTTTACGTCCATCTGATATACTTTAACATTTTTGGAGCATGCATAAGCTAAAAGAAAATGGATTGCTTCCATTCTGGCAACTGGGAAAAAAGTCTCTTCAAAGTCGATTCCTTCAATCTGAGCATATCATTTACACAACAATCTAGCTTTGTTCCTTGTAACATGTCCATCTTTATTCAATTTATTTCTGAAAACCCATTTTGTGTCGATCACATTCTTATTCTTTGGTCTTGGAGCCAATTCCCAAGTGTCATTTTTCTCTATTTGATCAAATTCTTCATCGATGGCCTTATTCCAAAATTCATCCTTACTGGCTTCTTCAAAACAATTTGGTTCAATTGTAGATAAGAGTGTTAGGTGTGTTTGATCTGGTGAACAAATTCTTCTTCTAGTTTCAACTCCTGCATCTTTGTTTCCGATAATCTGATCTGAAGGATGATTCTTCTGTACTCGTTTATTGGGTTTCTTTAGAGAAACTTGTTGAACTTGCTCTTCTGCTTCTATCGGATTCTCTTCATCTTCCTCTTCTACTTATTTTTCATCTTCTACTTCTTCTTCTAAGGGTTGTTTCATTGATTCATTTTCTTCCTTTGATTTTGGTCTACCTATTTCATCAATTGTTACGTTGATGATTTCCACAACTTTGTTCAATCTTAGATTGTAACACTTGTATTCTTTCCTTGTACTTGAGTAACCAACAAGTACTCCTTTGTCCACGTGAGAGTCAAACTTTCCCATTCCACCATCTTCCTTTTTGATATAGCATTTGCTTCCAAAAACTCTGAAGTGTTTTACATTTGATGGTCTTCATTTCCATAGTTCATAAGGCATTTTGTCAGTGTTGTTTCTGAGCATTAATCTATTTTGAATGTGAATTGTTGTATGCAATGCCTGAGTCCAAAAAATATCTGTCAATTTTGAATCCATTAACATTGTTCAATCCATTTCCTGTAATGTCTTGTTCTTTATTTCTACAACTCCATTATGTTGAGGTGTCCTAGCAATGGATAATTGCCTTTTTATTCCATGATTGTTGCAGTAGTCCATAAATTCCTTTGAGGTGAACTCTCCTCCATTATCAAATCTCAAGCATTTGATTTTTGAATCCATTTCATTTTCAACTATTTCCTTGTAGATCTTGAAGTTTTCAAAAGCTTCTGACTTATTCTTGAGAAAGCAAACTACAGTCATTCTTGTATAATCATCAACTAACAACATAAAGTATTTCTCACCTTTTAGGCCCTTTGTTTTAGTTGGTCCAACTAGATCAGTATGCACAATTTCCAGTGGTATTGACGTTGAATATTCCTTTGATTTGAACCTGGTCTTTGTTTACTTTCCTTGTTGACAATGATTGCATAAAGTGTTTGTTGGTTTCGTGATCTGGGGCATTTCTCTGACTGGTTCTCTTTTGTTGACTTTGACAAGGTTATCAAAATGTATGTGACCCATTCTTCTGTGCCATAGCCAACTTTCATATTCCTTTCCTAGACAACATTTTTCATTTCCAATTTTACTTAACAAATATATGTTGCTCGAAGTTCTTGCAGCTGTAGTGACCAATTTCCCTAAACTTTCTTTTATTATCTCACACTTTTGTGAATCGAAAGTAACTTTATGACCTTGGTCACACATTTGACTCACACTTAGAAGATTTTGTTTCATATCTTCTACTAGTAGAACATTTTCTACCTTTTCATTCTTGTTCTCAATTCAGACTGTGCCTTTTCCAATGATTTTATCTTAATCATCATTTCCGAAGGAGACTGGTCCATCTCTTTCCTTTCGTAATGTAAGAAACTTGTCTCTATCACCTGTCATGTGTTTTGAACACCCACTGTCAACATACCAACCACGTTTTTTCTCCTTAGCTTGTAGAACGAGTGTGCATTCTTCATTGCTATATTGATCTTGCTTTCTTATCCATGTCCTTTTTTGTGGCTCTTGTTTGTGATTGTTGTTGTTTTGTTGAGGTTCTTTAGGAGAGATTGTCATTCTACACTCTTTGGCCACATGTCCAAAATTGTTACATTTGTAACAATCCACTTCATTTCTCAAGGATTCAAACTTGTTGTAATTTCTTCTCTGTGTTTCACTAGGCCTTCTTGAATAACCCCTTTGTGTATAACTCTCAAACTTGTTGTTGTTCTTGTTGTTAGCTCTGCACTTCACAACTTTATGTCCAAAATTATTACATGCATAACATAAACCAAAAAATATAGTTTGATATCTGGGATTTGAGGATCTTTTGAAAGGAAGTTCTTTTGTGAATCCTTCTTCTTCTTGAGGCCTATATGTCATTTGTTGATTCTGAAATATGAATTTTCTCGATGGAGGAGTGTCTCTGTAATCTTCTTTGTATATCTTCCTATCATCTTTGATTGTTTCTGCATAGCTTTTTGGATAGGTTTCTTTCTCTGTTGTTTTGGAGCTTGATCCCTTTTCTGTTTGATTGTATCCAAGACCGGTCTTGTCAAAATGAGATTTTTGACTGTTGATAATGTCATCCAAAACTTTTGAGCTATTCTGCATATTTTTCTTTTGAATATCCTATCTTAATGTTACAATCTATGCTTCCAAGTTTCCAAGATCATGCCCTTTTCTTCTAGTTTTTCTTTGAGTGCTTCTTCAATTCTTTTATCTTCTTCTATTTGAACTTTAAATTTTGTGATCATTTGTTCTAGTTATTGAGTGTCTTCTTTCTTGTCTAGTTCTGCTTGTAGTTTCTTGTTCTTTTTCTTTTCTCTTCTGATAACTTCTATGGCACACATTAATTCTTCTCGAAAGTCAACTTCTTCTTCTTCAATTTCTTCTTCGACTTCTTCTTCGTCTTCTTCATATTCTTCCTCAGATTCTTCTTTGTCAAAGTCTTTTACTGCCATGAATAGAACTTTTCCTGTCTCACTGTCATTGACTTCATCTTCATCTGATGATGATATGTCTTCTTTGGTGCATAGGCTTTTCTTGAACACTTTCTTTGTAGTTATTTTGCCTTTATATGTTTGTTTGTCTTTTGAGTAACCTTCATCATTTCTCTTTTTCTTATGAGGACATTTGTTAGAAAAATGACCAATACCATCACAATTAAAACAAATTAAAGGAAGCTTACCTCTATACCTACTGGTGTCTCCCTTGTTCAATCTTTTCACGAAGTTGGCCACTTCTTCATCATCTTCCGAGATGTCACTGTTGTTGTTATATTCTTCTTGTTGCTCTTTCTTTTTCTTTGATCTTTTCGATGCTTTGAAGGTTGCTTCTTTTGCATCTGGATTTTCCTGTTCAGTTCTCATTTCATATGTTGTGAAGATTCCGTGCAGTTCGTCCATGCTTATTGAGTTTAGATCCGATGTTTCTTCTAGTGTTGATATCTTAGGGTTAAATCTCATAGGAAAAGATCTTAGTACCTTTTGAACAATTACATATTCTTCGATTTCTTCTCCCAATCCTATGATTGCATTCATTGTTTCATCGAATCATAAGAAGTAGGCTACAATATTCTCATCTTCCTTCATTTTTAGTTGTTCGAACTGACCCCTATAAGTTTGAAGATTTGCTGCTTTGACTTTTGTATCTCCTTCATAAATATTTCGAAGCTTGTCCCAAATCTCTTTAGCGGATTTACAATGTGCAACTTTGGTGAATATTGTTTCACTGAGACCATTCAGAAGTGCATTTGTGGCTTTGGAATTATTCTGACCGAGTTTCACTACTTTGTCATTTGTTGGTGGAACTGTTGGTGATGTGTATCCATCTACAATTGATTGCCAAATTTCAAATCCCTGTGCCTGTATATATGTCTTCATCCTTATGCTCCAAAAAGCATACTTTTGTCCATCAAAATCTGGTATTCCATCTTTATACAAGTTTTTTCTTTCCATAATCTACCTTTTAGTGGTTAAACTGATTTCTAAAGGAACCTGCTCTGATACCAATTGTTGGATTACTGAGTGGGGGGGTGAATCAGTAATAGAGAAATCTAATCCTTTTTAGCCAAATAATCCAAGTGTTATGTCAATGTAGAATTATCATCCAATAATGAGCAATGAACAAATGAACAATCATACACATACACAGTACACTAGTGTTTTACGTGGAAACCCAAAGTGAGAGAAAACCACGGAATGTTTTTTCTTATATGTCTTGAAGAATTACATTCATTGGAAGGACCAACTTCCTTTGTTTTCTAGCTACAAATGGAAGGAGGCTCCAACCCCCTAGTTTCTCAGGATATAACCTAAACGAAGCTCCAACTCCCCAATTCTCTGGATACAGCCAGAAGGAGACTACAACCCCCTATGTTCTCTAGCTACAACCGGAAGGTGGCTACAACTACATGTCCTTGCCCCGTCCAACCACCCTGAAGTAGAAGTAGAATGATGGAACCATTGTCACACTATCACTGTGAGATATACCGATGTAAACCTGTACCAATAAATCTGAACCATGCATCAACTTGTACCTCAACCTATAATCAACATGTACCATAAACAAGTGCATCAACCATGCACCAAACTGTACCAAACAACTTGTAATCAACCTGTACCGTAAACAAGTGCATCCAAACATGTACCAAGTATGTACCAATCATGTGTCAACTACTCATCAACTATGTACCAACATCATCAACTATACACCTCATGTATGTGCCAACTCATCAACTACTTGTCTCGACCATGTACTCAACATGTACCTAAACCCAAAGCCCTCATCAATTTCATCATCCAAATCTAATTTGTAGCTCTGTAATAGACATGGTGTATATGATCAAATTCCTGCAAACCTTCCTTAACTTTAACAACAAGAGACTAGCATTTTCATCAAACTTGTCTTTAGTCTCACATGCTTAGTTTTGGATTAGTCAACAACCCTAACTTGAAGTAATCATAACTTTTTACCTGTAATGTATAAAGATATAAAACTTATACACAATTTTCTTTAGTGTGTTTTATGCAATTCTTCCAGGTTTCACTACTTGAAACCTCTCAGAAAATGAGTTATAGAAAAAATGGCATACCTTGTTGAATTTTGGCTTATTCTAGAGAGAGACCTTGTATAACGTGCCCCGCATGTAATGTTTGTTGAATTGATATGAAACTATTACACATAATAATAAAGATTGTACTCTAACTAACACATTTTGACTCACTGAATTTGGATTTGTTGTGAATAAGTTATGATGTTTTTACCCGAAACACCTGTTTTTGACTAGTTTCAGGACTAGCCACAAACCCTATTTTCCATGGAGTGTAACTCCAAAAATACAATGACCCACAAGCTGAATGTTTTACCACATATACTTGGATATGTTTCCTCAATGGAATATCAATTTCACAGTCTGAATCATTCTAGAAAAAAGGTTATTGTGAAAATGGTGAGATGACCTGGAAAAAAAAAACATGCCTTAGAAAGCATCATCAAAAGAATTTATCCTTCCTTGAATTTCAGCCTTTTTTTCTTCACTTTCCTCAGAACTTCAGCTTAGATATCTTTTGGTTACCTTAGACACCTATAGGTATTCAATATGCTCAAGTGTTTCTAATTTTAGAGAGCCTTGTCTCTTATTTATACTCTCCAAGTGGCTTCCTTAAAAACATCTTTTAGGTCACTTTGTCCACTTTCCTTATTTTAGGGTTAAACCACTTCTAATTTCTCCATTAAATTTGTTATTTAAATAATTTATTTTGTATTCACTTTGAATTATAGTACACTCATCACTTCACTTTATTATTTACCTTCTAAAATATCTTAATCCACTTTGACTACTTTGACCTTTTGGGGCTTCTAGATGACATATGAGGGGGTCCTCCAACTTCGTAAGGCCATAACTCTCAAACCGTGAGGAGTTATGTGACGTTCCACATACCACCAGAAATGGAATGACATGTACTATCCATAGAGAATATTATTACCTTAAATAATATAAAAAATCATACTGTTATCCATCAAACAAACTTGGGTCCATTACCCAAACCTGGGTTCTCCAACTTCACATGGTCATAACTCTCTAACCGTGAGGAGTTATGTGGCATTCCACATACCACTGAAATTGGCATGACAAGAACTATCCATATAGGATAGTTTCCCTAACAAATTCACTATCCTTCATCTCATTATTCCACAATTAAGCATGGATTATCTTACTCTGCAAAGTGTCTTCTCTTGAGGGATTTCACCATAAGGGGACCACTTTGGAGTTCATGCATCTTTACTTCTTATAAACCATGACAAGACAATAATGAGTCATATTTACATCAAACAATCTTGGGTCCATTACCCAAACCTTTGTGTCGCGGGGCTTTCTTCAAAGGTTGACATCAATGACAACCAACCTTAATTAACAGTGTCTACATGCTGCAGGACCTTCGGATACACAACAAATTCGCCTTAAATGAGGACAATGCAATTTTTCATATCGGCTAAAGAAGAGAAAAAAAATATAGATATCAAACTTTGGCAGGAAACGAAAATACCTCATTTGTCTCTGTAATATTTCTTCAACATCTAGATGAATGTTCATCGGACTTGGCTAGTTGGGATTGCATGCGCATAAGATTGTTCAGTCCAAAAAATGGGAAACATGGGAGAAAACCCCATATATCCCATGGCCCCAGTTATTTTCTACTGGGAACATATACCAAATGCAAGAGAAAATGAATGTGGCGACGTCTTTTCTTTGTATGTCAAATTGTTTGGTGAAAAGGTTGATTCATCTTGCTCTATGGAACCTTGTGGGAACTTACTTGCGGCATGTTTGAAGTTTAGTTGGTTCTTGGTTGTGTGTTTCGTCTGTCAATTTGTATATCGCATAACTCCAACTATTGTTTGAAAGACACAGAAAAATATAATTGAATTTTTTAGCCAGCTAGCCCGCAAATCCACCTGATAATTTGTATGGCACTCTGACGCAAAGGTAGTATGTGGCTTGTTTTAGCAGTTTTCCTTGATCGATGAACTTAGTAAAATTAATCTCCTGGAATAATTTGAAATCAACGAATATATACTGTGCAAAGTGCAATTATGTTATCATATCAACAAAAGGCCCTAAAAATTCAAATTCGTCGTTGTTTTGGCATTTTTGCTTAATCGATGAACTTGGTAAAATTAATCTGCTGGAATAATTTAAAATGAATGAATATATATTGTGTGAAGTGAAATTGTGATATCATATCAACAAGAGGCCCTTAAAATTAAAATTGGTCCTTGTTATGCTTGAGGTGATAGAATTTAAAAAAAAACTCTTTTGTTTCCTTCATTTTTTTTAAAATAAGCGATTTAACATTCTTTGATAATTTTATGTAATTCAATTGTACAATATCAATATTTAATATTAATAATTTAGCATTTGAAAATAATGTTTTTATATAATGTTATATAGGATGACCATTCGTAAACAATCGCAATCTTGAGCCCGCCAATCCTGGAGTCCTATCAATTTGTATGTCGCGGAACTCCGAGTGTTGTTTGGAGGACACCGGACAATAGAAGTGCAATGTTGAGCCAACCAACCCACAAGTTCGCCTGTCAATTTGTATATTGCGGAAGTTTGGGTGCTATTTGTAGGACATGGAATAATAGAGGCTCAATTTTGAGCCCGCCAAGCTGAGAACCCACGATCCAAAAAGTGGCTAAGTATGGAATGAAGGATCTGTACATACTCTATAAAATCCCATGTTCGTACTTTATAAAAGTGCATGTTTATTATGTATTGCTCGTTTGTCGGAAAACTTTTATATCACTAGCCCGACCAACTTGTGCAAACTTTATTGTCTAATTAAATTCTGCAATGTCAATATTTAATACAAATAATTTAGTATTGAAAATAATGTTTTTAGATGATGTTAGATAGTTGATACGGATTACCATCCGTAAACAATGGCAATCTTGAACTCGCTAGCGTTGGAGTCCATCTACCAATTTGTATATCGTGGAACTCTGAGTGTTGTTTGGAGGACACAGAACAATAGAAGTGAAATGTTGACCCAGCCAACCCACAGGTCCGCTTGTCAATTTGTATATTGTGGAATTGTGGGTGCTATCTGTAGGGCGCGGAACAATAGAGACCCAATTTCCAGCCCGCCAGCCTGAGAACTCGCGATCCAAAAAGTGGCTAAGTATGAAATGGCAGATCCATACATGATCTATAAAAATTTCTTGTCCATACTTTATGAAAATACATACTTAGTATGTATTCGTCATTTTTCGAAAAACTTCTAGGTGCAGGAGTTGGCGAATTCACGACTTCATATTTCACTTACTTTTATATCACTAGCCCGATCGACCGCTTCCCCGTTTGATATTGTAATAAATGAATATAAATTGCCCCAAGTCCAATTGTGCTATCACATCAACAAGAGGCCCTTAAAATTCAAATAGGTGGCAAGTCTGCTTGTCAATTTGTATATCACGGAAATGTGGGTGCTATTTGTAGGGAACAGAACAACAGAAGCCAAACTTTGAACCCACCAGCCTAAGAACCTGCGATCCAAATAGTGGCTAAGTATGGAATGAGGGCTTTGTACATGGTCTATAAAATCTCATGTCCATAGTTTTTAGAAGTACATATTTAGTATGTATTACTCGTTTCCTCCTGTTGTTTGGAAGAAACAGAACAATAGAACTGTAATGTTGAGCGAGCCAGTCCACAAGTTCGCTTGTCAATTTGTATATCGTGGGACTTTGGGTGCTATTTGTAGGATATGGAGCAATAGAGGCCCAATTTTGAGCCCACTGACTGAGACCCCGTGATCGAAAAAGTGTCCAAGTATGGAATGCAGGATCCGTACAAGATCTATAAAAACCTCATGTCCATACCTTATAAGAGTACATACTTCTACCTGCGGAAGTTGGTGAATTCACGACTTCAGGTTTCAATTACTTTTAGATCACCAGCTCGACCGACCGCTTCTCCGTTTGATATTGTAAGAAACGAATATAAACTGGCCCAAGTCCAATTGTGTTATTACATCAACACGAGGCCCTTAAAATTGAAATAGTCCGCAAATACGCTTGACAATTTGTATATCGTGGAACTCTGGGTGTTATTTGTACAGCATGGAACAATAAAGGCCCAATTTTGAGCCCGCCAGCCCGAGAACCCACGATCCAATAAGATATTTCACATCCTTTTAGAATTTTATGTAATTAAATTGTACAATATCAATATTTAATATTAATACTTTAGTATTGAAAATAATGTTTTTAGGTAGTGTTAGATAGTTCATAGGGATCACCATCCATAAACAATCACAATATTGAGCCCGTTAGCCTTGGATCCCATCTGTGAATTTTTATATGGCGGAACTATGACTGTTGTTTGAACAACACAGAACAATAGAAATGCAATGTTGAGTGAGCTAGCCCGCAATTCTTATGGTCAATTTGTATATCGTGGAACTATTGGGTGCTATTTGTAGCTAACAGAACAATAGAGGCCCATTTTTTAGCCCGCCAACCTAAGTACCTGTGATCCAAAGATTGTCTTAAGTATGAAATGCGAGAACAATACATGCTCTATAAAATCTCATGTCCATACTTTCTAAAAGTATATTTTATGTGTTACTCATTTTTTTCCAAAAATTTCTTGGTAATAAAGTTAGAGGATTCACATATTCATATTTCAGTTACTTTTATATCACCAGCCCGACCGACCGACCGCTTCCCCGTTTCATATTGTACAAACCTCATTGTCTAGTTAAATTGTACAATGTCAATATTTAATATTAATAATTTAGTATTCAAAATAATGTTTTTAGATAATGTACAATAGTTAATAGGGATTAGCATCCGTAAACAATCGCGCTCTCGAGGTCACCAACCCTGTAGTTCATCTGTCAATTTGTATATCGTGGAACTTCGAGTATTATTTGTATGACACGAAACAAAAGGAGTGCAATTTTGAGCGATCTAGCCCACAAGTCCGCTGGCCAATTTGTATATCGCAAAAATATGGATGCTATTTATAGGCCACGGAACAATGGATGCCCAATTTAGAGCCCGCCAGTCCGAGAATCTGCTATCCAAAAGGTGGCTAAGTATGGAATGTGGGATTCATACATGCTCTATAACATTTAGTGTGTATTACTCATTTTTCAAAAAAAAATTAGTTTCTCTTTTCTCTCTGCTTTCTCTTTTTGAATCGCGGGTTCTTGCAAAGGCAGGTTTAACATTGCGTTTCCATTGTTCTGCCACCTGCAACTAGCACCCGGACTTCCGTGATTTACAAATTATCAAACAAACCCCCCTTCCATCTCTTATGCTTTCTCTTTTTGTTTACTTGGTCCTTTTTCCCAATGTCTCATACTTTTATATACAGAATCCGAAGCTCAGCAATATACAAATTTTCCTCTCACCATTGCACTTTCATTGTTCCCTTATGCAAAAACAGCAGCCAAAATTCCGTGACATACAAATTGACGATCGATATCTGTCACTGAGATGCAATATGACCATTGGCCCTTCATGTCTCCTGGGTATATCTTCTGCCCTTTTTCTTTTGTAACCCGCCTGACCTCTTTTGATACTTAGGTATTTCTTGGAATCGGTTTCGTAGGTTGGCCGGCACATGAAATGTACAATGCTTCGTCGCAATTCGTCATCACCGTTGCCTTCGTACTTGTTTCCATATATGAAATAATTAAGATTTAATGCTAGTAGTTCATCCTGTAGGAACCGTTAAGATTGTCATTAACATTCGAAAGTCCAGAGAAGATTTTTCATTACTACAAATTAAACTAATATTTGCGCAGAAGTATGTTATCATTTCCAAGTATTCATTTCAAACATGATGCAATCTGTTTTTGTGCACCGGCGGGTTGGCGCCTTTAAGAAATTTCTAATTCTTAATCTCTCTTCACCGTCACCACGACCTTCGCACTTCTTTCTAATTATGCAATTAGTGAGTTGTAATGGTGACAACTCATTCCGCACAAACCCCAGACATTGTCATTGATTAGTGAAAGGCTCGAGGAGATATTCCACTGATACGCATTAAACCATAATCTGCAGAGGGTTATATTATCCCTCCCCGATTTTCATTTCAAACATCATATCGAGCAAATGGAAATTCTCGCTAACTTGTGGCAGCAGTTCTGTCCAGATACAGTAAACACATTCAGGCATAATGGCTAGAGGTTCCACTATTCCAGGGCATATTCTTACTACTCATCTCCCTTCGCCCAAGAGAAAAAAAGGAGATGTTCCCTTGGTACACCGAGAGATATATTTCAAGCCAAAGAATTTGAAGGAAACCATACCTGCTTAGAGAACCTGCCCAGTTGCATTCATGGTTGGCGCAAAGGTTGATTTCATCGATTCTGAGCTGGAAGAAGATGATATGATGGACGATGATATGACAATGGATGATGGAAATGCAGGGATTCTTCCCACTACTGCACCCAAATTGAAATCAACCATAAAGGATGGAACTTCGCGGCTCGATGATGGCGGTCCTGACAACACCAAAAGGAGTTTCAGAAAATAAACCGACGGTGAATGCAATAGTCACTTTGCAGCACAAAAGTAGGAATTCCAGAGTTCCAAATTAGTTTGTTCTAGGTGGAAGAGTTTCACTGTAAAGAAATGATATGTTGATGCTCCCAGAGATATATTTCAAGCCAAAAAATTATTCACTTGTGGGACTATTGTCATGTTCTCTGGATATACAATTAACTTCTTTGAAAATCAGGTCCAAAGCTCTGACTACTGCAAGGCATTTTTCTACTAGTCATCTCCTTCCGCCCATAATGGACTAATTTGGGCCTCTGAAATTGCACGTGTAACCTGTGTTCTTGAATTTTTTTCGACTATGCAGAGGCGGTTTCAGTTAAGGGCTATTCCATTTGTCGTGCAATTTTTTTCGTCTTCTTCATCATGGGAAGCTTATGAAAACTATCAATTTCACCACAGGATGATTCATCGAGGAGAAAACTGCAAGGATCTTGCATACTGCGGATCATGTGCCTGTGTTTGTGGCAGATACGTTCAATGTTTTGGCCCGGAGAACTAGGTCCAATTTGTAAGGATAGATGTACAATAGTCGGTGTTTTTCTTATTTTTTAAAATGGATTTGCTATTAAAACAATTTGCCTTGGATTCTTCGTTGTTGCTTCTTTTCTGGATTTAACGCTTGTTCTCATTGGCATGGTTCGGTGCTCTCGTAGTTCTTGGATATTGTGTTTACATAGGTTATTTTTTGTAAGATGGAACATCTAACAATTATATGACAATGTATTGTGTCAATCCACCAGCCTTTTATGCAAACAAAAAATGGATTGCACATAGTTTATAACCAACGTTCAATTCTATTCTCAATGCAGATAGACCATAGAAATACCAATGTACAATCTTGCAGCAAAATCGTTATTCTTGTTTCTAGAAATACAGTTATTAAGTTTTAATGCTAACAACCCATAATGCAAGAAGTTTAATACTTAAGTTAATATTTCACAATCATGAAAAAATGTATCAAGAACACAGTTACACCCACACATTCCAATAAAATCTAATCTTCAACAAAGCATTTGCTGGCAATTAGTAGAAAATGAAGTTTAATAGTTAAGTTAATATGTTACAGTCATGGAAGAATGTATCAAGGACATACTTACACACACAAGTTGCAATAAAATTTAATCTTCAACAATGCATTTGCTAACAATTAGTAAGAAATGATGGTTTTGCAACAATGGGGCTTCTTTGAAACCAATTCGCGCTTACGAAAATTGCCCTCTACCTTTCTATTTTCCCACTCTTTTATTCCCTATAGTTTCTCTTCCTGGTTACTTAATAATTTTTTCTCTGAAAATGCCTTGCTGTGCGGCTCAGCGGATTCACGCGTTTCCAACAAGCAATTTCCTTTTCTTTAAATTGGCCTTCTATTGTTCTGTTTCCTACAAGTAGCACCCAAAGTTTCGTGATATACAAATTGACAGGCAGTCTTGCACGTTGGCTGGGTCAACATTCAACTTCTACTTTTTTGTGACCTCCAAACAGCTTTCAGAGCTCCGTGATATACAAATTGACACGTGGGCTCCAAGGCTGGAGGGCTCAACATTGCCTTTTTTTACGGATGGAAAAGTGCTAAAACGAGCCATACCACATTTGCACCACAGAAGCTATATTAAAGGGGAAAAAAATTCCTCTATAGTTTTGTGGCCTAAAAAAAGCACCCACAGTTCCGCACTATACATATTGACAGTCGAACTTGTGGGTTGGTTGGCTAATAAAATGCCTTGGAGTTCCACGATATACAAATTAACAGACGAAGCATACAACCAAGAACCAATTAAACTCGCAGATCGTATCCTTGGTCGTTGTTTTCTATGGCCGCCAACTTCGCACTTCTTCCCAAGTATATATCTTGGCACAAAAATGGGATATTGTTACAGATGTGAATATATTGGTCCTTGTTTTTCGTCTTCTATACTTGGCCAATTATTTGTTTCTCTTTTCCCTGAACTTTATCTTTTCCGTCACTTATTCATTTTTTTGAAAATGTATGGCTGCCTGCGTGGGAGGACTTGTGGGCTCACACTTGCACTCATGCTCTTTTATCACGACATCGTCTGACCTCTTCCCCACTCCATACCTAGACACTTCTCCGATCACAAATTCTCGATAGGTGAGCTCTAGATTGGACTTTTGTTGTTCCATGGCATGTGAACAGTACCGTCACTTCCGTGATATACAAATTTACAACCAGACTCAAATCATACCCTCTTTCGTATTATGGTCCACCTATCATGCCCTCTTCCATGGTATACATTTTGCACTGAAAACTTCCGAGAAATACAATTTAATCGTCGATTCCTCACGTCTTTTGTGGAACTATTGACATGCCATTTTGAAGCCTGTCTGTTCGCTTTCCTTACTTCGCCACTTCTTTGAATTTCTTTGGCAGATCGTCGATTTGGCAGGTTGAAGAAATATTCAGTTCCTTGTCATTGTTTCTTATGACCGCTCCCCTTTGCAATTAGCGATTACCAAATATATATAAGATATTTTTTCTAGGCATGCAATTAGCAAGCGTTAATTTCAAACATCATGGAATGTCATTTGCGCGTCACCGGGTTGGTCCCTTCATGAAAAATTCAATCCTCGCTTCTAAGAACGAGTCTGCCTGACCGTTTCCCTATTCCATACTTAGCCACTTTGTCAGAATTACGAAAATATACAAACCAGCCGTTGAACTACCCCGTCATGATCTCTTCTATTTTACACATTTTCCAGTCAAAAATTTCGATACATAAAATTTGACCGTGGAATTCTTATTATTCAACCTCTGTCACATAGAACCAAGTAATTTGGACCTCTGGGATTTCTTGTGCAAGATATGTCCCTGAGGTTTTTGACTGTAAGGACCTTGTCTCTTGGTGCGCCGATAAATTTATTTCAGACAAAAGAATTATTCCACTATGGGACCTCTCTTATGTTTCTTTTTCACCTCAGGTCTTCCACCAGATGCTAAGATTGTTGGAGCCAACATTGACGTTCAAAGGAGAAGATTGCAAACAGTTCCTAGCAAAGCATAATAACGGTTTGGGCCTCTTGCCCCATTTATTGGAAAACCCACTTCTACTTCTTGAAGATATTACAAGCTTCCAGGTTAGTTCATTTAAAAATCCATTTCGTGAAATTGCCTAGTTCTTTACAAGAATAACGGGATAGAAGTCCACAACAACTATTTCCCGAATGGCTCTTTATATTTTGTATTTCACAGTTAATGAACAAGCCATTTTTTATTGGGGAAAGTTAATTTCGCATGAAATATGTTCCCAATTGTCAAGCTTCAAAAGGGAAAAGAAATTTTATATGTCGTCCTATTTAGTTTTTGAAATAGCGCACTCATGTCGGTTTCCACAACTGTCTCTGTCCAAGAATGTCAACTGCGAATTCCACCTAGTTGTTAGCACTCTGTAATTTGCCCAAGGCTGAAGAGGCAGTCACAGAGGCAACATCAAAACCGCTTCGAGTCTTGGATATAGCCCTCCAAGACTCAGAGAGGGATCTCTTTGTATGATATAACTTTGTTTGAAGAGATATTAGGCTAGTTAATGGGTTCAGAGTTTGGATTTTTTAATTGGTTTGGTTGGAGCAGGAGAAAAGGGCCATTGGGCTATGGAGTCACTACAACGAATAATCAAAAATCTATATCAACATGCTAATATTTGCAGGGAAGGGTAGACAACTCACTGGATCCTTTAATTTAAATGAAATGGTTGAGACGAAACAGGTCAAGAAATCCAATTAAACACAGAGCAACTAAGAATTTTGAGTTTAATCTTCAGTGGAAAACATAAAAAACTATACCAAGCCAGAGACAGAGGGTGCATTAAAACCAATTATGTTCTTAATATTATTGGAATAATTCAGAGGAAGACATTAATTATGATAACATAGAAACAAATTAACACAGATGGATGCACATCACCAGTCGAAATAGTCACAAGAATCCTACAGC
>JASDQU010101081.1:128633-160676 GCA_032191745.1 Picea mariana | reverse complement strand
TAGGCCTAGCTTTAGCTACACCTAGGTAAGTCTTTCCTTCTTAGGGTTTAGGGTTGGTGGCCTTGCCATAGCAACACCATCAAACCCTAGCTCTCTTGTCCTTAAGTTTGAGTTCCTCCTAAACCATTAGTCTCATCTCCATTGACTCCATTAACCCAAGGCACTAGTCTAGAAACTCTTTCTTGAGCTTGTTATGCCTTAAATTATTTCAAACTACCTTTAAATTGCAACCCTAACTAACCTAGCGTCTAACCCTAGCTAGTTTTGAAACTAACCCTAATAAGGTGACGTCCTGGCTGATTTTAACTTTTGTTTGGATAGAAAGGTGCGGCCTAGTCTCCTTATCATAGCCGTGGAGTTTTATTGCATTTTTGCTGGTTGAATTTGTCAAAACGTCACTCCTTGGCTAGCTAACCCCAAACCGCAACAAGTTTTATATAGGTGACGTCATACCTTGTTTAATCTCTTGTTTTGACCTCAACGTTTTGACTTTGTCACCTTCCTTTGATTGGTTTTGAGCTATTGATTGCATCTGTAAGCTGATTTGCTAAAACGTTCCACTCAATTGTCTCAATTTTGACCTAGAAATAGGGCTGACGTCATCATCATTGCAGCAACAATATATATATGACGCAACAACATTATGTGTATGAGTTAATTTGAGATAGTTATTGCATTGTGAATTAATACAAGGTTTTAATTGTGAACATTGAATGCTTATTATCTCTTATGCTTTGTTGAGGAAGTGATATAAGTTATTAATCTTTGCTTAGCCATCATTGACTTCGTCAATAATAGTTTTTGATCATTTGCTCATATACATGATAAAGATAGTCATTTATATCTTAAAATACTAACCCACTACAAGCACATATTCTAGTTATTTGTCTTGTCTCGCAAACAGGTGCATCTTCAGTGGATCTTTCTCCTTGACTATCTCATTTGGGCAGCAATCTGTGAAAGGGAACTTCTTTGACTTGATCCATTACCCTTTAGCCTTTCATTAACCCAGATTGCTTAGGGACGTCTCCCTTGGACTAGCCCTCCTAAATAGAAAGAGCCCCCCATCGAGGTGACAGTGGGTGGGGAAGCTCCTGTTACGTCGGTTTTAAGCCTTGACTCAAGCACCATTAACCTTTCCTACAAACCGTGCGATAACACTATTGACTCTTCTCGATGATCTAAAGAGTGGTCAAATTAACTGTACGGTCACCTTTGGAGCCTTCTGCTCCTCACAATCAATCTCCATAAGAGGTACTCTTCTTTGTCTTCTACTTCACATGGGTGTGTACGTTCGTGTACACAGTTCTATGTCTCGGTTAGAGACTGTCTAAATAGTTTCCTCTTGCAACCGTCATCATAGCTCCTTCTCAGAGCTATCACCTATGACTTGCTCGGAACAAGAGACAAGAACAACATTTCCATGGTAGTAATAAAGAACATCTCCTAGAGGAGATCAATTTCATCTTGCAGACAAGTATATCATTAACAATGAGCATTTTCTTAATGATAATCGTACCGACAGTCTTCAGGTGTACCTAAACATTTGATAGCTTTAACAAATAATAAAGCTGTAAAGACTGCTATCCTAGGTACAATACTTTCTTAAGCAACAACAATATAAACTATCAAACCTGATATGAAAACCTGGAGTCTGGTGTTGTCCTGCTTGAGTTTCCTTCTATCATTCATATGGAATGTCTAAAAGACAAATTCTTCATCCTTTGATGCCTTTGAGTGCTCTTCGACATCTGTTGCATGTGCATGGTGTTTCTTCTTCTCCTTTTCATTTCTATCTGGACATTGAAAGGCATAATGTCCCAGCTTCTGGCAACTGTAGCATTTGATCTTTGACTCATCCTTATTGTAATGAGGTCTCTTTGATTTCTTTGTGCTTCCTTTTTCCCTTTTCTTTCTCTTCTTCACTTGGGCAACAAGTGCTTGATTTTCATCCTCATTAGTCTTTTGTGTATTGGATATCAGCCTGGATTCCTCTTGAGTGCAATCTGACCATAACTTGTCAAACTTTGGCAATCTCCTTCTTGCGCAAATTCCTTGGATAAATGGGTCCCATGAGGGAGGGAATCCATTGAGTGTGGTGGTCACAAGTTCAACGTCTTCTACTAGATCTCCAATAGCTGCTAACTGATCCTTGATCCGTGAGATCTTCATAAAATAGATGACCATTGTTTTTGACTTGTTCATTGTCATGTTTCTGAGTTGATGCCTCAAAGTAAGCTTTAGACTGGTATTCTTACTTTCATAAAGTCTGGTTAGCTGCAGCTACTGCATCACCTTGCTTCTGTGTAGCTGGGACTCGGCAGAGTGTGACTGAGTGAACACATGAGCCAAGATGCCCTCTATTTATAGTCTTCCTAGCCATTAGACTGGGCTGACTTCTTCTCTGGATAGGTGTTTTTTCATTATTACTTTATTCTTCTGGGTTGACTTCTCTTCTAGGCTATTTCAATATCTGTTCAATGGATCTCTTGCTTCCGAAATCTTCTCCGCATCTAAGAAAGGTCATCTAGGAGGGAAAGATCTTCCCGCAACAACCAAAACATCAACAGTTTGAAGCTTAGACGAAAAACACATCCTGCTCTAGGTACCACATGCAGCTTAGATCAAGAATGCATGCTAATAAAACATTCACCAACAACAAAGAAATGCACTAACTAGTTGAAAACAATACGAGTCCAGCCTCTTAGCAATTGAGAGTGAACAAACATCCTGTACATAGAGCTAATAGTCCCCCTTGGGCAGGGAGAATGGCAAGTGCGATTTCTGCACTTTACAACACTAAAGTTGAGGAATCCAAGGAGGTGCTTACCTGTTTTGAGACCAAGCCTAAGAAAAATGTAGTAACTTAGTCCGGCTAAAACCAATTTGGATCTCTAACTAGACAGCAAAGATATGAAAGCGAGCCACAAAAGCAACTAATGTATCAGAAGATTGAAGCCATAACTTTATCTCCATTCTCAACACCTTATTTATTTGCACTGGCTATGATTCATTCTTCCATCCTACTAGCCCACACAATAATGTGATTTCTAGCCTTTAATTTTGGCATAGGTTTAAACAATTTGTTTATGATCCTTATCTTGGGGTTAAGATCCATCACTCTCATATCACGAGGGTGCAAGCTCTTTCATCCTCTTCAATCATTCTAGTTTGAGGTGGAGTTCCCAAGCCTATTTGCCCTATTGTACCCACGATAGGGCTAAGGGGTGACCACCTCTGGCGGCCACTTGTGTAAGCCTCCCTATTTTAAACATTTACCTAGGCATTAACATCAATATATCTGAGCAATATCCTAATAAAATACTAGTAACACAGACCAGGTAAAATTGATTAGAGTTTAGCTAGACAGTATGAAGATAAAAACATCCAATAGAAGCAACAAATGCATGATAAGTGTGAAGCCATTGCTTTCTCTCCATTCTCAACACCTTATCCACATGCACTTGCTATGATTCTGCCATCCTGCTACCCCACACGATAATGTGACTTCTAGTCCTTCATACTGGCAGAGGGGACAACATGTTTCTAATCCTTCTCTTGGGGTTAAGATAACCCTCGTATCATGATGGTGCATGGTCCTTCCCCTTGCTTGATCATGTTGGATTGAGAGGGTGGCATTAATAGAGAATATGTATTGAGGTCAAGTGACCACATTTATTTTCCATCATGTCCCTGTGACAGGTGTGACAGCTTCCGGTGGCCACTTGTGCAAGCCTCCCTTCTTTATACTGTTCTCAATGTCTTGTTATTCCTTCTTTATACATTTGAGCAATTAGTTGTGTAATAATTATGAATCAGTTTTAAAGCTGTGAAAAAAAAAATGTAAGATGATGTTTTTGGGAATCCCATGTGACAGATTTAATTTTAGAAAACTTGGGAAAAAAAAAATGTAAGACTATGTTTTTCCCATTTTGGGAGTTCCATGTAACATATTTTGGTTTCTTATTATTTACAAACAATTTTCATTACATCTCTCTAATATAAAACAAAAAATCTGCGGGGTATCTCTACATTACAGTTCTCAAAGAGAACATATATCCTTCCCTCGGGAAAAAAAACATGTAAGAAGATGTTTTACCGATTTTGGGAGTTCCAAGTAACATATTTTGGTTTCTTATTATTTATAAACAATTTTCATTACATCTCTCTAATATAAAACACAAAATGTGCAGAGTATCTCTACATTACAGTTCTCAAAGAGAACATATATCCTTCCCCATAAACAATTTTCATTACATCTCTCTCTAATATAAAACACAAAATCTGTGGGGTATCTCTACATTACAGTTCTCAAAGAGAACATATATCCTTCCCCAGATCCAAGGGGTATTTATTCACCAAATTCGTTTGGGACTGAAAACCTCCTCCTAAAACTTGTGTCATTCAAGCAGGGCAGAACATAGCAGGGATGGAACCTGGTACCCTCCATCAACGTCATGAGTGAACCAACTCTTCATTGACTTTCCTTTATATTTTTAATAAATGCGTACCACTATTGTAATGTATCCTATATAAAAACAACAATGCATTTTCAAGAAATATCTAATATTGCGGTGAAAATTTTTATATGTTGCTGAAGTAAAATAACGTTATGGAAAATGACTTTTTCATTCTCCAATGCACTATAGGGTTAACCATCCCACTAAATATCGTCTCTATCCATGATATATTATGTAGAAGGGATGCCAGCTTCACATTGAAATTGTTGCATCTGTGTTAATTTGTTCTGAATAGGCTATGATGGTCAGTGTGATGTGCATTAATAGGTGGACTAAATGTTTAGCTTTGATTTGGGGGTTTGTATTTTGTTTTGTTTAGCTTTGCTCTAGATTAATACTTGGGGGTCTATATTTTGCTCTATTCTTTTCATGATAAAGCACGATTTTATATTAACTAACTATGTTGTATATCATCAATGGTTTACAGCGTTGTATCAATCTAAAGGAGCTAGACAATGACGCTCTTGCTTTATCTCCTTTATCACCTTGAGGCTCGTACCTGTGTTGGGATTTATGCTTGTGGGGATCTATCACAATCCTCAAAAAGATGAAAACCACGTACGCAAAATATATTACAGTATTGGGCTTCCGGGAAAGTTTATTACAATGAAACTATGTATAGTTTAGTTGAAACTATGCGGGTTTCTAAGTTATTTGCTGCTATTTTTTTCAGTTATTGTTGGTGTTTCCATCGTTAAATTCACCAACATGAACTCAATGCGAAACCTGTTCTTCTTGGGAATTTCCTTATCTCTGGGCCTATCTATTCCATAATAAAATGAGTTTTACACTTCTTCTAAAGTGGGCCCTGTGCATACAAATTAACGATGGTCAAGTTCAAAAGAGTTCTGAAGCATTCGTTGTTTTGATTTTCAAGGTAGGATCTAACAACTTGATATTGATATTCTTGTGCCTACTTTAATTTGTCATCTTTTTCATCTTTTGGTTTTAATGACTTCCTAAAAAACTATATTCTGCTCACCACCGACAGTTGCACTAGTAAGATAACACTCTAGAAGTTGAACAAGCTAAGAGGGATAGAGAGGGATGCAGTGGTGAGTAAAATTCAGAAGATTTTGTTTTGATTTTTAAGGTACGATCTAACAACTTGATATTGATATTCTTCTTTTGGTTGCAGTTTAACAGCTTGATATTGATATTCTTCTTTTGATATTGATATTGATTTGTCATCTTTTGGTTGCAGTTTAATGACTTCCTAAACACTATATTCCCCTCACCACCGACAGTTGTACTAATAAGATAACATTCTAGAAGTTGAACAAGCTAAGAGGGATAGAGAGGGATGCAGTGGTGAGTAAAATTCAGAAGATTTTGTTTTGATTTTCAAGGTAGGATCTAACAACTTAATATTGATATTCTTCTTGTGTCTATTTTAATTTGTCATCTTTTGGTTGCAGTTTAATGACTTCCTAAACACTATATTCTCCTCACCACCGACAGTTGCACTAATAAGATAACACTTTAGAAGTTGAACAAGCTAAGAGGGATAGAGAGGAATGCTGTGGTGGGTAAAATTCTGGTGGGTAAAATTCAGAAGAGACAATCTGAATGAGGATTTTTCGCATTCAATTTTAGTAAAGTTCCCCCCAACATGATTTTGAGGATTATTGTATGATTGAATAATGCATGCAAGTAAATTGTTGCGTGAATGGTACCATTATGCTATTTCAAATTGGTTCAAGAAATGAGATATTCAATTCTTCAATTTTACAATTCTAAGGAAACATGTGCCTTCCAATGATTGAGTCATACTCTTCTTCCAATTTTTTTGGAAAGGAATACAAAACCAGATTATATGAGGGGCGACAGTTGCAATGGAAACCCTCCTTTGTCATAAATGTTTATTTTCCGACTTTAATGTAACCTTGTCATTTTTTTATCATTACTTTTGTGTGTCTGTCACTTTCCCTTTTGTTTGTCAGCACACAACAAAAAAATATTCAAATATTCAGAAATTTACTTTGGAAATCAAAGTCTTCTTGCTTGGTAAACTAAGGCTGTGGTTTTATCAGAAATTGTAAAGGCTGCAGAAAAAGAGATTATAACTTCAACAAAAAAATATTCAAATATTCAGAAATTTACTTTGGAAATCAAAGTCTTCTTGCTTGGTAAACTAAGGCTGTGGTTTTATTAGAAATTGTAAAGGCTGCAGAAAAAGAGATTATAACTTCATTGTACAAATAAATTTAAAATTGTAATAATGATTTATAATAATGATTTGATAAGATCTCTTAGTACATTAGTACATTGACTGTACAAATAATTTTAAAATTGTAATAATGATTTGATGAAATCTCTTAGTACATTTAAAATTGTAATAATGATTTGATAAATACATTGACTGTACAAATAAATTTAAAATTGTAATAATGATTTGATAATATCTCTTAGTACATTGACTGTACAAATAAATTTAAAATTGTAATAATGATTTGATAATATCTCTTAGTACATTGATTGTACAAATAAATTTAAAATTGTAATAATGATTTTGAATTTGATAAGATCTCTTAGTACATTGAGATCTTTGCAGACAGAGATTATAACTTCACCTTACAAATAAATTTAAAATTGTAATAATGATTTTGCGTTTTAGTACATTGAGATATTTGTATAATGCAGAAAATGGTATGAATTTATGGAGAATTTCTGGAGTAGGCAAAGTTAGGTGACATTGTGGCCTTGAAGATGTTGATTGCCAATAATGTTTTCTAAATATGGTGTATCATAAGTTATGGTTTTCATATAGATCTAAAGTGTTAAAAAGGGACTGTCTAATTAAAATTTTCAATTGTTACCCTCAATTTAACTTCAAAAATTTTTAACACTACTCATTTTAATATAACCTACAGCTGCTCATTTTAATATAAGTAATTGTATGTGTTATAATATATAACACATACTATGTGTTATATATTATGACACACATACTATGTGTTATATATATTATAACACACATACTATGTGTTATATATTATATAACACATACTATGTATCTAACTGTCAGTTTCGTATGTGTTATATATTATATAACACATAGCTGTCACTTTCACATAGAATTCTCTTAATAAAGGAGAAAAACGGCCTAGTTTGGAGTAGTTAATTTTATGGTCGTTAATCTTTTTTAGACTTTTGTAGCTCGCTCTTTACTTTAACAAAAGAGGAAAATGGCCTAGTTTGGAGTAGTTAACTTTATGGTTGTTAATCTTTTTTAGACTTTTGTAGCTCACTCTTTACTTTTATTCTTCTAAACAATGTAAAACATATGCATTGGAGGCTATGTAAAGCACTTGATAGGCTACTTTTTTTATGGTCGTTAATCCTTTTTAGACTTTTGTAGCTCGCTCTTTACTTTAATAAAAGAGGAAAATGGCCTAGTTTGGAGTAGATAACTTTATGGTTGTTAATCTTTTTTAGATTTTTGTAGCTAACTCTTTATTTTTATTCTGCTAGACAATGTAAAACATATGCATTGGAGGCTATGTAAAGCACTTGATAGGCTACTTTAAAATTTCACAATGGGTGGGCTACTGGTTGTTAATCCTTTCTAGACTTTTGTGGCTCACTCTTTATTTTTGTTCTGCGTTAATAATTTAACTTCAGAAATTCATTGAGCCCCATAACCTTTAGAAATTCACTTTACTTTTGTTGTGGGTTAACAATTTAACTTCATAAATTCATTTGTTCTACGTGAACAATTTAACTTCATAAATTCATTGAGCCCCATAACCTTCATAAAATCACTGAGCCCCATAACCTAGGCAATGTAAAGCATATGTGTTGGAGGCTATGCAAAGCACTTGATAGGCTACTTTAAAATTTCATAATGGACTACTAGTTGTTAATCCTTTCTAGACTTTTGTAGCTCACTCTTTACTTTTGTTTCACGTTAACAATTTAACCTAGGAAATTCACTTAGCCCCATAACCTAACGCTGCTCATTTTAATACAAGTTTTATCTAAATGTCAATTTCACACAACTCATTTTAATATAGGTTTTATCTAACTGTTAGTGTCACACATAATTCTCTTAATAAAACGAGTAAAATGACCTACTTTGGAGTATTTAACTCTATGGTTGTCAATCCTTTCTAGACTCATTTTAATATAAGTTTTATCTTAACTGTGAGTTTTGCACATAATTCTCTTATAATCTTAATATAAGAGTAAAATGACATAGTTTGGAGTAGTTAAATTTATGGTTGTTAATCGTTTTTAGACTTTTGTAGCTCAATGTAACATTATGGTTGTTAATCCTTTCTAGAATTTTGTAGCTCAATGTAAAACACTACTCATTTTAATATAAGTTTTATCTTAACGGTGAATTTTGCACATAATTCTCTTAATATAAGAGTAAAATGACATAGTTTGGAGTAGTTAAATGTATGGTTGTTAATCGTTTTTAGACTTTTGTAGCTCAATGTAACTTTATGGTTGTTAATCCTTTTTAGAATTTTGTAGCTCAATGTAAAACACTGGATAGACTACTTTAAAATTTCACAATGAGTAAAATAAACAAAAAAGGCAATCCTTCTACTTTGGGCATAATAAACAAAAGATAGAGTAAAATAAAGAAAAAACAATCCTTCTACTTTGGGCACAATAAACAAAAGACAATCCTTGCTACTTTTGTAGGTTATTCTTGTAGCTCAATGTAAGGCACTAGATATAGACTACTTCAAAATTTCACAATGAGTAAAATCTTCAAAATTTTACAATGAGTAAAATAAACAAAATTTCACAATGAGTAAAATAAACAAAAGACAATCCTTGCTACTTTTGGCTACAATAAACAAAAGACAATCCTTGCTACTTTTGGCTACTTTGATCACAATAAACAAAAGACAATCCTTGCTACTTTTGTAGGTTATTCTTCTTTTATTAATGAACACAATAAACAATACTTTTGTATGTTATTGTTCTTTTATTAATGAGCACAATAAACAAATGACAATGATTTACTTTTGTAGCTTACTCTTTCTTTTATTATGCAAGCAATGGCTAGATGATATTAATTTTGACATTATCATTTCTGAAAGAATAAATGCAACAAATTTTTGCTTTGAAGTGGAGCTTACTATTTAAATTTGATTTGCTTACAATTTATATTGTAGTGCTTTGACTTATGGAACTTACTATTTAGATTTGCTTTGCTTACAATTTATATTGTAGTAATGATTAACTGATTTAAACAATTCCAAATTAAGCTTAAAGTTAATAATAAGTTGTTTGCAATTTACGGTGTTTGCATATAAACAATACATCTTGTCTCCAACACGTGTGAACTACAGGTAACTTACACTTAACTTTCTTTTTAAGTTATAGAGATAGTGAAATGCATGACAAGCTAAATGCACTTACACTTTCATTTTTTAAATTTAAATTTGTTAAATAATACATCTTGTCTCCAATACAACTATTTTTTTTTTTAAATTTAAATTTGTTAAATAATACATCTCGTTTCCAACACATCTTTTAAGTTATAAACAATTACATTTTTTAAGTTATAAAAAGTGACAACTTTCATTTTTAAATTTAAATTTGTTAAACAATACATCTCGTCCCCAACACATCTTTTAAGTTATAAACAATTACATTTTTAAGTTATAAACAATGATAGTGAAATGCATGAAAGGTTAAATGCACTTAAACTTGTTAAAGTTAGTGCTCTTGTTCATTTTTTTTTTCTAAACTGTTACACCCCAAAATCTATCAACACCACTTGCACTTCAAAATACTTTGCCAAAATAAAATATTTTATATTGTTTTTGCTAAACTATTACACCCCAAAATCTATCAACACTGCACTTCAAAATACTTTGCCAAAATAAAATAATTTTTGAGATGATTTGATGAACCCTACCAAGTATATGTATATGTATGTGTCCTTATATTATTGTTCAAAGATTGCATGGATTACACCCAAAGGTTACCCACCTCTTGACATGAAGGGGGAGAGTATGATCATTTAAGGAAACTAGGGTGACATGAAGAGAGAGCATGCTCATTTAAGGTTCAACTAGGGTTCACCACCTGATGGTCATGGAAGGGTGGGGTGGTCATTCAACTTGGCAAGTAAATGCCAATGGGCTATATTCCACATGGTCATATTGAGGGAATGGATACATTAAATGTCAACGAGCTATAGTGCACATGGTCATATTGAGGGAATTGATACACTCATCATTTTGGTCTTGTAGGCCATATCAATGCCACTTCCAGAGTGATTCGATACTTATGTCACACGAGGATGACCCATGGCCTTCATGGTCATATCCGACTTTAAATAAAGTTATTCAACTTGATAGATTTTCAACATTTAATTGTTCTCTCAATTGTTCATTCCATAGCATAAAATTATTAGAGAAGGAATTGAGGATACTTATCTCCATTTCCTTTGGTAATGTATTCTTCATTGGTTTAATTGATAGAGGTGGAGATGAGAGGTTAACCCTTTTCCTTCCCCAACGGTTACTAGTAGAAGGGGATCCTAGGTTTTGAAAGGCGATGTTTATGGATTCAGATGTGGACTTCCATTTTCAAAGTATCCTTTGGAACACAAGTTAACATTTGCTTTTCCCCTTCTAAAAATCTTGATTAGCTTTTGGGTATCGAGAAAAAAAACAAATGTCATTGTTGATGCAGGGTTTCTATTTGCCAACAAATGTCATTGTAGATGTAGGGTTTCTATCTGTCAACAAATGTTATTGAAGATTGCAAGGTGCTATGCTAAGGTTTTAGGGTTCATCAACTGCCTATATTAGGTTTAGTCGTATGTTCAAAGTTGTGGTTTCAGTGTGCTTGTGTTAATTTTTTTTTCTTTCTTTATCTTGAAAGATTCCCTAGGTTTTATTACTAGTGGAAACTTGGCTTCTATTCTAATGAAATTGGAATGTTTCTCATTTCATTTCATTTTTGTTTTGGCTTCTTTCATCCTATAAACAAGATATCCAATGCTTGTTTAATTGACTACATACCTATGTTTTATTAATGAATGTTATAAATGTTTGGCAAATATTTTTTGGCCTAAAATTCTTTTTAGACATACTATATGCTTTGGGTTTTATTAATGACTGTTATAAATGTTTGACAAATATTTTTTTGGCCTAAAATTCTTTTTAGACATACTATATGCTTTAAATTGTGGTTGTATTGTAGTTATAGTTTTATGTGATACCTGCTTGTTCATGAAATATATAATAAGATCCTTGGAAATATTGTTGAAACTATGTTATATAAAAGATAAAAAAGATGAATCAACATACAATAAGATTTCTTAGAATATCAGTTATTAAGTAATATTATGGAATTTAGGTATTCAAACTATATCGGTCTTATTTGATGACCACTCTACAAGATATTGTTCCATCAAAGTGAATTTTCCTAATTCCACCTTATCTAAAATTAAAATTTGATTAGAGTAATTGTGAATAATTTTTAAAAACTCATAGCTTTAAGGGCCTAGAAATGTCAATGGAAATGACTGAAGTTTTTAGAGGTGGAAGATGACAGTCAACTTATTAAACAAGAATAAAGTTTTTAAAGGTGAAATATAGCATAAGGAAGATTAAACAAGTTTTAAAAGTAGCACAAAGAACGACTCACAATGAATTAGAGAATACTTCAACGATATTAGAAATTAGATAATGATGGATTGACAATGCAAATTCGAATTGGGGACAAATAAAGATATTATAGAAATGTACAAATTTGAACTCAAGTCAATATAAATAAGATAATGATGGATTGACAAACCGATCTGAAAATTTGAGTTGGGGACACATAAATATATCACATAAATGTACAAATTTATACTCAAGTCAATCAAGGATTAGCTCAGTTTTGATCTATTTTGATCAGGGGTAAATTGTATTCAAGATGATAATTACCTTGCTCCTTAAACAATTACATGTTGGATGTTAAAATCAATCAACAAGAACTTCAATTTTGGTCAATCTCAATTATTGATCAACTTCAATTTAGATTGAAATCAAAGATCAACTTTAATTTAGATTGAAATCAAATCAATTTTTTTTTGGTGGTGAAGCATCTTTTTATATAGGATATCATCAATTATTGTCACTTTCAATTAAGAACTTATTGTGATTAAATAGATTAATCAAGGAGCCCTCAATCGATTAAACTATCTATCAAAGGAGTTCAAAAATGGTAAACTATATATCCAATGAGTTCCAATATGGTAGGGTTAAATCTCAATAACATTTATACATAATAGATGACTCTCACAATAGGCACCAAACACTTTTATATTAATCTATACATTAATACGAATCCTATCTTATCATTAATATTTGTTATTACATTCGTATACTAGACAACCTACACAATGCTTTTAAAATTTGATTTTTAAATTCTTATATATTTTATTAAAAACATTTTTTTTTTCTTTTTTTTAATTTATAACATTAAATGTATAAAACATAACACACAATGGAAATTAATCTTTATATTCATATCAATCTTAACAAGAAAACAAGAAATAAGCTCTTGGATTATTGTTGATATTGGTAACAATGTGAGGGAGCTAACTAGCTAACTAACAATGTGATATAAGTAACTAGATTCCAATATGATATTGGAAAACTAATATCATATTATTGTTGATATTGGTAACAATGTGAGGCATGGATGATTTTAGGGGCTAAATTTCGCTCATGGGCTAATTTTCCATTCTTTTTCCAAAAATGAGATTCGCTATTTTAAAAATGATTCGCCCAAATTCTATAGGATAAAATTATTTTACCTTAAAAATCGCCAAAAAAATTATAAAAACTATATAAAATCCTTAGAAATTTGAATATTTTTACAAATATATCGCCAAACATTTATGGTTGGCATATGAAGGATTAGTAAGATTTGCCAAGGTTTCTACATTTTAAAATAAATTTCCATCCTTAAAATCACCCTTGATGTGAGGGAGCTAACTAGCTAACTAACAATGTGATATAGGTAACTAGATTCCAATATGATATTGGAAAACTATATCCATCCTTACCTATTATTTATATTATACTTTCAACTTTCCAAATATAATATTTATAATTTATAAAAAATTATATTATTTATAAACATATTATAAATATAATATTTTAAAATAATAACCATTTTTTTATTATATTATTTATAAAAATATTATAAATACAATATTTTAGAATAATAAATAATTTTTTTTTGGAACATACGATTATCATTTACTTTTTCTCTTTCCTCTAAAACAATGTAACCCACTTCTTACACGTTTCACTTTTCTTTTAACATTTTGGGTTTATATTAATTAATTAAAAAAATTATAAATTTTCTTTTATTTCTCTAAAAAAAGATTTAAACCACTTCTTACATATATTTAGCATTTTAAAAAGGCAGTAGTAGTCCTATCATGAACGCTAGAGTCTACATATTCATATCTATATCTTATGGCGGAGGCAATAGGGGTTGTAGGGACAAGGGAAATACTATTAGAGCCAAATCCATCTGTTGGAGATCCAAGTCTACCGGATTCAGGTGCAGATAAAGATTTAGTGGCAAAGAAGCAAGTAGCATCGATTGAAATCGATCTACTAGTCGCAAATATATATCCACCAGTTGCAATAGTAGAACCAAATAAGGCCTTGGATCTAAGCCAAAGATTTTTCCATGTCACACGTCATAAGCCCTTGGATCTGGGCTATCGGATTTGTGACATGTGGCACCTCCTAAGCCCTTGGATCTGAGTTGTCGGATCTGTGACACATGGTGCCTCCTAAGCCCTTGGATATGTGCGACGTGGCATCTCCTAAGCCCTTGGATCTTGACCATAGGATCAATGCCACATGGTGCCTCCTAAGCCCTTGGATCTTGACCATAGGATCAATGCCACATGGTGCCTCCTAAGCCCTTGGATCTCGGCTACCCGATCAATGACACATAGTACCTCCTAAACCCTTAGATAGAGGCCACATGCCACGTGGCATGTTCTTAGCCCTTGGATCTCTACCACTCGGTCAATGACATGTGGCATCTCATAAGCCCTTGGATCTTGACAATTCCATCAGTGGCACATGGTTTTTCCTAAGCCCTTGGATCTTGCCCCATTCCTAAGCCCCATGGCGCCTCCTAAGCCCTTTGATCTGGGATACCCTATATGTGACACGTGGCCCCTCCTAAGCCCTTGGATCTTAGATACCCTATCGGTGACACATGGCACCTCTTAAGTCGTTGGATCAGAGCCAATGGATCTGTGCGATGTGGTCTCATAAGCCCTTGGATCTTGAGCACATGATCAATGCCACATGGTTTTTTCTCAACCCTTGGATCTGGGGGCACCATCTTTTCCACGTGGCATTTCTTAAGCCCTTGGATTTGGGTCACGCGATTAGCACAACATGGGGTGCTTTAAGCCCTTGGATCTAATCCATTCAATTTGCGACACATGGTGCCTCCTAAGCCCTTGGATATGGGTGACTCGATCATTGCCAGGTTACGCCTCTTATGTGCCTAGATCTGGACCACCCAATAAGTGTTATTGGCACCTATGAAGTCCTTGGATCTTGGTCACTCGATCACTATCACATAGTGCGTTTTGAGCCCTTGGATCTTCACCACACTTTAGTGTCATGTGGCACCTCCTAAGCCCTTGGATCTAGGCTACTCGAATCAACGACACGTGGAATCTCATAATCCATTGGTTTTGGGCCAATGGATCTATGCCACATGGTAACTTTTAAGCCTTTCAATCTTGGCCACTATAACAGAGACATGGTGCCTCTTAAGCCCTTGTATCTCTATAACCCGATTATTTCCATGTGGCACATCTATGACCTTTTGCACCAACCTCACTGCAAATGACAAAGACTTATTTGCCAAATCCCTTGCCTTAACAATCCTATTTCCAAAGTATACTTTTGGTAATGGTAGCTTGATTATGTTCCTCCTGATTGCTGCGAAGAGGAGTTTCGTTTCTTGGTTTGGTGCCATCTCTAGAGCCTTGATGCAACACCTCCATATGTGGATACCTTCATTCTTGTGAACAAATGATCTGCTATAATAATGGTTATTTTCTATTGCTATTTTCCAATATGTCCACAAACATGTAATTTTTTATTATATATTTATACACATAAACAATATCCTATGTGTATTATTACAATTGAAATAATGAAATATTTTGTAAGGAATTATTTTAATTGAATATATCATTTTTAAATGTTGTTGTCTTATTTTTATTTTATTTTATAAAGATTGAGAGAAATTGAGCAAAATAAAGAGTTTTTCAAACTTAATTTGGTTTAACAATAACAATAATGAAGTCCTAGCCTAATGTAACTAGAAGCATTGTCTTTCCCTTTTCAAGGTATTGGTTAACCATCCCTCTCATGAGTTCATGGACTCGGTGACCATGAACTCATTGACTAGTTGATCGAGCAAACATTTGGTTGAATTTTAGTAAACGTCCCCCTTCATTTTCTGAGGTCCTTTCAACCTACTTGAGGCGATTCTTGATAGTTCGTATGATTTAATCTCACATGGATTTAGTTTTGTTCATTCTCAATCAAAGACTAAATGGATCTTATAACCAGTCCACATGATTTTACTTCAAGATGTACACAGAAGGTGATTCATATCTCGAGGGAAGCTCTTCAAGGATGCTATAAAGAAGTTTCAAGGGTGTCAAATTGCTAATAAACACCATCCTTCAATATCCATTCATACCTAGAATTTAGAGTGAGTGAATGGAGTGACAGAAATATTATTGAGGGCAATCGGGGTTCCGTTAACTGAAATTGTACAAGGCACATGTAGCACCGGTTAACTGTATCAAATTTTATGAGGTTTCACATAACAATCAAACCCATAATACAATTCTATATAGTTTATGTCATAATTTATTAATTGGGTTCCTTAATCTCAACAATTTAGGGAAAACAACATTTACAGTTTTCATTCCCATAAATTAAACCTTTTATTTTATTTTAGAACTCTAAGCACACTACCACTATATACACAACATTCAAGGAGATATGAATATCAATATATATAACCAACACGATGATTGAATCCTTGCACATAGGCAACACAAAATTTACGCTTCTTCAATTCTTTTGACCAACCCATCATTTCTCACTCCACAAAACGACAAAATAAATAGTCCTTACACTCAGGAATCATAGAATGCTACAACCATATAGTTCTATGACCATTAAAATTTATTTTTCTGTACATCTTGTGCAGTTTCACCCAACACAACTATATATATGAATTTTTGCAAAGCAAGAATGAAATACTTATTTACTTAAAATTTGTTGTCCAAGCAAACTAATTGAGGGTGAGCGATTTTCCACCCAACGACAGGCATTGTTGCATATCAATTTTTTAGCAACATGCCACCCCATAGCTAGGCTATCATAGCACAAGAGAGAAATTGACACTCCTCAGAATTTTCCGGGCAATGAATCAACTCAAAACATAATTTAATCCCCTGGTAACAATCTGCTAAGTTCTGAGGAACAACAAATAGATCTTGGGCACCCCATTCTTTTCCCCACACAACACAAGGAGAGAAATCCATTTTCTACTACACAATCCCTCATAAGTCTCCCCCTTCTATGCTCTTCTGTGTGTGCCCAACAAGGTCCTAGCTGCAGTCATGTAACTCATTGATTTACCAGATTTCCAAGTCTACTTCTTGTGGAAATAACTGCTTTTTCTTGACTATTCTTTCACCTACTATGGCTGGCTCTTATTGGATGCCTAAAAACTCTATTTTTTCTCTTCCCTCTTTCCCCCAAAACTCAGCTCCTCCTTCTACTAAAATTTCTCCTTTTTTTTTCCAAGCCTCGACTCCCTCACATGTTCCCAAGACTCATTGTCCTCAACCCATACCTCGATAAGTTGATGAGAGGATCCTCTCATCCACCTCTCCCCATGTAGTTCATGTCATCAATCTCATCACATGGGAACTTGCCCATACTCTCATCACAATTCCAAATTAAGCCTAAAGTTAATAATAAGTTGTTTGCAATTTACGGTGTTTGCACATAAACTATACATCTTGTCTCCAACACATGTGTGAGCTACAGGTAACTTACACTTAACTTTTTTTTAAGTTACATAGATAGTGAAATGCATGAAAAGCTAAATGCACTTACACTTTCATTTTTTTTAATTTAAATTTGTTAAATAATACATCTTGTCTCCAATACAACTACTTTCATTTTTAAATTTAAATTTGTTAAACAATACATCTCATCTCCAACACATCTTTTAAGTTATAAACAATTACATTTTTTAAGTTATAAACAATGACAGTGAAATGCATGAAAGTCTAAATGCACTTAAACTTGTTAAAGTTAGTGCGCTTGTTCATTTTTTTTTTAGCTAAATTGTTACACCCCAAAATCTATCAACAACACTTGCACTTCAAAATACTTTGTCAAAATAAAATAATTTAAATTGTTTTTGCTAAACAATTACACCCCAAAATTTATCAACACTGCAATTCAAAATACTTTGCCAAAATAAAATAATTTTTGAGATGATTTGATGAACCCTACCAAGTATATGTATATGTATGTATCTTTATATTTTAGTTCAAAGATTGCATGAATTACACCCAAAGGTTACCCACCTCTTGACATGAAGGGGGAGAGTATGATCATTTAAGGAAACTAGGGTGACATGAAGAGAGAGAGCATGCTCATTTAAGGTTCAACTAGGGTTCACCACCTAATGGTCATGGAAGGGTGGGACAGTCATTCAACTTGGCAAGTAAATGTCAATGGGCTATATTCCACATGGTCAGATTGAGGGAATGGATACATTAAATGTCAACGGGCTATAGTGCACATGGTCATATTGAGGGAATTGATACACTCATCATTTTGGTCTTGTAGGCCATATCAATTCCACTTCCAGAGTGATTCGATACTTATGTCACACGAGGAAGAGCCATGGCGTTCATGGTCATATGTGACTTTCAAATAAAGTTCATTCGACTTGATAGATTTTCAACATTTAATTGTTCTCTCAATTGTTCATTCCATAGCATAAAATTATTAGAGAAGGAATTGAGGATACTTATCTCTATTTCCTTTGGTAATGTATTCTTCATTGGTTTAATTGATAGAGGTGGAGATGAGAGGTTAACCCTTTTCCTTCCCCAACAGTTACTACTAGAAGGGGTTCCCAGGTTTTGAAAGGCGATGGTTATGGATTCAGATGTGGACTTCCATTTTCAAAGTATCCTTTGGAACACAAGTTAAAATTTGCTTTTCCCCTTTTAAAAATATCGATTAGCTTTTGGGTATTGAGAAAAAAAACAGATGTCATGGTTGATGCAGGGTTTCTATTGACCAACAAATGTCATTGTAGATGTAGGGTTTCTATCTGTCAACAAATGTTATTGCAGATTGCAAGGTGCTATGCTAAGGTTTTAGGGTTCATCAATTGCCTATATTAGGTTTAGTTGTATGTTCAAAGTTGTGGTTTCAGTGTGCTTGTGTTAATTTTTTTTTCTTTCTTTTTCTTGAAAGATTTCCTAGGTTTTATTACTAGTGGAAACTTGGCTTCTATTCCAATGAAATTGGAATGTTTCTCATTTCATTTTGTTTTTGTTTTGGCTTCTTTCATCTTGTAAACAAGATATCCAATGCTTGTTTAATTGACTACTTACCTTTGTTTTATTAATGAATGTTATAAATGTTTGGCAAATATTATTTGGCCTAAAATTATTTTTAGACATACTATATGCTTTGGGTTTTATTAATGAATGTTATAAATGTTTGACAAATATTTTTTTGGCCTAAAATTCTTTTTAGACATACTATATGATTTCAATTGTGGTTGTATTGTAGTTATAGTTTTATGTGATACCCTCTTGTTCATGACAGATATAATAAGATCCTTGGAAATATTGTTGAAACTATATTATATAAAAGATAAAAAAGATGGATCAACCTACAATAAGATTTCTTGGAATATCATCGAGACTATATCCAATTAAACATAGTATCCTAAAATTTATTATGTAATATTATGGAATTTAGGTATTCAAACTATATCGGTCTTATTTGATGACCACTCTACAAGATATTGTTTCATAAAAGTGAATTTTACTAATTCCACCTTATCTAAAATTAAAATTTGATTGGAGTAATTGTGAATAATTTTTAAAAACTCATAGCTTTAAGGGCCTAGAAATGTCAATGGAAATGACTAAATTTTTTAGAGGTGGAAGATGACACTCAATTTATTAAACGAGAATAAAGTTTTTAAAGGTGGAAGATAGGATAAGGAAAATTAAACAAGTTTTAAAAGTAGCACAAGGAATGTCTCACAATGAAGTAGAGAATACTTCAACGATATTAGAAATCAGATAATGATGGATTGACAATGTAAATTTTAATTGGGGACAAATAAAATATTATAGAAATGTACAAATTTGAACTCAAGTCAATATAAATAAGATAATGATGGATTGACAAATCTATGTGAAAATTTTAATTGGGGACACATAAATATATCACAGAAATGGACAAATTTATACTCAAGTCAATCAAGGATTAGCTCAGTTTTGATCTATTTTGATCAGGGGTAAATTGTATTCAAGATGATAATTACTTTTCTCCTTAAACAATTACATGTTGGATGTTAAAATCGATCAACAATACCTTCAATTTTGGTCAATCTCAATTCTTGATCAACTTCAATTTAGATTGAAATCAAATCAATTTTTTTTGGTGGTGAAGCATCTTTTTATTTAGGATATCATTAATTATTGTCACTCTCAATTAAGAACATATTGTGATTAAATAGATTAATCAAGGAGCCCTCAATCAATTAAACTATCTATCAAAGGAGTTAAAAAATGGTAAACTATATATCCAATGAGTTCCAATATGGTAGGGTTAAATCTCAATAAAATGAAGAAATGGACGATCAAACATTACTCCAGGGAAAAAACATTTATACATAATAGATGACTCTCACAATAGGTACCAAACACTTTTATATTAATCTATACATTAATATGAATCCTACCTTATCATTAATATTTAATATTACATTTATATACTGGACAACCTACACAATGTTTTTAAAAATTGATTTTTAAATTGTTGTATATACTTTATTAAAAACATTTTATTTTATTTTTTATTTTTTAATTTATAGCATAAAATGTATAAAACATAACACACAATGAAAATTAATCTTTATATTCATATCAATCTTAACAACAAAACAAGAAATAAGCTCTTGGATTATTGTTGATATTGGTAACAATGTGAGGGAGCTAACTAGCTAACTAACAATGTGATATAGGTAACTAGATTGTAATATGATATTGGAAAATTGTATCCATCGTTACCTATTATTTATATTATACTTTCAACTTTCTAAATATAATATTTATAATTTATAAAATTTTATATTATTTATAAAAATATTATAAATACAATATTTTAAAATAATAACCATTTTTTTTTGGGAACATACAACTATCATTTACTTTTTCTCTTTCCTCTAAAACAATGTAACCCACTTCTTATACGTTTCACTTTTCTTTTAACATTTTGGGTTTATACTAATTAATTAAAAAAATTATAAATTTTCTTTTATTTCTCTAAAATAAATATTTAAAGCACTTCTTACATATATTTAGCATTTTAAAAAGGCAGTAGTAGTCCTATCATGAACGATAGAGTCTACATAAGTATATCTATATCTTATGACAGAGGCAATAGGGGTTGCAGGAACAAGGGAAATAGTAGTAGAGCCAAGTCAATCTGTTGGAGATCCAAGTCTATCGGATTCAGGTGCAGTTAAAGATTCAGTGGCAGAGAAGCAAGTAGCATTGATTGAAATCGATCTACCAGTCACAAATTTATATCCACCAGTTGCAATAGTAGAACCAAATAAGGCCTTGGATCTGAGCCAAAGATTTTTTCCATGTCGCATGTCATAAGCCCTTGGATTTGGGCTGTTGGATCTATGCCACGTGGCGCCTCCTAAGCCCTTGGATATGTGTGACGTGGCATCTCGTAAGCCCTTGAATCTTGACCACATGATCAATGCCACGTGGTGCCTCTTAAGCCCTTGGATCTCAGCTACCCGATCAATGACACATAGTACCTCCTAAACCCTTGGATAGAGGCCACATGCCACATGTCGTGTTCTTGGACCTTGGATCTCTACCCCTCAGTCAATGACATGTGGCATATCATAAGCCCTTGGATCTTGACCATTCCATCAGTGCCACATGGTGTTTCTTAATCCCTTGGATCTTGCCCCATTCCTAAGTCCCATGGCACCTCCTAAGCCTTTTGATCTCGGATACCGTATCTGTGACATGTGGCCCCTCCTAATCCCTTGAATCTTAGATACCCTATCGGCGACACGTGGCACCTATTAAGTTGTTGGATCAGGTACAATTGATCTGTGCGATGTGGTCTCATAAGCCCTTGGATCTTGAGCACGTGATCAATGCCACGTGGTGTTTTCTCAACCCTTGGATCTGGGGGCACCATCTTTTCCACGTGGAGTTTCCTAAGCCCTTGGATTTGGGTCACGTGATTAGCACCACATGGGGTGCTCTAAGCCCTTGGATCTAATCCATTCAATTTGCGACACATGGTGCCTCCTAATCCCTTGGATATGGGCGACTAGATTAGTGCCAGGTGGCACCTCTTATGCGCCCAGATCTATTCCACCCGATAAGTGTCACATGGCACCTCTGAAGTCCTTGGATCTTGGCCACCCGATCACTAACACATAGTGCGTTTTGAGCCCTTGGATCTTCACCACACTTTAGTGCCACGTGGCACCTCCTAAGCCCTTGGATCTGGGCTAATCGATCAGTGACAAGTGGCATCTCGTAAGCCATTGGTTTTGGTCCAATGGATCTATGCCACGTGGTAACGTTTAAGCCTTTCAATCTTGGCCACTATAAGAGACACATGGTGTCTCTTAATCCCTTGTATCTCTATAACCTGATTAGTGCCATGTGGCACATCTATGACCTTATGCACCAACCTCACTGCAAATGCCAAAGAATTATTTGCCAGATCCCTTGCCTTGCACAAGCAGTATGTCATAACAATCCTATTTCCAAAGTATCCCTTTGGTAATAGTAGCTTGATTATGTTCCGCTTGATTACTGCGAAGATGAGTTTCGTTTCTTGGTCCAGTGCCATCTCTAGAGCCTTGATGCAACACCTCCATATGTGGATACCTTCATTCTTGTGAACAAATGATTCACTATAATAATGGTTATTTGCCACTGCTATTTTCCAATATGTCCATAAACATATAATCTTTTAATATATATTTATACACATAAACAATAGCCTATGTGTATTATTACAATTGAAATAATGAAATATTTTGTATGCTTTATTTTTATTATTTTAATTAATCTATGTTTATTATGACAGTTGAAATAATGAAATATTTTGTAAAGAATTATTTTAATTGAATATATCGTTTTTAAATGTTGTTGTCTTATTTTTATTTTATTTTATAAAGATTGAGAGAAATTGAGAAAAATAAATAGTTTTTCAAACTTAATTTGGTTTAACAATAACAATAATGAAGTCCTAGCCTAATGTAAATATAAGGATTGTCTTTCCCTTTTCAAGGTATTGGTTAACCATCCCTATCACGAGTTCATGGACTCAGTGACCATGAACTCATTGACTAGTTGATCGAGCAAACATTTGGTTGAATTTCAGTAAACGTCCCCTTTCATTTTTCGAGGTCCTTTCAACCTACTTGAGGCGATTCTTGATAGTTCGTATGATTTAATATCACAGAGATTTAGTTTGTTCATTCTCAATCAAAGACTAAATGGATCTTATAACCAATCCATGTGATTTTCCTTCAAGATGTACACAGAAGGTGATTCATATCTTGAGGGACACTCTTCAAGGATGTTGTGAAGAGGTTTCAAGGGCGTCCAATTGCTAATCAACACCATCCTTCAATATCCATTCATACCTAGAATTTAGAGTGAGTGAATGGAGTGAGAGAAATATTATTGAGAGAAATCAGGGTTCCGTTAACTGAAATTGTACAAGGCACATGTAGCACCGGTTAACTGTATCAAATTTTATGAGGTTTCACATAGCAATCAAACCCATAATACAATTCTATATAGTTTATGTCATAATTTATTAATCGGGTTCCTTAATCTCAACAATTTAGGGAAAACAACATTTACAGTTTTCATTCCCATAAAGTAAGCCTTTTATTTTATTTTAGAACTCTAAGCACACTACCACTATATATACATTCAAGGAGATATATATAACCAACAACATGATTGAATCCTTGCACATAGGCAACACAAAATTTACACTTCTTCCATTCTTTTGACCAGCTCATCATTTCTCACTCCAAAAACCGACAAAATAAATAGTCCTTACACTCAAGAATCATAGAATGCTACAACCATATAGTTCTATGACCACTAAAATTTATTTTTCTGTACATCTCGTGCAGTTTCACCTGACGCAACTATATATATATGATTTTTTTCAAAGCAAGAATGAAATACTTATCTACTTAAAATTTGTTGTCCTAGAAAACTAATTGAGGGTGAGCGATTTTCCGCCCAACCACAGGCATTGTTGCATATCAATTTTTTAGCAACATGCCACCCCATAGCTAGGCTATCATAGCACAAGAGAGAAATTGACACTCCTCAGAATTTTCCGGGCAATGAATCAACTCAAAACATAATTTAATCCCCTGGTGACAATCTGCTAAGTTCTCAGGAACAACAAATAGATCTTGGGCACCCCATTGCTTGCCCCACACAACACAAGGAGAGAACTCCCTTTTCTGCTACACAATCCCTCATAATTCTCCCCCTTCTACGCTCTTATGTGTGTGCCCAACAAGGTCCTAGCTGCAGTCATGTAACTCATTGATTTCCCAGATTTCCAACTCTACTTCTGGTGGAAATAATTTCTTTTTCTTGACCATTCTTTCACCTACTATGGTTAGCTCTTATTGGATGCCTAAAAAATCTCTTTTTTCTCTCCCCTCCTTCCCCCAAAAGTCAAATCCTCCTTCTACTCAAATTTCTCCCTTTTTTTGGCAAGCCTTGACTCCCTCACATGTTCCCAAGACTCATTGTTCTCAACCCATACCTAAATAAGTTGATGAGAGGATCCTCTCATCCACCTCTCCCCATGTAGTTCATGTCATCAATCTCATCACATGGGTACTTGCCCATACTCTCATAACTAGTGAGGTGACTTATTCTACCAACATCCTTACATTCATTCAATGACCTACTTTGGGTAAATCAAATGAAGAAAAGGGTAGTTGCTCACAAAATACATTGGCAAGGTGGCTTGGGATCTTTGACATGTAGAACCCCCTTTAGGGCCTCTCACTCTTCGCCACTCATGGTATCATGGCCCCTGCAGGTGCTTGTTCTCAATCAACTGTTTAGATTCTTCATTAACTAAGAATACAATATATATACAATGTTTAATATGTCCATATTACCACGGCATCATAATTTTATATCCACCTTGCACAAAAACAATATTGACCATAATTGATTACAAATTAATCAAGAGATCAAAATGGCGACACTACACTATGATTTTGAGATTTAAACAATGGAATTTTTCATTGGTCCATGGTACAAATGATTATTGTGCAAGTAACCATAGTTTTGAGATCTAAACCAATGATTTTTGCCAAAATATGTTTTTTGAGTTCATAAGAAACATATAAGGCATTTTCTCCATTTATAATACTAGGCTCTAAGTAATTTATAGTGATAATAGAGATCAACCATCATTATTCATATATAAAATACAAAGGTTTCATTTATCCCTTAGAATTTGTGATTCAAAATGAATTAAGTATATATTTATCTCTTTCTTGGTTCTATAGAGTGGAAAATCAAAATTATAGATTGGGTCTTGTAACTCCAGGCTGCCTTTGCCTTTTGGGCGACAAACCTTCTCCCAGGATACCAGGGCCCATTTCTTTTTATTTTCATCACCTCACCATAGGAAATCTCTTTGAATGACTCTTATCTTTTGAAGTATTCCTTTGGGAGTAGGGAACACTGACATCATATACGTCGAAATTGCTTGTAGGACTGCTTTTGTGAGGATAAGCCTCCTTGCCAGGTTGAGAGCTCTCTAAGTCCAATTTTTTACCCTCTCTTGTAGTTTGTTGATCACTCCTTCCCACGTTGCCATGTTGCAAGCTATGTCCATCAAGGGGATTCCCAAGTACTTCGTTGGGAGTGTTTTGCATTCAAATCCCAGAATGTTGAACTATTACAAATATTTTACTAACTTTGGTAAAGTATTTGTAATAGTTCAATTTTTTCTTATCAATGATTTTTATTACCATTCTTAATACTAACTTTAAATTTCATCTATATAAAATATTTGGTATTACAAAATTTATGGTTACTTGGTATTTTTTATTTTCTTTAAAACTAAATTTGAAATTGAAATTCAAATTATTATAATTTGTACATCTATCAAAGTTTTGAATTTTGATGGCTTTATAATTATTTTTCTAAGAGATCACAATTTACTAAATTTGGTTTTGTATAAACAAAAAGTTATGGCTTCATCCATTCAATGTACTCATTTCTTTATAACACTTAAATATGTATCGGTTTGCCCAAAATGACTAAAGAAACACTAAATAAATTAGATGAAGTACCCATAATGATGAAAAAAAAACAAATAAATTAGAAAATAACTTCATATATGACAAAACTAACTATATAAAATTGTGCCCCGGATGGGGTGACACGCATCGAGGGCGAGGAACGTGGCAATGAGGTGAGGGAGGCCATTTATATCGACCCTCACCACACATTCTGTGATTTATGAGGCACACTTTCTCCGTCAGCCTCCGTTCTCCGATGATGCCTAGCACGAGCGATCACAGTCCGGCTAGCCAGAGCATTAAGCTCATGGATTTAATGGCTATAACCATGATTTATTCCTCCACTTGCCTTACCGGGAGTTCTAATGTGCCCTCGAAGCCTCCCGAACAGCGGGGCTGCAACAGAGTTCTTGGCATATTGGCACTGAACTTTGCTCTTGCCATGTCGAGGGTGAGAGGGAGGCCCTGCAGGGGAGCTGGCTGGTATGCAGGTGACTCCAGAAGGAAGAGACACCGAAATTTTAAATGAGATGTGACCCTAGCCAAGCAGAGGCGACGCCGGGCGACTACAGCTGCAGGCTCACCCCCCGGAACCATTGTGGAAGAAGATCTGAGCATTGAGCTCCCATTGGATTTCTCAGAGAGCAATATGTTCAGTGTTCCTGACAACTGGGACCCCCTGACTTGTTTTGTCGACTCAGAGGCACTGCCCCACGCAAAAAACACCTCAGGCCCTTGCGCAACACCCTGTTTAATCGAGGAGGAGCCACAGGTAGACACCAAGGAATTGCAGGTAAACGAGGAACCACGGGGATGACTAGAAACGGATGACAAGCAACAGACATCGCCCTCTTCTACACCTGGAGCATTTGCAGTTAATTTTCAAAGTACGAAGCCTGGTCGACGATCAGATTTTTAGAGCAGTCTGCATTAGCCAACGCCTGGATATGCTCTATGCGGCCTACTCCAGCGCCACTCCTAAGTGCCAATGCCCAACTTGTGCACAACCGTTAGCCATTCCAGCCAGAGAGGGAGAAGCAAAGGATGCTCATGGGAACGCCGGTTAATAGGTCTTTCTGTCTGCATGTGTTTCTATTTGTCTTCTATAGTCGTTTACCAGGACTGTAGCTCTCTAGTTGGTAGCTTGGATAGCATTAGAATCGACCTCACTAGAATGTTGTTAATCATGAATACACTCCTTGGTTTCCTACGGGTAGGGTGGTGCAACACTCTCCTTGTTTTTTGCATGCTACTGTGGGAAAGCCAACAGTCTTGGTTTCCTACACAGGCAGGACAGATGGCGTCTATGTGTCATGAATACTCTTTTTCTGAAGCTATAATATAATAGGGTCTACCTTTTTATTTAAAATATATATATATATATATATATATATATATATATATATATATATATATATATATATAATTGTTGTATTTATTTGAGTATAAAACTAGTATCGGTCCAATTTCAACTATATATTAGGTTAGGTAGAGAGTGAAAACTCTAGGAAGGGAAAAATATATGTAGAGTAAACTCAAGTACTCCATAGTATTTTGGTTAAGGTTTAAGCATTTAGTCTAATCATTCCTGCATGAACCTCTATTGCATTATTGCAGGGAAGAAAGAAAGACAAACTAAGCGGGTCAAGATAGGGTGAACTGTCCAAAACTATAACAACGAATGCTTCTACCACAACCCCGCACCCATACAACCTAGATTATCACATATCTATTAGAGAAAATGGATAGTATTTTGGTTAAGGTTTGAGAAATATACATGAAGTAGAAAAGATAGCATATTGTGAATGAGAAAAAGGTTACAACAAAATAAAATAACTTTTGTTAATAATAGTATTGGTGAAAAAATGATATTATTTTTACAAGTCTATTTAAAGGGTCCTTAAAGTTGAATAAACCTACATTCCATACAAACAATTTTGAAATAGTTTTACACCACTACATTTATGTTACATATATATTAACTAGAGAGTGAAAACTCTAGGAAGGGGGAAAATATATGTAGAGTAAACTCAAATACTCCATGGTATTTTGGTTAAGGTTTAAGCATTTAGTCTAATCGCTCCTGCATGAACCTCTATTGCATTATTGCAGGGAAGAAAGAAAGACAAACTAAGCGGGCCAGGATAGGGTGAACCATCCAAAACTATATCAACGAATGCTTCTACCACAACCCCACACCCATACAACCTAGATTATCACACATCTATTAGAGAAAATGGATAGTATTTTGGTTAAGGTTTGAGAAATATAGATGAAGTAGAATCAAGATAGCATATTGTGAATGAGAAAAAAGTTACAACAAAATAAAATAACTTTTGTTAACAAGGCTGCGTGGTTGTGGAAAATGGAGTCGAATTGTAAATGACGAAAGTGTTCGGTGCAGAATGTAAATCACGGAAATGTTGTGTGCAACATGTATATCACAAAACATGGGGCAAAAGTAAATGACGCTTGGCATGTAGAGCACCATCTATTTTTTGAAAGTATATAACAAACTACAAATCTGTTGACAGTGGAAGAAAAAAATTGGAAATTTAAATGCATTTTCCATATTGACTTGTGAAAGATAAAAATGTATAAAGACATAAAATTAAAATGAGATAAGAAAACAATTATATTTGAAATATGTAAAAAAATAAAGGTTTGTTACATACTACTGGAAATTTTGAAATGTATATGATGGAAATGTTGTGTGCAACATGTATATCACGGAACATGGGGCATAAGCAAATGACGCTTGACATGTAGAGCACCATTTATTTTGAAATATATATAAAAATAAAAGTCTGTTACATATAAAAATTTAAATGCATTTGTGAACATGGGGCATAAGTAAATGACAGTTGGCATGTAGGCCACCATTTATTTTGAAATATATAAAAAAACAAAAGTTTACATAAAAAAAATTAAATGCATTTGTGATATAGATTGGTGAAAGATAAAAATGTATGAAGACATAAATTTAAAAGGAGTTAAGAAAACATTTTTATTTGAAGTATGTCAAAAAATAAAAGTTTGTTACATACTACTTGAAATTTTGAAATATACAAAAAAATTAAAGTTTGTTACATATAAATCCGAATTTCAATGCGTTTGTCATGTAGACTGGGATTGGGGCTCCCGTGGACCATTAGATAAATATGTACAAGAAACAAGACTGTAGAAAGAATATAGAGTGCAATACCTGCAAAATAAATAAATTGAAAGGTATAAGTGTTTGCCTACACATCTCTATTTAAGAAAGTGGAATAACTGGGTTGATAAACAAAGTAGGATGCGATGAGTAGACTTACAATGAGGGTACATATGCGCCCTTTGGCTATTTTCTTGCGGCTTTCGTTTCATTGATGTTGCCGACGACTCTGGTTTCAATGATGTCGTCGATGACTGCTGGAATCTTGGAAACTGCATGTTGCCTTTCGTCGACGGCCTGCTTCAATTGCCTTTCGATCCATTCTTCAATGTAGCTTCTCATTGGGGCGACGTTGATATCATTCTATATTTTTATGTTGAAAATATCATTTTCTGATTCCTGGAAGTCGATAGAAAGATTATAGAGACCCTGATGAATTTCCTCATTCTGTACTGAATATTTGACTAGCTAGTTGTCGACATGAGCTTGATCAAAGTGAAGGATGCTGTAAAACTTTTCCAGAGACAAGGCCTTAAACATAGAAACATGTTTATCAAAATCTTGCATGGTTAAGGGCAAGGAGTTTGTGATTAAGTCAGGGTCTTGGAAGTCGTTGGTTTTTCCGTCTAAGTCTATTTTTGACAGCCTTGTGAATAATTTATCTTTCTTCGATATGACTTGTTCACATGAATGAACAATGAGATGCAGGTTCTTCAATTTTTCTTTCCAACATGCATTCAATTGACTGATCTGGTTTTTGGATGGAAGATCTTGTTCTCTTCTTTTTGTTTTTGTCATATTGTTGACAAGGGTGCCAAAAGGAAGGACCGTTCTCAAAAACAATTTTTTTTCGTCTTTTAACTCCGCCTGCAAATGTTCGAGCAAAGTATGTGCTCTGGTTCCAAGGGAAGTGATGATTTGTGATGTTTTCCACACCTCGGTAACCAGTTCCATTCTTTTCTTGATATTATTCTCTACATATCCTCTACAGGATGCGAGTAGGGTGGAGGATGCTTTTACGTTGGTTGCAGGGGTGGAAGGCATGGCTATTGCCAAAGGATTGACAAGTAATGGCATAGGAATGAAAGTCTCTTCCAATTCCTTGACCCGACCCTTCAGTCTGGCATTCTCGATATCGATGCCTCCAATGGAATCATGGAGTTCTTCTCCACTCGCGGTGTGAATTTGAAAGATTTGGGACAGCCGCATGTTGGCAAGGTCAACCTTTGAACGAGATTTTCCTTTCTCATTTTTAACGTCTTTTTTCTCAATTATCAATTTTTTGGACTGGCTATGAAAAACAATGCTCTGGAACATGAAGGATTCATCTTCGTCAAAATTTTCGGTAACAGATATGTTCATTGAATGGATATGGTGGATGGCGTCTCTGGGCTGATCAAGGAAGCAAAGCATGCTATCCATATTAGTGTCAAGTTCCATGTTCTCACTCTAAATTTTCGACTCTTCTGCCTGCCCCACATTTTTTTTTCTCTTCTTCTCTATTGGAATCTTGTGAGAACTATCAATTTTAGAGTGAGGAGGGTCATTATACCCTCCTCCGTTTGAAGAACTATGAGTTTCTTTGTTGCTGTGGTGGGCCATTGGAGAGATGCTTTGGGATGTCATACTTTTTGGAGTGCTATTTGCCGATTGAACACTCTTGTCAATGAGGCCTTTCCCCTGTTGCGTTTACAATTTAGTGTAGCTTTGGACTATGTCTACATCGCCGACATCAGAGGCATGAGCGTTGCCGCCACTGTCTCTGTTTTCAGGCAGGTGTTTTTTTTTAAAACAATCGTCAAGGCCAAGTGTTTGTAAATGTTGTTGAAAAATATTATAGGGGTCCAACCCTCATATGATTTCATCATATATCAAGTTGGAGATGATAGAATGCGCTGCGAATTCGTCAATTTTGTTGACATTTCTAAACATGAACTCCCCTACTTTCCAAGGTAGAGGAATGAATTGTTTTTTTCTTCTTCTTTTGCAACAGATGCAACCAATAGCTGTATTTCCATGCTACTTCTATAACAAACATTATGTCTGTAATGTGACATGGAAGGAGAGCAGGTTTTTCTGTGGAGCCAAAAATTCTTAAGACAGTGTAATTATCCAAATGTTCGAGTGTCCCCTTCCTGTCCAAAAAACTGGTTTCCTGTTCATATATGGAGGGAGCATCTTCTCCTAACAACAAAACTTTGAAAATAGACACAAAGCCATTAAAAATCTCATAAAAACATTGGGAAGCTTTGTGCTTCCACAAGGCCTAGTACCAGAACGTTACTAGTGTTATAACCCTATAATTCATAGTATCATCTGGTGACTGGAATTTTTTCACTCTGGGTGTATATTGGCTTGCAAATAATATTTCATCTCTGCAAATCATTTTCAAGGAACATAAAAGAAAATTCATGGTTGTTGACGCTGAGTGGTTTTTTCCTAACCCCATGGTGACAATGACAGGGAAAGCTTGGGCAAACTCACAAAATACACTTATCCTAAGTTTCCGAGCAAATATGATTTTTTTCTCCTCGAATAAAGACCGTGCATAGATGAACGGCTGGAGAGCGGGCACCCTGATCTATGATTGACAAGTTTTTCCGGACTCCCCCGACCATTCTACCTCTATAACAAACATTATGTCTGTAATGTGACATGGAAGGAGAGCAGGTTTTTCTGTGGAGCCAAAAATTCTTAAGA
>JASDQU010101081.1:105810-116280 GCA_032191745.1 Picea mariana | reverse complement strand
GCAAGCTCCAAGGTACTGAATGATTTCTAATTCTTAATCCCGGATAATGTGTTGATGTCGACAGAACAAGACTCGTCACAGGAGGGCCTTGATGTATCCCCCATCAATGACATGAAATGAGTAACAGAGTTTGAAAGTGAAACAGAGTATGTGGCAATTGGACTTTGGACACAGGGAAGGCCGACACGGAAGGAATGGACAACTGCAGATGGCCGACTCAATGTAGGTTTCAGACGGACTTCTCTTGAACATATGAATGACATGACCAATGATTTGGCAGCATTGACTCAAAGACGACACATGAACCAATCTTGTTATCAAATCAAATGAGAGACAAATGGATCACCCAAACCGGCTTCAAATGATGAATAGGGGGTGTCATGTTCAAGAGCGAAACTTACTGCCAATTAACACAATGATGAAACATATCCCTTTCCAAAATTTTCCCCCACCATTTCTGGCAAGTACCTCTTTACTTTTACGCAAGCTTGAAGAGGACCACATATGCTTGTTGATATAAGCTCATCCTTCAGACAAGTCCCTCAGAGTACTTTTAACAAACCCTAGGAAGGAGTGGTTCGGTCCCATTATGGGTCTGTCAATGTTTATTTAATGAGTCCAGAGATAGTAAACTCGGGGGTTTTTCATGTTTCAAGAGTCTGAAAAACACTTAAAGAAAACTCATGTCCCATATGGGCCTTTCAATGTTTGTTTTATGAGTGCAAAGAAAGAAAACTCAAAGGTTTTTCAAGATTATAGAGTTTGGAAAAACACTTAAAAGAGAACTCTCTCAGTGCCTTTTTCGTACAATAGTCCAACGAGACCGAAAAAGGGTTAAACTATCACTCGAAGGACGCACACTTCAAATACTTTAGCGAGCGTGAAAATAGCAAGATAGCTCAGCAATCTTTTCCTATTTAAAGAGTCTGAAAAGAGCTTAAAGATAACTCCAGGGGGGTTCCTTTTTCGTATAACCACAACGAGCCCGGAAAAGAGATAAAACAACACTCAATCACGTTCTTATGTTTTTGACAAGCGCAAGAACGGATAAAAGGCGCTCGAGGTTTTATATCAAAACCATAGAAAACAATCAAAAAGATACCACACCATAGAAAAAAAATCGTCCATAACCCTTCATGTTTCATACCTGCAAAGCATTTCACTCATTTCCTCATTAGCAATTAGGGTTAAATAATGAATAAATATGGAAAACCCATTTTTTGACATAGTAAAAAGTAATAAAATGAATTCATAACATATTATACCATGTCATTTTACCATTTGAGTGCAAAAACTTCCATTTTACCCTCTACCTTCATCGTCGATTTTCGGGAGCTTCGGGGCATTATTCCACGATCCGTCTACGATACTTTGGTAAGCTCTTCATTCTCTACCTTTGCATGGTTCAATTTCATGATTTTATTGGTTAAAAATTAAGTTTTTGATTCATTTTTTAAACCCTATGCGCGTAGAGGGATTCTCGCAGGCTACCCATACAGGGCCTGCGAGAATGCCTCATTCTCGCAGGTGGGCTTAAGGCAGAGTGTGAGAAGTTCACACTGTGCACTATAAGCCACCTGTGAATAGCGCAGAGTCCCAAAGATTTTGTAATGTTTAGCCAATAAAAAAGATTTATTTCATGAATGAGAGTTTTAACCATTCTCATATGTTTCCATGCAGGCTTATAGCTATCATCATGGTGCTCGAATGGAGAGAACAAGAACATGAGGAAGATAATACAAACATCGAAAATCACCCTCCAACCATTGCTGCTTTAAGAAATTGCGGTCTCCTGAAATATTTCCGCATTCTGGGCATGAGAGCCCAAGTTCGATTGCTAGAGTACTTGATCCGAATGTGGGACCTGGATCAACAAGTCTTCAACGTGGGAGCTCACACCTTGACTATAGACATCGAGGACATATATTTCTTGACTCGGTTGTCCAGACGGGGATCTTATGTCATTTTGACCGGTAGCCGAAGGGGTGGTTTAAAAATGAGCGAGTATTGTAGGCAGTACTGCATACCTGAGGCTGAACGTCAGAAAGGGAAGGTGGCCATTTGGGGAGTGACTGATATAACTCTCCGTACCATTCTCTTCACTATCGATCGGATGGCAGGAAGTGTTGCCCCACATATGGCTCTGCAGAGCTATTTTCAGTATGCCATCGAGTGTACTGAGCCCCGAGTATTCAACTGGGCTGATGCAGTTTTATGCAGTCTTAAAAAACAACTGACCAAATGCAGGCGTGGAGATCTAAAACAGTCCGGGTATGGATCTCTTTTAGTTTCCTTCTTCTGTGAGAGGGTCCCGGTGTTTAGGCTTCAGGCTAAGTGGCACTTTCTGGGTCCCAGGGACCCAAGGATGTTACGATGGTACCAACTCATGGCCCGACATGTGGCAGGGCCTATCGTTAGGTATGAAGATACTTTCTTCGACTGGCTTCAAGGCCAGGTGCTGATGATAGAGGATTACGCATATGCTGGCTTAGATTTCCATGGTGATCCTGACCTTGCACTGCCCGAGGATGCACAATGGGGAGACCTCGGTAAGAAGTACACCAATTTTAATTTTTTTACATGTTTTTGTATTTTTTATATATTTAAATATTTTTTGTTTATAGATTTATCTGAAGACTAACACCAAAAATTGGTTGATAACACAGACGTTGGAGCATATAGACCTGCTGGTAATTCTCTTGTTCAGCGTCGAGGAGAGGCAGCAGTAGCAGTTCCACAGTACGTCGAGGACTATCTGACAGTGGAGCAAAATTTAGAGGGCCTTATGGATGATGTTCCAGATATGCCCCTAGAGGAGATTCCACAACGCGACCAGCGTCACACTGTGGGAGTCTTTGCATCTATGGGTCGCTTGCTCCGCAGAGTTGCTAGGACATTAGTCTGTTATCGTGAACATCATTAGTGATGTCATTTTGTAGAAGCCATGAGCTTCCATTTTTGATATTTTGGTCTTCGGACAACCATTTTGTAAAACAAACTCTGATCGTTATATATATATATACATGACTTCTATCGGCTTACCTTACATTGTGTACATTTTAATGTGTTTGATTTATAAATTGTTCAAATGCCTGTCCAATACATAATTAGCTAAAGCATCTGTCAATGTATTAAGACATCTAGGAATGTGTTGATATTCAATACGATCAAAATATCGTTCCAAGAGATGAATTCGCAAATATATCCTTAATAGAGTAGGACTTCAAATAGAGTATACATTACTGAGCTGTAGTACTACCAGCTATGAGTCAAGTCGGACAACCAAATAACGAATTCCAAGAGAAATAGCATCCACCAATAGTTCAACAACGGCGCTATACTCTGCGATGTTGTTGGTTGCTCAACCAATACATATACCTCGTAGAGATATGAGTTCATTTGTCGGGGTGTAGATTGCCCATGCAGCGGAAGCTAGGTTCCGAGTACTATGGCTAGCACCGTCGGCGAAGCCAATGTAAGGTAGCGAATACTCCGACATCTGGCAATCAAGCACAGCGTCACGTAAGGGCAGAGACCAGATAACGTCAAAAGCAAAACTAAAGTAACACACACGCAGTATGATACATAAAATACAAGTACTCATGCACCAATAACTTATGCATAGTACTTCTTTAAGTACAACCCATTCCTGGGTTCACTCAAAGGTACACCATCATAATCACCTAGTTCATACACTCCTTTGTCCAAAACTTTGCTGACAATGTAGGGACCACGCCACATAGGTTAAAATTTCCTAGCTCCTAGGACATCTTTATCCTATTCATACAGAAGAACAAGATCACCTTCAGAGAAAACACGAGGCTTGACATGCTTGTCATATTGTGCCTTAATGCGTTTCTTTCGGGCTTCTATTACTAAAGTGGCATCACGTCGGGTCTCATCTAATCGCATCAAATACAACAGACGTTCCTCTTCTGCAGAAGTATTGGGTAAGAGCTCTACAGCTAGCTTCAAAGAAGGTATTTTGCATTCTATCGGCAGAATGGCTTCCATGCCATAAACTAAACGAAAGGGTGTAAATCCCATGGTGGATTTAACAAATGTTCGATACGCCCACAATGCTGAAAACAACATCGTGTGCCAGTTGGTTTTATGTATTCCTATCATCCGTCAAATCATAGTTATGAGAACCTTGTTGATAGCTTCAACCTGACCATTAGCCTGTGGATAATAAGGTGTTGAGCTGTCATGACGAAAGCCCAACTTCTCTGTAAGTTTTGACATCATATAATTCCTAAAGTGACTACCGTGATCGGTAACGATAGCCTGAGGGACACCAAAACGAGTGATGACATGGTTGAAAAGGAATAATGCTGCAGTCTTCCCAGTATTATCGAATGTCGGCATTGCCTCGGCCCACTTTGTGAAATAATCAATAGCTACAATAATATAACCATGCCCCCCCGGCCGAGTGAGGGTGACATGTCATGAAATCAATGCCCCATTTAGCAAAAGGACCTACTGAGACTACAGGATGAAGGGGAGCGGGATGCGACCGAATCTTCTATTGATAGGTCTGGCAGGCATGACACTTCTGAACAACAGTAATGCAGTCATGGAACAGAGAAGGCCAAAAGTATCCTGCACGTAAGATTTTCTGGGTAGTACCATACCCAGACATATGACCACCACATGCTCTTGAATGGCAGTCATTCAAAGCTTTATCAGCTTCGTCAAAGGTTAAACAACATTGAAAGACAGAGTCAATGCCTCGACGGTAAAGAGTATCGCCGAGGATAATGTATTGGCGAGCCTGATAACGTATACGACGTCGTTCATTACTGGACAAAGCAGGCCGGAAAGTTTGAGTTTGGAGATAGATAATGATATCTCCGTGCCAAATATCATCGATACTAATAAGGAAAAGTGATTCGTCACGTAATGAATCGACTGCTACATTTTCTATGGCAGTGTGGGGAAAATCACAAATTAACTCAGCAAAAACTAGGGATTTCTTCGACGTGGCGCGATCGAATTCCAAGTCGAACTCCTGGAGAATGACTATCCACTTGGAGTACTTGCCCCCCAGCAATTGACGTGTCAATATATGTTGCATGGGGTTACAATGTGAAATCACGGTAGTTTTTCTGGACAGAATATAATGACGAAATCGTTGGACTTCTTGAACAGCAACCAAAGCCAGTTTCTCAACATGTTGGTACTTGACTTCCGTTGATGATAGACTTCTACTCAAGTAATATATAACATGTTTATCATGGTTATCATCCTCTTGAACAAGGACCATGCCGATGGTATACTCAGAAGCATCCAGATAAAGAAAGTAATCCTGACTATAATCAAGAGGGAAAAGAAGAAGAGATTTTGTTAGGGATAGCTTTAAAGCCTCGAAAGCGTTGTTGGCAACTTTATCCCAAACAAACTCAGAACCTTTCTTTAAAAGACGTGTGAAACCACGAGTAATTTCAGCGTAATTTTGGATGAAACGATGGAGAAAGTTTGCTTTCCCCTGCAAACTTTGTAACTGGCACAGTGAAGAAGGAGGAGGAAGATTGAGAATCACCTCAACCTTAATCGGATCCACCCGGATCCCCTGACGTGAAACAATGAAACCGAGAAGACAGCCAGACTCTACGCAAAAGACGCATTTATGAGGGTTTAGATGAATGCGATAGAATCGACAACGAACGAAAATGGCTCAGAGATGAGTAGGGTGATCGACTCGATGTAAGGAATGAGCCGGCAAATCGTCCAAATAAGGTTGAACAATATGCTTTATATCATGAAAAGCATAAGACATTACACGTTGAAACATGGCACCTGCATTCTTTAGACCAAACAGAAGTTTCCTGTAGATGAAAGTACCCCAAGGACAAATAAAAGCAGTTTTATGTTGGTCCTCAGGAGCGATGTTAATCTGATTATAGCCGGAAAATCTAGCCATGAGGCAAAAGATTTCACTACCGGCACAGTCATCGACGATCTGGTTGACAAAAGGGGTCAGAAAGTTGTCCTTAGGACAGGCTTTGTTAATATCCCGATAATCGACGCAAAAACGTATACTACCACCTTTCTTATCGATCGGTACAGGGTTGGAAACCCATTCTGTCAAAGCCACGGGGTAAATAAAACTGGCTTTCAGAAGTTTTTCAACTTCGAGTTTAATGGCTGCCGCTTTATGTGGATGGACAAGACGGAGGCGCTGTCGTACTGGTTTGGCTCCAGGATACATTTTTATCTCATGCACAATGATAGACGGGTCGATACCTAGCATCTCTTCGTAACTCCAAGCAAAAACATCACGAAATTCTTTGAACAAAGCAATATAGGTAACAATTTCCTCTGGAGAACACGAAGCTCCAATGTGAACATTTTCAACTATTCCAGGTTTCACTGAAATATTAATGGGAATCATAGGAGAAATATTACTAAGGTTCCCTTCAACGAACACATCATGTGTAGATCCAGGAATGGTCATTGTGACAACAACGGTCGATGGAGGCGAAATCCGCTGATAATTCTCGAGAGTGTGTTGTTCCAGAAACAGAATGGAACGATGATGCCCATTGTCCCAAGGCGTATCGGCCATGACGGACATGATCATCTCGTTAGTGGGAAAGACGACATGGAAAGGATCAGGAGACAACTCCTCCGGAGAGGATGTAGAAGATGTTGTCGATTGAATCGCGTGATAAGCGGACTCAATCGGACTTAACGGCATAACGTCGCCGAAACGAGCATGATCTCCAGGATCAGGGACTATCCAAGGGTCAAAATACACCGGAAGTTCATAAGGAACAGCAGAGATCATATTAATCGAAGCAACTGATGGGTGTAGAATATCGGGTGGTGGTGGTATGGGAAAAGTACCCATTAATGAAGAGTCTTTTAAGAGACCGACTCCAACATTCTCGTAACCCAGTGGGGTTTTAGCTATAAACGACACATTTCCTGTGTGCGTATCGGAATTAAAGAAGGAAAGTTGATCAACTGTAACCACTCTTCCCTGGTGAGGAAACCGTAAGACACGAAAAAGTGTTGACACAACAGTGCGCATGGAATCTACCCAGCTACGACCAAGAAGAAGATTATAATCTAAGGGAGAATCGAAAACCTCCACTTCAACTTGGACGGTCTTACCTTCGAGAGTGACAGGCAACAAGGAAAGAACGCCGTAAGGCTTAAAACCAGAGCCATTAAAGGCTTTCAGAGTATTCTGTGATTCTGTTAACGGAGGAAAGCCAATGGCTTTCCAACAAGTAAGATACATTACACACGTAGAGGCCCCCTCATCAACAACTGTCCGACAAATGCTCTTGTCAGCGACAATAACTTGTATCTGAAAAGAAAGCTGGGGGGGGCAACCTTGGAACATGCTCTTCCAAGTCAAAGACTATCAAATTCGNTTGTATCTGAAAAGAAAGCTGGGGGGGGCAACCTTGGAACATGCTCGTCCAAGTCAAAGACTATCAAATTCGAATCCGTAGGGTCAATTTCACCTATAGCTTTCAACAGGGCCCTTCGTTGTGCAGGACAAGACTGAAGGACCTCAAGGGAAAACATCGTTGAAGGTGCTTGGGCCAGATCTTCCACAATACTGTAGTTCTGAGCCGCACGAGCATGAGGATTGAACACCGACTTGCGAACAACACCCTTAGGGGGTCATAGGACTGTATCAAGACTCGGTCTTTCGAGATGAAGAGGAGCGTTCATAGGTGGATTCGGTGGAGAGGCTTGTACCAGATCAGGAGGTAAATCATTCACCTTCTCCTTAGAAGGAGTATAGTCTTTAGCTCTAGTTGCAATTGCAACGTCATTCTTCTTAGAATCACTGGTGCACATCAAAACATATGATGTGGTAGAAGTAGAAGGTTGGTCATGGATGACCAACAAGGCCTGTTGCTGAGATGGGAAAGGTTGAGACAAGACTGCCGAGGTAGGTGGTTTTGGCATTCCTTGAAGAAACTTAGAAACTTTGGCACGTCGAGGACAATCCTTTGTATAGTGATCGTCGCCACAGATAAGGCAAGGGTACCATGGTTTGCGCTTATCCCACTCTTCAACAGGAGCATTTGCAGTTGGTTCGGTTGGATTATTATTTTTACCCCCCTTATTCTTGCCTCTCCCTTTCTTTGATTTATTTTTACCGGTCGGTGTAGATTGAACAGCGTTCACTTCAGAAGTTTTACCGATGGGAGGAGCAGGAGACGGGGCATTCTGGACATTAGAAGAGGTGGATTTAGGGGTTGTGGTTGAAACGGAATGTGAGTGGGTATGAGCAGTCCCAATCATGCCATCAGCCACATGCGAGGCAGCTGGAGAAGTAGAAGTGTTGGAAGTACCAGGACGAGGTAATTCAGGCAGTAAATCGTAGAGTGTTCCCGTTTGCGAATAAACGAGATCAAGATACTGAGCTTGACTTATAGCCTGCTCTTCTATAACAACACCACCCATGGCAATGTCTTTTCCAATTTCATTCACAAAAGATTTTGTGAACCACTCTGCTAGTAACTGATCAGGGAGTTCAAGTTTGATGAGACGTCATCTACGTCTCCACTCATGTATATGATCTGAGATGTGAGTACCTTTCGTTTGTTTGAAAGAGGTTAGGATTTCAGTCCCACTTTCGTAATGGATCGGTAACTGGTAATGCATGAGAAAGGCCATGGCTAAGGTGTTGAAGTCAGAAAAGAAACCTTGTGGCAGTTCAATATACCACTTCGCAGGCGAACCGGTAAGGGTTCTTTGAAAAAGACGAAGACGAATGGAGTCATCCATCAGAGAGTTGGACGAACACCATAAGTGAAAATTCATGACATGATTATTTGGGTCCTCTTCTGGCTTGCCATCGAAATTTCAGAATATCTGATGGAAGGTTAGCAGGGATAGCAGGCCATTGAGGAGAGTGACGAATAGGATCATTTAGGATCCTAGACAAATCTGGCAAATCCAAGGTAGCAAGAAATGGCAACTGTCGGTTTACTTGCAGGTACTGGTGGCTTTGGGGTGGAAGCCCCATTGGCAGACCAGTAGGACCGTAAGCAGATTATCCATAGAGGGAAGGCCCTGGTTGATTCGGTGGTGGCCGGATAGGATAGTAACCCCAAGGATTGTAACCTTGAGTTTGAGCAGGGATCTGTGGTTGAGTAGTTTGACCAGAACCCCAAATAGGATTAGTTACCCCTGGATATGGTTGGCCTATAGTAGGGACAGTTTGTTGCCCCCCATCATTTTGAGGAAAGTTTTACAAAAGGTGATTCCAATACTGGGCTAATTCAGGAGGTATATTTTGTCCAAAAGGTGAGGTTGGTCCCCCCACCGTAGGTACCGTTCCACCCAGAGGTAGTGTACCAACCGGAGGTTGCGTAGTAATAGCATTGTGTTCGGGAAAAGGAAAAGGAACTGTACCACCTTGTCCACCAACAGGAACCTGTACATTTGGGGCAACAGTCGGGATAGTTGTAGCAGTCGGGACAGTGCCAGTAGGATTAGGATTGCCAAAAAATTGAGGAGGGAGTGTCGGGATAAAAAGAGGAACCTCGTACCTAGGACCACCTGGAGAATTGGCTGGGGTTTGCAGAGGTGTTGGATTACGAGGATTCAACAGAGCATTCAGCACATGGTAACCGGGTGGTAATGTCGGAATGACATCAGGTATTCTCTGGGTATTAATAGGAGGGAGAGTAGTTGCAGTAACCTCGGTTTGGACACTCGTAGTATTTGCGAGATGGGCCATCTCGGGAGGAAGAACAAAATAGTATGTGGTAGTCTCGGGTGTAGTTCCTGTCTCAGGAGACACAGGAGGGTTAATTTCGTAAATAGGAGGTGACTTTGTATCGAAAAGAACTCTTCGGTAATTACCAGACCAAAAAGGATCTTGGCCTACTACACCACGAGAAGGCCCAATAGTCGATTCAGAAGATGTAACAATGGTTTCTTCAGAAGTATTTACTCGTCCAGAAGGTCGTTCACCACGACGAACGCGATAATCTTCTATAGTATTGGTAACTCGAAAATCGTCTAGAGAATCAGTTCGTTCGACGTGTGGCAGTGGCGTGGTGACAACCGGAACTTCACTGGTTTCCCCTTGTGGTGAAGTAACCACAGGGACTTAAGTCTGATGGGGTGAACCCTCAGGTGTACCAGTAGGTTGAGGATCATCTATATGTTCTGGAGATAATCCTTGCATTCTACGAGAATGTCGTGGGGGAGCAATTGTAAAATCATGACAAGTTTTGCGAGAAAAATCCTATGGTCAACTTCGAGAAATAAGCAGCACTCACTAGTAAACAAAAACTAAGAGGCAATCACCAAGCAAACAATACCTTCTAATTTCGAAGCCACTAGTTGGTGATGAAATCCAACGTCGCAACAACGAGACGAGAAGGGGCGGGGCTAAGGTGGAAAAGTTACGTTGACGACTTGCTTAACAGACTTACGCCCTGGTGCAAGCTCCCACACATAATCATGGGTATACCCTCCAAGGAGCCC
>JASDQU010101081.1:84765-105760 GCA_032191745.1 Picea mariana | reverse complement strand
AGTGAGTTTGATCAACGTCGATTCCAGGTACCGTGAAGACTTTCCCCTCCACAGTCACCTTGGGTAAGAACCTAGAGAGATAGGCCACTAAGGTCACCACAAACAACAATATAGCCTGGGGAAACAGTCGTCAGTCCGATTATAATACTTAACAGAGCATTTTAGCATCAATACTTAACAAAGCACTTTAGCATCAATATTCAACCAATAAATACTGCGCAAATAGAACAGAGCATCGCATCATTCACTCATATCTGATGTATTTAAGAACTTTATCATAAAAAAATAGGTTATATTTAGCAGATCAAGCACTAAGCACCTTCATATAGGTCAGATCTAACATTCTTACACATCATTGGCACAAAGCATCAGCAGATTTATCTATCTCTATCAAATCACTTAGCAAGAGAAGTTATAAACACATAAAGACAAGCAAAAAGCAAAACAACACAGTGTTTACGTGGTTCACCCCCACCCTAGGGCTATGTCCACCAACTCTTCTTCTTTATTGTCTTCAATCAATTAGTTATAAGAACAGAGCCTCAAAACCCTACTTCGCCTAGGACAGGAGATCTGCGCACCTCGCTAGATCCTCCTTCCTTGCATTATATCACAAAGCACTGCACAGCCTATTACAATACTTTGCACCTAGCTCTCCAAGTCTCTCCCAGTATGCACAGAGCATCTACAAACCATACTTGCACATAGCACTTAGATTATTATCCTCACATCACATAGATCCCTTTTTTCTCTCTTACATAGCCTACACATCTATTTATACATTACAAAATAGGCTTAAACATGGGTAAACCCATGGGCCGACATCCCATGCCCGTTACATAATCCCAAAAACCCAAAAAGGACCCAAAAAAGGGGCCAAGATCCGTGATCTCTGTTATAACCCTATGATTCATAGGATCATCTTTTGACTGGAAATTTTTCACTCTGGGTGTATAGGTTTGTAAATAATATTTCATCTCTGTAAATTATTTTCAAAGGAAGCAGCACACAAAACCCACCAAAATCGTTAAAGCCTAAGTTTTTTCTGCATTCGCGCCTGGAGAATAAAGAACACGCTTAGATCGATGACCAATCTAGCGGCACATAGATCAAAGGCTGACAGTGGATTCCGGACCCCCTCGACTGTTCTACCTTTAACATTTGGGGGGGGNGAATTGGAGATAACGAAGGCACACATCTAAACGGCTGAGGCACCAGCACTTTCATCAAAGGATGAGATTGAATTCCGGACCCCCCCGACCATTTTGCCTTTAACGGTGGGGGGGGGGGGGGTCCGGAATGAAGCAGTTTTCCCGGCGGGCCCTATCCCAACGTGTCACCCATCCATCACATTGGACCTCCTCCGCTCCAGACCACTTACCGCTTACCATCCTTCCCACTTACCATTTGTCATTTCCTGACATTCCCTGTCACCTCATGACATCATCCTCCATTTTCCCGCCACCCATCCATGCATAAACCAAGCTTAGGGTAAAAAGAATAATAGATTAACAATGGTTAGCAATAAATTCAGTATAGTTAAACTAGACTAAACTAGTTAATAATTAATAAATTAATAGCCAATTTTGTTTAGTAACTAGGTTAGTTTTTTATTGATTAATACTTAAACAAAACAAATAATATAATAAAAAATATAATAATTAACATAAAAACAAAACGTGAACAAACACATGTAATAAAATAATATTAAAAACTAAAAACAAAAACATAAAACAAACCTACGCTATCCTAATTTCTACTCACCAACTCCACGCACATTTCATCACATCAATCAACAAAACAAATCAATGCAAATCGATGGCCATTAAAAATTCCGGACCCCCCCTCACTATCGGGAGTTTAACGAGAGGGGGGGGTCCGGAATAGTTGTTTTCCAATATCACCCCCCATCCACGTGTCACCTCCCTATTCCATCGGACCCCCCCACCCCCTAAAACCACTTACCACCTCAGGGGGGGTCCAGAATACCACCCATCACGAAAAAAAACCGCTTTTTTCATATTTTTGCCTATTTTCACCTGTCCATCACGTCTTCGTCCGAGGCCATTTTTGGGAAAATGAAAACGAATTTTAAGAAACCGAGAGAGGTTTTTCTCTGTAACTAGATGAAAAACAAAAACCTCTCTTGGTTGTTTCACAAGTTCCACGAGTAGGGATAATTGAAGCCATCTTCGAGGCCCTTTTTTCCAAATTTTCGCTTTTCCGTTATAGTCCGGATTTTGTGGGAGTTGTTACGGCCAGCTAGGGACGAATTTGGAGAAACCGAAGGAGGTTCTTGTCCAAAATATTCCCATATCCAATAACCTCCTTCAGGCTTTTCCCAGGTGTCATCGTTGAAGATAAACACACGTCTGTTCGGACCCCTTTTTCGCATAAAAACCGGTCCGTCTTTCATGGCAGACAGTTCCAAATTTTGTGGGATTTGTGGCTATTTTTGGCCGAGGCGGTTGAAACTGACTCTAAAAAATTGTTGGGGAATCTCCCCTATTTATTCAGATATTATTTTCAATGTAAAAGTTGTTTATCTCACGCCCAAGCAGGCTAGGAGCACTGTAACTTCTATCAAGAGATTTTCCAGAAATATGAGGAAACGTTTCACAGGATTCTTGCATGTTAGCTATCGGTGAAGTTTTCCCCTCGTCATTGAATGTGTATCTGTTATTGTTATAATTATTTTGTCTATTTGATCTTTTAAAAGGAGTTAAAGTTACAGGATTTATCTGTGCATACCCTGTTTTCTGACTTTTGAAAAATCTAAATGTTTGTCTTCTGATGTTGTGGTGAAGAAATTCTTAAATGCTTCTTTACTATGATTGATAATCTCACCTTCTCTGTTAATCCATCGCTTATTCCAAAAGAATCCAATAGTTGCATTATCTTGACCTGTGAAAAGACTTCTTATAAACTGTTATTTGATCTCTATCTTTATGAACAGACCCCATAGCCCATGGTCTTCTTTTGCTGTCTCAACCAGAAAACTCCAAGAACGTATCCTATTCTGCATAGCTAGCCTAATATTCTCTTCAAACAAAGTTATATCATACAGAGAGATCCCTCTTTGAGTCTTGGAGGGCTAGATCCAAGACTCGAAGCGGTTTTGATGTTTCCTCTGTGACTGCCATCACAACCTTGGGCAAATTACAGAGCGCTAACAGAATGGCGACCATACTGGGGACTCTCCCCAGTAGTACACTTCAAAGATTCAGATCTGATCACTGATGGTGGACAGTGGCCAGACACAAGAAGGATGAGATCATTCACCTGGCGACTCCAATCAGCTCCAGATAGTGCCAAACTCAAAGACTCCACTGGAGGAAGAACCTAAAGCATGGCCAAGTAGCCTAGGAAGACCAGGTACTCAAGCTCAAATTGCATTCAAGACATCTTTGGTTTTATCTGCAATTATGTCTTGTCTTTTTGTAGGCCTGATAAAAAGTATATTATTGAATATTACTTTGACCATCTATTAATAGATGAGTCTCAAGAGATCATATCCCCAATTGTAGATTATGAACATACTCATGCACCTGTGCACATCCCAGATGCACCTGTGGAAATCCTAGTGAGACATAAGCCTCCTGCTTTATCTCCTGCTCTTGCTAAACCTATGGATGGTTGTAAGCCCCTTGCTTCATCTCCTGTGCTTGCAAAATTCCCAGACCGATACAAGCCCCTAGATTTGCCTCCTATTCTCCATGACCTCCCTGACAATTACATCAATAATCTACCTATGTTTGATGGAGAAAATGGGAATATCACTGTTGAAAAGCATATTCAAAACCTTGAGGATTTCCTTGAACTTTATGAGGTTGAAGATGATGATGTCTGTATCAGGATTCTTGCCATGTCTTTGCAAGGTAAAGTTAAAAATTGGTTTAGAAATCTGCCAGCTACAAGCATCAGAAATTTTCATCAGTTCATGCAAGTGTTATTAGAGAGGTGGGTGATCATGGGAAATGTTTTCCTCATCCTAGAAGAATACGACCAGTTGAAAAGAAAGCCCGGGGAAACAGTACAACAGTTTTCAGAAAGGTTCAATGAGGTGTATCATTCAATACCTGTGGATGTAAGGCCACCTCCTGGTTTAGCCAAATTTCATTTCCCAGATGCCTTCAATCCTGAGATGGCATTCCAATTAAGAAAAAGGAACACTATAAGCCTTGAAGAAATGCAGAACATTGCAGTTGATGTGGAGACAAACTTGCTGATCAAAAGGTCAAAGTTAAAGGACAAAGAAAGGGAGTAGTTGAATTCATCAGAAGCTAAACTAGAGGTTTTTTCCAGTACCATGGAAGAGATGATGCATAGGTGTTTCAGGATTAATCCGTAAGTGCGGACATGAACTGATCTCCCTAGATCCACCTGGATCTAGAACAAAACAGGACAGAATACTACACTTTCCCTAGATCTAGCCTATTGAGTGAACTAAGAGATAAGGATTATGGACATACCTTATGAACGCTTTCCTTATGTCTCTGTTGTTCCAAGCTTTGCTCCAATGCTCTTGCACCGTTCAGATCACAACAGTCCAAACCAATCGAAGTAAATGCATATTAATATATTCAATAGCTAGTCTATACATGTGATCAAGGAATCATGTAATAAAGTGACATCATCTTTATGGGAAAGGGACATATTACTGTATTGAATTAATTGAAAGTGAAACTTACAACCTGATCCTTGATGTCGTAGGTCTCCTTTCGATGGCTCCTAATTCTGACACACACACTTGCTCATGCATGAAGAAAATCAACCACTTGTGATGACCTTGCTGTAGTCTCTTGCTGTTGTAGCATCAGTCCTTCATACATGATTTCAACAATTCTCCAATCAATCTCTTGCTAGCTTGCTTCTAACCTTTTCCATGAGCCATCTCCTCAATATATAGGAGAAGATAATGTGGTTACTTGGATAGGAAATGATCCCAAGATATCTGGAATGCCAGCACTTGAACAACCATTCGTTAGCCAACTCATTCTTCTCGAAGATTCTCTTCTAGAAGGCTCGAGAACTTCATCTTTTTCCTCTTTAAGAAGATGTTTTCACCCTGGCAATGATTACAGTGCGAACTATCCGCACCCTAGCTTAATGCAGCCTACGAGAATCAGGCATTCTCGCAGGCAGCTATATAGGTAGCCTGCGAACATCCCTTAAAAGCATGATTTCTGGAAGCAGACAAGTGTAAATTTTCTCAGGAAAGTGTTCTTAGTGAAGAGCTTGATTTTCCATCATCATGACATCATCATAACATTATCACGGTGACCAAAATTGCGGATAACAAGAGGATCAATAGGAAAGATGAGCTTGTCGTCCAAAGACATCATGGTCCATTGATTTCAGAGAAAGAAAATGTCACAGTTCCCAAACATTTTTTTATTCATCCTTGTTACCATGGTTTGGATAATGATTTTTTCATGTATTCAATTCACAGCACAGACAAAGATGAATCTCCATCTCAATTTGCAGAGGAACAACCAGCTGATATGATGTGCATGTTTGACGACTTTCCTTACTTGGATTATCCACCCAAGTGTGATCAATATGATGATGAGCATGAGGCTAAAACAGATGTGGATTGTTCAGAGAAATCAGCAGCATGTCATTGGCAGGAAGAAGATCAGTTACAGCTTAGATATGACAATCAATCTACACATGGAAATTATGACAGCAAGGATCAATGTGCAAAAAATTTCAAAGAAAGGGAAAAATATTTGCCCTTATGTTTCTCATCTTTTCAATTTCTGAAAAGAAACTCTAGGCCAGTTGTAAATAGTGAAGACAGAAATTTCCTTGATCAATCAGTTGAAGATGCCTTTAAGGATGTTGAGGTTGTTCTAAATCCAGAGTTGTTTCCCTTTACCTACTTTGATTTTCAGATTCCAAATGAAATCTTAAAGCTCGAGACAAACTATGAATTAATCCAAAATAACTATGTACCATTGTGCTTTAATTCGTTTCAATTCTTGAAGGAGACTCTTGAACAAGTGTTGAAGGATGAATACAGAAACAGGAAGGAAATCTCATTTGAATCAATGCAACAGTCTTGTCAGTCTTTTCAGGATCCAATAGTTGATCGGTTGGATGACTTGTGTTGTCAAAGTCATTTTCCATCATCCAACCATGGGATAAAAAGTTGTTATGATATGGATATGATAGGACAGTCAGCTACAGGGGTGTGTTCAGCAGAAGCATCATTCCAAAACCCATCAGGAAAGTTGCAGCCATGTCAGGAAGTGCATGAGGATACAAATAGCACAACCGTAGCATCAAATCATGAAGTTGAGTTGGTTAAGTTTGAATATCAAGAAACAGGTCAGTTTTACCTTGATCCTATAGCCACCTATATGGATAAATTTTTCACTGGAGAACCCCAATCTATTCCTGGCGTTACTTTGGTCCTTCAGAATTGTCGAGGTCTCTGTTGTAAAGATCAATCACGTTTTCAGTAGCGGACATTACGCTTTGTATTTTTGAGTCTATGGGAAAAAGGTCAAGCTGCGTTTTTCACTATGCAAACAAGCAGTCAAGCAGTCCACTGATCTCAGAAGCTACTTGATTGGCTTCATTGGCATTTTTGTATTATTTGATTTAACAAAATTATCAGTAGCATAGGGTAGGTAGGAGAATGTGAATAAGCTCAGCATTTTGAGCATCTCTTTTTCAGCAGTGTTCATTTGATTTGGTTTCAGTTGCAAGATCAAAACAGGTACAAGTTGCAGAATAAGATTTTGGGATCAGCCCAATGGATAAAGCACCGGTCTGCATGTTCATAGGTCTATGGTTCTTGACACCTCCTAAAAGAAGCTGCCATCCCCAGGTGGAGCCACTGTTATAACCCTATGATTCATAGGATCATCTGTTGACTGGAAATTTTTCACTCTGGGTGTATAGGTTTGCAAATAATATTTCATCTCTGCAAATTATTTTCAAAGGAAGCAGCACACAAAACCCACCAAAATCGTTAAAGCCTAAGTTTTTGTTGCATTCGCGCCTGGAGAATAAAGAACGCGCTTAGATCGATGACCAATCTAGCGGTGTGTAGATCAACGGCTGATAGTGGATTCCAGACCCCCTCAATTGTTCTACCTTTAACGGTGGGGGGGGGCATCCAGAATCGGAGATAACAAAGGCACACATCTAAACAGCTGAGGCACCAGCGCTTTCATCAAAGGCTAAGATTGAATTCTGGACCCCCCCCCCCAACCGTTTTGCCTTTAACGGTGGGGAGGGGAGGGGTCTGGAATGAAGCGGTTTTCCCGAAGGGCCCTATCCCAACGTGTCACCCATCCGTCACATTGTACCTCCTCCGCTCCAGACCACTTACCGCTTACCATCCTTCCCACTTACCATTCGTTATTTCCTAACATTCCCTGTCACCTCATGACATCATCCTCCATTTTCCCACCACCCATCCATGCATAAACCAAGCTTAGGGTATAAAGAATAATAGATTAACAATGGTTAGCAATAAAGTCAGTATAGTTAAACTAGACTAAACTAGTTAATAATTAATAAATTAATAGCCAATTTTGTTTAGTAACTAGGTTAGTTTTTTATTGATTAATACTTAAACAAAACAAATAATATAATAAAAAATATAATAATTAACATAAAAACAAAACGTGAACAAACACATGTAATAAAACAATATTAAAAACTAAAAACAAAAACATAAAACAAACCTACGCTATCCTAAGTTCTAATCCCCAACTCCACGCACATTTCATCACATCAATCAACAAAACAAATCAACGCAAATCGACGGCCATTAAAAATTCTGGACCCCCCCTCACTATCCGGAGTTTAATGAGAGGGGGGGTCTGGAATAGTTGTTTTCCAATACCACCCCCCATCCACGTTTCGCCTCCCAAAACCGCTTACCACCTCAGGGGGGGACCAGAATACCACCCATCACGAAAAAAACCGCTTTTTTCATATTTTTGCCTATTTTCGCCTGTCCAGCACGTCTTCGTCCGAGGCCGTTTTTGGGCAAATGAAAATGAATTTTAAGAAACTGAGAGATTTTTTTCTCCGTAAATGGATGAGGAACAAAAACCTCTCTCATTTTTTTCACAGGTGCCACGAGCAGGGAGAATCGAAGCCATCTTCGAGGCCCTTTTTTCCAGATTTTCGCTTTTTCATTACAGTCCGGATTTTGTGGGAGCTGTTACGGCCAACTGGGGACGAATTTGGTGAAACTAAAGGAGGTTCTTGTCCATAACATTCCCATATCCAATAAACTCCTTCATGTTTTTCCCAGGTGTCATTGTTGAATAGAAACACACGTCTGTTCGGACCCCTTTTTCGTAGAAAAACCGGTCCGTCTTTCATGGCAGACAGTTCCAAATTTTGTGGGATTTGTGGCTATTTTTGGCCAAGGAGGTTGAAACCGACTCTAAAAACTTGTTGGGGGATCTCCCCTATTTATTCATAGATGATTTTTAATGTAAAATTTGTTGATCTCACGCTCAGGCAGGCTGGGAGCACTGTAACTTCTATCAAGAGATTTTCCAGAAATATGAGGAAACGTTTCACAAGATTCTTGCATGTTAGTTATCGGTGAAGTTTTTCCCTCATCGTTGAATGTGTATCTGTCGTTGTTATCATTGTTTTGTCTATCTGATCTTTTAAAAGGAGTTAAAGTTATAGGATTTATCTGTGCATACCCTGTTTTTTGACTTTTGAAAAATCTAAATGTTTGTCTTCTGATGTTGTGGTGAAGAAATTATTAAATGCTTCTTTACTGTGATTGATAATCTCACCTTCTCTGCTAATCCATTACTTATTCCCAAAGAATCCAATATTTGAATTATCTTTCCCTATGAAAAGACTTCTTATAAACTGTTATTTGATCTCTATCTTTATGAACAGACCCCATAGCCCATGGTCTTCTTTTGTTGTCTCAACCAAAAAACTCCAAGAACGTATCCTATTCTGCATAGCTAGCCTAATATTCTCTTCAAACAAAGTTATAGCATACATAGAGATCCCTCTCTGAGTCTTGGAGGGCTATATCCAAGACTCGAAGCGATTTTGATGTTGCCTCTGTGACTGCCATCACAGCCTTGGGCAAATTACAGAGTGCTAACAATCTCCACTTCATCTTGCGATCCTCCTTCGATAGGCTATTGAAGTCTGAAAATAGGTCAAACTTGACCAGATACCTCAAATCTTGGTCAAGGGCCAACAAAGAGTCTGTTACGATAATATCTATTTATCCTGTCGAGCGTTGCATCGAGAACACTTTTTCCAATTGTGATCATCCGATCCCACAGAGAACTAGTTGATTTCGTGCAGTGATCATTGAGACCTCACCATCCATTCTGTTACATTGAGTATTATTCACATACCTAAGATATTAGATCTTGAGTGTGTATGTCAGACACAATTAGCGCAACAGAAAAATCCATTGAAGAGATTCTAATAGACCTCATGGCCGAGAAGGTGATGTCCGCAGGAATCCAAGCCTCATCGATGAGAGGAGTGCAAGCCTCCTTGTCGACTGCTCGCAGATTTGGACCATCCCAAGCTGCAACCAAGAAAAGAACCAATCATCGTGATGACTTGGCGAATGCGAAGCTAATCCCATCCATCCTACCCAAATGCATCCCACCCTTAGTTGGTGTGGTGAGTCATGACAGTGTCCCGAGGGACTTTGACTACACAGTCATCACTTCATACCTCCCGAAGGGAATACAAGTAGTCAAATCATAGTTGGAGAGGATTCCAACCTTGAAGATCAATGACTATAACCTAGGATACCGCAAGATCTATGGCATGCTCACACCTCAAAAATATTTGACCAAGACTAAGGGGAAGAAGCTGAAGATCATCCCCCAGTCGTGGACTGTGGACATCATGAGGTCCACTATCTTGAGCGTGATGAAGATACCACACTTCAGAAGACATCAGGAGGTTAACTCGTGCATTAAGATCCTTTTGTCATGCTTCCATGGTGGTTATCTATGGTTGGACAAGTATATCACCGTCATTCCGGCATTGATCCATAGGATCACCGAATTGAGCATGCAGGGACCAGTTCACAAGAATTTTATCCAGGGAAGGCTATAGATCGCACTCTGGTTCAGAAGATTAAAGACACCTATGGCGATGTCGAGAAGGGGAAGTGAGGCTACAAGGTAGACTCCATCATGAATGGCATAGTGCGCCTAGCCTTCTATTTGATCGTTGGTAAGATAGTAAGAAAGAACAGACCCACGCAGGTCATGGGGTTCATTGTTGACCTCGCAAGAAAATGCGTGGAAGGATTTCAAATAAACTGGGAGAATTACCTCGTCAACCAACTAGAACAGGACTGTCACAAAGCTCAGGATCAGGGCTATGAGTTCCACTTTAGCTGGTTGTTGATCCTCATTGCGTTCATTTCTTTGGAGATGTCAGACGGAGCGACCTTCCCTGGCATTGAGCCGTTTGAGCCACTAGCTATGAATTTCACCACTCTCTGGTATTCGAGCGATATGGGGAAACAATGGTAGTCGACTGCAGTTTTCCATACCTACTACCTGCAGTTAATGAGGGATATTGAGTCTTTCCCTCATATGACGTCGAACACCCTGGACAGGTTCAAACCAGTTGTGAAGTTCCACGTAGATAAGAATTTTATATATATTATTGTGCGTAGAGATGAATATAAAGAAGAGATTCAGTCCTATTACAAGCTCACCGAGGAGGACATGGAGGAAATCACCAAGGAGTGGCCTGAAGAACTCCTAGTGCCAATCAACCACACAGAATTATTAGACCATGACCTCATTGGAAGTCCGGTGGTTACTCGCGAAGAGTATGATGCACCCAGCAGTAGCAGGAAGAAAAAGAAGGAAGATGTAAAAAAAATATGCAGCTTATCAGAGGAGACTGCATTAGATTCACCTAGCGGAGGAGGAGACGATGAAGTGGACAAAGAAGAGAAATAAGGGGAAGAAGACAAGCATAAGCATGACGAAGTAACACCACCTAGGAACCCCCTTGAAGAGGCAGAGAGGTCCAAGAAAAGAAAGGTTTCCCCAATGAAACCAACATCACGGAAGAATTCCAAAGCTAGTAAGCCGAAGCTGCTAACTGTACTCATAGTCGATGACTTCGACTTGATTATCGCAGTTGTATCAGATGCCTCAAAAGATATTTTGAAGAGAAATTAAGAAAAACAAGAAACCATGTATGAAAGAATTGAAGTAGAACTGAGAGGGGTACAACAAGCCCTTCACTCTAGCCGTGCAGTGTCCACTGCACCCCGGCCATCAAAATAAACAATGTTGGGAGATGAGCCTGCCCAACTTCACAGAATAGATGATGCGATCGAAGCTCACCTTCAAGGCGTGTAGGAAGAAAAATAACAGGCCACAGTGGCCCTGAAGAAAACACAAGAGGAATTCATAGAGCAACGTCGAGTTGCGAAACAAGAGAAGGACGACCTCGAATTCAATTTCGAAGAGGATAGGATGCAGATCCACAAAGAGAAAGAACAACTGCTCATAGAGCAGGTTGAAGTTAATGAAGTAGTCAACAAATCACTTCACTCTGTGACAGGCTTAGAAAAAATAGAATAAGCCCCAGTGGAGAGTCAAGTAGCGAATCTTGTTGCAGCCATCCAACAACTTCAACAGAGAGTAGCAGAATTGGAGTTACAAGCAGTACCAAGAACTCTGCAAGAAGTGCAAGACCGGTGAGAAGAAACCACCCGAAGCGCAATCTAGAGAATCAAGGCATTATCCTTGGAATGTAAACAGCTTAGCAATCGAAGTGCACAAAATTATGAGCACCTTACATAGTACCCTGAACTAAAGACACTGGAGTCGCATCTCCAAGAAGCAAAGAAACAACAGTACAAGTGCAGTTGAATCCCTCGTTAGCGATCAAGCAAATGAAAATATCTGAAGAACAACGCATGGCTCATCAACAAGTCCATGCCATACAGAGAAAAGTCATGGAAGTGACTCAGAAGCTCCAGTCAGTCCAGGATGCAACTTGCCTACTTTTTGAGTAGATTGAAGGATGATGATAAGAACTAGAACAAGCAGTCACTACACTCGAACAATTCTTGGAAGGACCTGTGACCGAGGTAGTTATTCAAGAGTTTGTCAAATAGGAGGCCTTAGCGAAGAAGCTCGAGCCAACATCGAGGTGTTTGAGGCAGAGTTACCTAAAGAAGAGTGACTCGGGATGAGTCACAAGTGAGTGTTGGGGGCCTATTGGCCCTTGACCAAGTTTTGGAGAACCTTGGTCATGTTTGACCATTTTTGGGATTTCGACAGGCTGGTCGAAGGCATAGCAAAAGTCAAAGCAGAGATCGCAGGATCTTGGCCCTTTTTTAGGGCATTTTTTGGATTAGGGTTTATGTAATGGGTATGGGATGTCAGACCATGGGTTTAACCATGTTTAGGCCCATTTTGTAATGTATAAATAGAAATATAGGTGATGTAAGAGGAACCACAGTGTGTGATAGAGTAGACCTAGTATAATTGACTTAGTATGGATCTAGAGGCTTTGTGCATACTATGTGTTAAGGCTTGCAGAGCTAAGTGCGAGTGATTGTAAGAAGATTGACTGGCGAGGTGCGGGAAGATCTCATGTCCTATGTGGAGTGGGGTTTTTGGGCTTTGTGCTTGTAGAAGATTGATAGAAGATAATAAAGAAGAGAAGAGTTGGTGTATGTAGCCCCACGCTAGGGTGAACCACGTATGGTTGCTTTGTGCATTATGGTTGTTATATTATTCATATGATTTAAGCTTAGTGTAGTAATGAATGTTTAGATGAATCTGGTATGATAGATTAAGTGATTACTGATGTGAATCAATGCTAGATTGTATCTCTTTCCATATGCTAAGTGCTTAAATGTGTTAGATCTAGTTGAATACTGTGTTGTGTTGTAATTAGGGTTTGGATCTGCGATGTGGATAAGTTAATTATTTATGAACGCTAACTGCTAAGTGCTTTGTTAGAGTGGTGTAATCATAGATCTGTGTCCCAGCTAGGATGCAGACATTTGAGTCAGGGAACCACCCCTGCCTCTACCTCGGGTGAGACTTCATCTTCTTTGCAAGTGTTGTTGAAAGGGCTGGTAGTTAGGGTTTTGTTGTTGCAATGTTGAAGCATTGAACTGTGGGTCTGCCCCTATGCCAACATATGTCCACCCTCAGAAGTCAAATCTGATCTTTGTCGTTTTATCCCAGGGAATATTTCACCTTCGCTTCTCTGCAATGGTGCCAAAATGTTAGCACTCTATAATTTCCCTTGGCTGCGAGAGAAAAACTACAAAGGTAACCACAAACCACTTTGGGCTTGGAATCTGGCCTTCCCGAACCAGAGAGGGTTCTCTCACTGTATATTAATATTAGTGGCCACATATGAACTAGATATAAATTTTTAAGATGTGGTTGATGGGAAAGGTGAAGAAAATCCATTGGTCATGGAGTCAACTTTGTAGCAAAACAAACTATCAGTGACTAGTGGGTAGAATTCTCAAGGAAGTAAAGGCAAGATAGTACATGTTTTGAGTTTTTAAAAATGTTGCAATATGGGTGAGGGAAATCAATATAGAAATAAATGACTTTGGATCATTATTCACAAGATTAATTTCAAATCATTTCAGTGGAAAACATATAAAAGTACTTAGCAAATATGAAAACACAGCATAGCAAATGAATTCAGTAATCAGAAAATTGATGCTAAATACTGAAGAAATTTAACATAAAATGGAGAAACATGAGAGAAACATATACATAAATAAAAAGAGGACACAAAAATCAAAACCATCTACACAAGAATCTCTGGAAAGAGTAATTCTGTGTTTCTAACTGATATTCCATTAAAAATCAAAATTATACAAGTGCTCAAAGGGATGTATCTTCTACACTTTTTCCAACACATATTTAGTTAATGGAAATTACAAATATATATAGAAAATAATCTTCCCCAAGTTGAGGAGGAAGAGATCAACTACTTCCCAAACTTGGATATGGTTACAAAATTATAGCAACTCGTTTAGAACTACCTGCTGGGAAATAGGAATCGATTTTCTGGAAAATAGGGGTCAAAGATAACATCATATCTCTCGAAGCATGATATATTTTACAAAAATGAGAGAGGTTTTTGGATATGAATACATTTTTGAGAAAAAACCATTTCCTTTTTCTAAAACTCCTCTCCAGTGTCTCAGGATATGCGCCCAAAGATAATGACTAAAACAGGAAATCATTAAATGTTTAAATATGAAAAATAGGTTGTAAAGATCCATTCGAATATTCCAAACCATAACAATTGTGAAGAAACTGAGAGAGGTTTTTGTGAATGGGATCATTCTTGAAAAATTCTCTTTTAGTTTAAAAAAAAATTTATCCCTCTTCTCGAGATCTACACCCAAATATAATAAGTAAAACAAGAAATCATTAAATATTTAAATATGAAAAATAGGTTGAAAATATCCCTTCAAATATCCCAAACTATGACACATGTGAGGAAAATGAGAGAGGTTTTTGTGAATGGGATCATTATTGAAACAAAACTCTTTCAGTTTTCAAATATTCCTTTTAATTTGGTTAGAAACTGAGTTACAAGTTGACTACAAAAACAGTCTTTTCCAGAACTTGCATAGCGAACTTGCACAACAAAACTTGCATGGGGAACTTGCACAGTGAACTTTGTGTAGCGAAATTACAGAGAGAGGTTCCTTTTAAAATTTTCTTCTATTGTTTGGCTTTGATTGATGGCTGAATTTAACTGATTTAAAGTTTGACACTTGAGATGGTGATAAGCATCCCTAGGACCACTTCATTACCCTTTCAAATAGTGCTTTCTTCAACATCCTAATATATGTCAAACACTCGATTCAGACTTTGACCCTTGAGAAAATTATAGGACACTAACATCGGTTCTGATGGGGATATTTTCCTCCCTGTGAGGTAGCAAAGAACCTGATGACCAGGTGCCTTCATCCATTGGGTTGTTCCCAACCTGCAACCTGTACATGTTCCATACCTAAACCAAAACCACTCTCGAACTGCTAACCGAAATCTGAAGCTAATAACATTTACACTGCAAACTCAAATTCTAACTACAAATTGAAATATGCTCGGTCTTTTTAGCTTATTCAAGGCACACAAATTCCTACTCTAAGTTTATGAAGACATACCATTAGATCAAATGATAGAAAAAATCCAATGCAGTTAATCAAGAAGATGCAAACTTGACTTAATATCAGAGTCATCTTTTCCAAATATAAAAAATTTGAAGTATGACAACTCAAAATCAAACTGATACTTAGAATCCATAAAAATTGTAAAGCTCACCTTCCAAGGAGATTGTAATAAACTGTCAAAAGAATCTTCTAGAGCATTAAAAACTACCTTTTCTCGATGCTCAACAAGAATACAAGAATATTTTTTTATCATTAATTGATGGTTGTCATGTGTGATGAAATTGATCACCTTCGTATAAAATGGCATATGTGTTTTCTTTCCTAACATCCAAATCGGAAACAAGATTTATATATTTCTATAAATCTTGAAATACAACATCTCCAGATATTGACTTTTCTTATGACTCAATGAAAATATCATTTTCATTTTCAATGGAATCAAGGAAAACAACTTCTTTCACATTATCTTCTTGTAATTGTGGGTAGTCATCATCATGAATTGGTTCACTTCCTAGATTTTCCATGCATGTAATTTTAGAATTCTGATTTTCGTTAATTTCTTCATGAAACAACAATTCTAAAAATGGATGATATAAAGAACAATTTGACTGGATGCCTTCATCCTTGTCTTGGTATCTTAAAAACTAAGAAACCTGCAAATGTTCATCAAAATCAGGGGATGAAACATAACCTTCATCATTAGAATCTTGATCAACTTCATCTTCATAACAATTATGCTATAATTTGTGTTCCTGGTGTTGCAAAGGATTTTCATAAATGGCTTCTAATATTTCCTCATCCATGAATGCATCATCTTCATAATCATTTTCTAGATGTTAAATGAAGTTTTTCAAAATGCTCACAACAGTATTTTACCAACAACAAAGATGAATAAGATTATTTATATTTCTCAAAAAATGTTGTATGAAAATAGTTTAATCAATAAAGACTTGTAGACGATAAATTTTCATACCATTGTTTTGTCTTTCCCTCCAAGGTGGCCATAAACATATTCATCAAACAATATTCATGAAATTGAACCCTTAGCTTACGCACATGCATATGAAATTTAACAAAGTGCAAAGCAGCATCATCTCATTTGTCATCTCTAAATTTTGGAAAATATGTGTGCCAATCTATACGATTCATAGGAGCATACCTCGTGGATTGAGAATCCATCTTAAACCAGTGGAGTCACCATGAAACATTTGAATCTTGAATTCAACCAACAATGGAATCTTTGAATTTTCTTTAAGTTTGGTTGGATTTGCCAGGTGAATGGTACAGCCTCTTGTGTTTGACCTCTATCCAGCCTGAGAAGTCAAATATGATCTTTGTCATTTTATCCCAGGGAATATTTCACCTTCACTCCCTGAAAATGGCACCAAAATGTTAGCACTCTATAATTTCCCTTGACAGCGGGAGAAAAACTACAAAGGTAACCACAGACCACTTTGGGCTTGGAATATGGTCCTTCCAAACCAGAGAGGGATCATTCACTGTATATTAAGCTCAGTGGCCAGATATGAAATGGATATAGATTTTTAAGATGTGGTTGATGGCAGAGTTGAAAGAAAATCCATTGGGCATGGAGTCAACTTTGAAGCAAAAGGAACTATCACTCACTGGAGGGTAGAATTGTCAAAGAAGTAGAGGCAAGATAGTAGATGTTTTGAGTTATTCAAATTGTTCCAATATGGGTGAGGGACAGAAATATAGAACCAAATGAATTTTTATCATTAGTCACAGGATAAATTCCAAAGCATTTCAGATGAAAACATATGAAATTACTTAGCAAATATGAAAACACAGCATAGCAAATGAATTATGTAATCAGAAAATTGATGATAAATACGGAAGAAATTTAACATCAAATGGATTAAAATGAGAGAAAACATATACATAAATAAAAAGAGTACACAAAACTCAAAACATTCCACAAAATAATCTCTCGTAAGAGTAATTCTAGACTTCTAACTGATATTTCATTAAAACTCAAAATTACACAAGTGCTCAAAGATAAATATCTTCTACACTTTTTGCCAACTCCTCTTTAGTCAATAAAAATTACAAATATATATATATACTCTTCCCCAATATGAGGAGGTCAAGCCCAACTACTTCCCAAAGTTGGATCTGGTTACAAAATTATAGCAACACATTTAGAACTGTTTGCTAGGAAATAGGAATGAATTTTATGGAAAATAGGGGTCAAAGATAAAATCATATCTCTCAAATGATGATATATTTACAAAAATGAGAGAGGATTTTTGTATATGAACCCATTATTGAGAAAAACGTCTTTCAGTTTTCTAAAATTCCTCTCCACTGTCTCAGGATCCGCACCCAAAGATAATGACTAAAACAAGAAATTATTAAATGTTTAAATCTGAAAAATAGGCTGTAAATATCCATTTGAATATTACAAACCATGATACTTGTGAAGAAACTGAGAGAGGTTTTTGTGAATGGGCTCGTTCTTGACAAAAAACTCTTTTAGTTTTCAAAAATTCTTCTCTAGATTCTTGGGATATGCACCTAAAGATAATAACTAAAACAGGAAATCATTAGATATTTAAATATGAAAAATAGGTTGAAAATATCCCTTTGAATATACCAAACTATGATACCTGTGAAGAAAATGAGAGAGGTTTTTGTGAATGGGCTCGTTCTTGACAAAATTCTCTTTCAATTTTCAAATATTCCTTTTAATGTTTTCATAAACTGAGTTTGAAGTTGACTACAAAAACAGTTATTTCCAGAACTTGCGTAGCAAACTTGCACAACGAACTTTGCATAGAGAACTTGCGGAGCGAGGTTCCTTCTGACATTTTATTTTATTTTTTGGCTTTGATTGATTGTTGAAGGTCACTAATTTATAGCTTGACACTTGAGATGATGATAAGCATGTCTAGGACCACTTCATTACCCTTTCAAATACTACTTTCTTCAACATCCTAATATATGTCAAACACTTGATTCAGACTTTGACCGTTGAGCAAATTATAGGACACTAACAGCAGCCATGTCCTGATCTTATGATGATCACTGAACTGCCTACTAATTGAGCTTTGAAGTAATCACTTCTCAGTTACAGGTCTAGTAACATATCTCATACATAAATCTTTCAAGTTTTTTTCATTGGATCTATGCCTTATCATAACAATGGATACAATTTATGTTCTAACCGATTCTAAAGAGAGGATGTACAAAAGTGAAGAATATGATTTCTAGATCTAATGTCTTCGCATGGCTCTTGTTGCTGAGGATTTTTGTTTAGTCGATTGTTCCTTTTCTAATTTCAAATACTATTGTTGATTCTTATATTGAATCTTTGTTTCATGAATACAGAAGGAACATAGTCATGGAACAAAACAATCCACCCACAATGCAAAAAAAAATTCATAAGGTTAGTTTCCCAATGAAGTTTTAGTTTCTGGATTAAAAAATATCTTACTTACTTTTGAAGGGAGAGCTATACTTTCTGGTTGTTGTGGATAATAAATCAAATCTATATAATAAGGAATAAATGGGTTTTTTTTCAGTGGATGGAGAGTTAAAAATGAATCTGGAATGAATTGCAATGTGTTTTTTTAGAATTGCAGCACTTTGAGCTTCTAATGGGTAGATTGCAATCCTACATGGCATGTTTGGTCTTGTTTCTTGTATATGTTGTGGAAAAATTTAGTAGTGGAAAGAAAATTGAGGCTATACAATGTGTCTATGCACTTGGACTTGTAAAAAAAAATCCACTTGTGCCTTTGTTGAAGTCATATCTAGAGGATGAAAAGAAAGTGTCATAAGAATTAGAAAAAAAAGGAAGAAATATTGTTGGTGCACAGGTATGTTTATTCTTATGTGTTTTTTGGGAATGTTTCCTTATCAGTATAAAACTATCAATATCTTAACTTGTCATTCAAACATATTCTCTAAAGTTTGATCATGTTCATGTCTTATTGCAGCATGATGTAGCCTCAAGAGAAATTGCTTCACTAAAAAATGTAATTAAGTGCATTGAAGAGCACAAAATTGAATCACAGATGTCTACTAAAGATCTTCAAAAGCATGTGATTTAGTTACAGAAATTCAAGGAAGATAGGAAAATATCTACATAATTCATTAAGTCTCATACTAAATAGGCTCATCTTAGTAGTGAAGTTGGTGTTGTTTCCGGTGCTAGTGTTGTTTCTGATGTTGGTGTTTTTGTTGTTTCTAGTGTTATTCTTGGTACAATAGTTAACATTTTTCAACAATAGTGCAAAAGACATACGAGAAAAAAAAATACAATTTGTCCAAAAAAATCCATCTTTGAAGTACAAAATGCAGCATGGAATATTTTGTAAGCAGGAAAACCCCTCTTTTCTGGAGAAATTTAAGTTATGTTTTCAATGTGCTCCCTAATAGAAAACCTTCAAGAAAGATAAAAAGTTTCAGAAATATCAACTCAACTAAATCCATGTGTGGACCAAGAAAGAGTTGCAATATGAACATCCTTTTCAACATGTATTTTCCACAAATGTGATTTAAAATATAAAGTGGGAAGCTTCATCAAGTATGGGTATCATATTAATTGATCAAGGTGACCAAGTTGTAATAAATCTAGATCAATAATCTCAAGACAGTGGGTAGCCTCAATAATGAAAAAAAAAATCTTTGGAGTCATGCAATCCATATGAGGTAGGAACTAGTTCAAAATTGCTTGTTGCAACCCGAACATCTCCCACACTACTATCATGTTGAAGCACAACTCAACATGATAGGCTAAAATTTAGTAAATTCTATAATGAAATTGGTTAGTATAACACCAACTCAGATCAATATGCTCATAATGTTTTTTTACAAATCTAAAATATCTTACCATGTAAAATTCAAGTTATATTCGAAAATAACACAAAATGTGTCAGTGCATATTGTGACTTCCAAGAATTTTATAACACTTTCTTGAGTAATTGAATTAAAACAATAAAAAAATAGGACACAAGGTCCTGATTATCATGCCTTACCAAAAAACATCACACATTGGGTTCACTTTCTACAAACCATAATGTAAGGATATCTAAGCATTCCACACTGATTAAGTTGGCCAGGAAATTATTGGTAATGGCCTTTGCAAGTATCTCTTCATGGCTTTCAAGAGGTCCATAGAAGAGGAAAACTTTTAAGGGAGACATCCAAAATCCTAGAATTTTTATGGATGGTCCAAAAGATATTGCATAGTCTACAATGCCAATAATACCATTCCAAAGGATATTGCATAGTCTGCAATGCCAAATATCACACATTCAACAAAACTAAAACATTGTCAACAATTTAAATAAAATATTGTGTTTGAGCTTAAATTTCAATTTCAATTAGAAATAATAATATTACATGTTGAAGATTTAATTAACCTCTTGAACACTTGACATTTTATAAACCCCCAATATTCCCCGAAGAAACACTTGGCACCTCCACAAGTTGACTGATTAAATTAAGTGGTGTGGTATGTAAGAAGACACTTTTTAATTATCTTTAATATAGAATAATTTAATAGAAAAAATCCCAAATAATACCAAGCAAAGCAAATTTGAGAAATTTATCTAATAATAATAAGCTAAAATAAATTTCAGTTAGTCTTATGGATGGAAGAGAGGCTACTAGATCCCAATGCAGTTCGAAAGTGCTCATTAACAACCATATAATTCAAATCTTTGAAATCAATAGTTTCATATTTGAAGTCAACAAATCACTACAAGATCTGCCCCAACATAGCCATGTGTATGCTTTGCAATACATTCAAGATTAACCTAGAACATGAAGGATCATATCGTGTCACTTAGA
>JASDQU010101081.1:53236-68689 GCA_032191745.1 Picea mariana | reverse complement strand
TCAACTCTTAGTATTACTATAAATCTCAACAATTGGTATTAGAGAAAGGTTCCTTCTATAACAACCTAACAGTCGGAAGGAATATCACATAAAAGGTATGGCAAGTCAATATTCATCTTCTTCTTCAACCAGACCTCCTCTATTCAATGGAACATTTTTTTCTTTTTGGAAAATAAAAATGAAGACCTATTTGATGTCTCTTGGTATGGAAGTCTGACACATTGTGGTAGATGGTTATAAAATCCCAACAAATCTTCCAACTAATGAAGCTAGTAAGAAAAATTATTGTAGTAATGCAAGAGATATGAATGTTATCCAAGGTGAGATTGCAAAAACATAATTTGTTAAAGTAATGCAGTTGGAATCCGCAGAGGAAATATTAGAAAAAGTGGTAAAACATTATAAAGGAGACGAGAAAGTAAATTTGGACTAAATTCAAGCTCGTAGAATGCAATTTGAAACCTTAAGGATGAGTGAAGATGAAAATATCTCAAGTTTCTTTCTCATAGTAGATGAGATTGTAAACACTATGAAAGGGCTAGGTGAGAAGATTAAAGAAGCTATGGTGGTTTAGAAGGTACTAAGATCTCTTCCCTCAAGACTTGATGCGAAAGTTTCAGCTATAGAATAAATGCATGAACTAGATAAATTGACTATGGATAGGCTCCATGGAATATTGACTTATTATGAGATGAGGACCAGGAAAGAGCAACCAGATGTAAAGGATGTTGTCTTCAAGGATTATGTCAAATAATCAACATCTCAAGATCATGATTCCTTTGAACACTTATTAGATTAAAAAGAAGCTAACTTTGTAAGGAAACTAAAGAGGGGATCTGAAAAGTATAAAGGTATGTTACTATTCAAATTATTTCATTGTGGTAAAGTTGGTCATTTTGCATCCAAATGTCCTTTCAAAGAAATCAACACCAATGAACAAGGAAGAAATGACAAGGATAAACCTAGGGAGTTTAAGAACAAAAAATATTTTAAAATGAATAATTTTTATTCAAGGGAGGATAGCAGTAGATTTTTAGAAATATTAATGAATCATATAAAAGAAAAGGAGAACATATGTGACAAACTAGAAGAAGAAATAGTATCCTTAAGAAAATATCTAGAGAACTCCAAGACTCAAATGAATATCAAATTTGTAAGATGATATGAAATTATAGATAACATTCTCACCAATCAGAGATCACCAGATGAAAATACAGGACTAGGATATAAGGAAAGTTTGAATGTTATCAAAGGTGAGTCAAGCATCATCATGTCAACTATTTAAAATCCCACAAATTATGTCAATGCTCTTAAGGGAAAAAATAGTCATCCTAAAAAGTCAGAAAATGAAAAGAAGAAGTAGTCAGAAATGGATCAGTCCAACCATGCAAAACAATATGAAGCAAGGAAACAAATATGAAGCAACGATACCAAAAATATAGAAAACAGGGAATGGACCGCAAATAAAATAGAGTTTTTAAATAACATTCCATAAAGCACCAAAAATATTATGATAGATAAAACATTTGGTAACTCGATCTTCTGATCAAAGTTTTTGAGATTACAGTAATGCAATATCCCGAGTAGCTCTCTTGGAGTCTCAAAAATAATAATGAGTCTTTAAATACAAAAGTAAATGTATTTAAAGAAAGTAAAAAATCATTCACCCTTCAAAGAGGACTGGGATTGGCTCCCGCGAACCATAAAATGAAAGACTTGGAAGATGAAATAAGGACAACCAAGAATCAACTTAAATCCCATAGAATACTAAGAAAATAAAGGCAAGATGACAAATGATTGTAGCAGAAAATGGACTAAGGAAAAACTAAAAGGATAGAGTTTATGTTCGACTCACTATAATGGAAAAATGTCCTCTTTTACTTGCTCGTAGATGGCTTCTTTATAGGTACATTTTGTGGTTAAGGTGGCATAACTGCTCTCAATGTTCTTGAAGTAGTTAGGGTTTGCCTTTATAGAAATTTCCATGATTCCTTTTTGGAGTAAACCAATTTTAATTAATGCTTTACTGAAGTATTTTTAATGACTTATGTCATTGAAATTTGTGCCTCCAAGTAGGGCCCACTTATTCTTTTAATAAAGTTTATTTAATAAACATTATTTTCAAATTTTCAATTAGACTGCCTTTAATAAAAGGGGACTGTGTTTTAATTCTCTGAGTAAGATATTTTCCCTTTCAACCATGGAAAAAATTCCAGATGCAATCTTCATCATCTCATATTTCCATCGGGTCCTACTGGGCACAATTTTGATTCTGGGATATCAAGATATGAACTTGTGAAGTTGAGTTGTCAAATAGATTTATCAACAAGGCATAAAAATGTCGTTGATTGTTCTTTCAATTTCTAAGAAAAATATGGCCAATTCCATCCCTTGAAAAATTTTCCAACATCTTCCTCGTCAAAATACCTTTCCAAGGAGGTAAAGTTTGCGCAATTATGACTCTCAGATATCAATATATGGCCCTCAAAATATTAACACTCAACAGTCGTTGATCAATCTTCACCAAGCAATCTGGGCCCTTGGTTCAAACTCACCTTCCTCCTTTTGAAATTTGACTTTTTGGTTAAAAATATTATCCCACATGTATGGGAGTATGGGTATTTTGATGGTATATAATTAAAAGTGTGTTATACACTTAATGTGTGATATAAGAATATTATAGTGACTTAAGGATTCAAGCCCTTGGAAATTAATTAATTAATTAATATTTTAAATACCCAATCAACTTCCATTGCATGCCGAGTCAACATGATGAGTCTGCAGTCCAAATGTCACTATGTGTCTTCACATGATAGGTCAATAATATACCACATGTCTTATCTTCATTCATTGTCATGTGTCACAAGTTGTATGGTGCCATATGTCTATGATGTTTCATCCCTCCATAGGATACCATGTGTCATGATGTAATTGGGTAGATAAGGTGCCACATGGGTTAATTTGATTGGTTAATGAATATTGGAAGAGACTTAAGGTAAAGTGATTAAGTGGGTGAGGAAGTGAACAAGAGAGTGGAAGGAGGGAGGGAGGATAAATAAGGGAGGGAATGCGGATGTGGAGTGAGGGATGAGGAGTGAGGGAGGAGGTCCGTAGGTCTACATTGAGGAGTGAGGGGAATGAAGAAATGGTTAAGTGTGGAGAGGGAGTGAGGGAAAAGAGAAGGGGAAGGGAATGAATACGTGGAGTGAGGGATGAAAAGGAGAGGGAGGAGAGGAGAGTAGGTCGGCAGGTCTGCATGAAGAGGAGGTAAGGGGTAAGTAAGGAAATAAGTGAAGGAGAGGTGAAGTAAGGAGAGAGAATTGTGGAGGAAAATAAGATGCAAAAATAAAACTAAGAGAATTGTGGACGAAAATAAGATGCAAAAATAAAACTAAGTATGGGAAGAGAGGAGTATGAGGAGAAGAGATAGAGGGATAAGAGAAAAAAAATCTAACTATGGAAAGGTAAGAGGAAAGGAAAGAGGGTCTAGGGGAATTTGAAAATAAAACTAAGTGTTAGGAAGATAAGAAATGATAGGGAAGTTATGAAGGAGAGGGATTCTTTAAAAAATTCTAAACATGGAGAATGTAGGAGAGGGAAAATGGGAGAGTGGGTAATTTCAAAAATATTCTAAGTGTGGAATGATGTAATCCAAGAGATGAACGTGGTTCTGAAAAATTTGACATGGTTCCTTGAAAAGGTGCATGGTTCCAAAAATGGAAATATATTGAAAATCTTATTTCCAATCAAAATAGTTGTGTTGCACATGGAAAAATGCTCTTTTTTGGGCGTTTAGACAAAACATGGATATCTTTAGCATACGAACTCGGATTTTGAATCTGAAAAATGTGTGACAAAGTTGACACTAAGAGCTACACAATGAACTGATAATATACCAAAATTTTTATCTTCTGATCTTGATTTTTTTCTTTTATTATCCCAAGAGCGGGAAATCTAAGTGAACAATTATTTTGATCAACAACCCCCCCTAAGTATTACTTTAAATCTCAACATCATCCCCTTTGGCCATGTTTCTTGAAGCACTCTAAACACACCAGAATTTAAAGGAAATTAAAAGTGCTCAAGAAATCAAACTTTGTTTTCCTCTCCAAATATCCACCAAGATTGATCTTTTATGCATAAAAATGCTTGAAACAAATGTTGGGATTGAAAACATAGACAGAAGCACAAACATTAAAAATTAAAGGCAGGAACACATGCTCCAATTCACATATCCTGAAGAAAGTTATAGAGTTGTGCTTGAGCAGAGTGGAAATGGTGTGAATGTGAATGATGAATTGTGTGATGAGTTTTATTACAATTATTGGAAAAAAAATACAGTAGAACCAAATTCCTAAAAATTCAAAATGGTCCATATTAAAACATATAGCTATAAACATTTTTTGGAATATTCCATTCAAATAATGTTCTATGTGAATTGTTCTTTGGGTCCAACTTTCATCCATGTTAGTAGATTATGCTCCAAGCCTTTACTTCCCATGATTGTTTGGTTTTATGGAACCATACTATTTCATTCTAGAAGTTGTGGTTGTTTTCCAAAACAAACATTGCTATGGGGACTTGGATTTAGTGATTTCATTAGAAAATCCTTCTAGCGATCTCAGAGCAGTCCAGTAATAGTCGGAAACTGGCCTGATTGGAGAAACACAATGAATACCTAATTGTGTGCCTTCACCTCTTGCTTCCTTTACAGGTTCTTAACCTCTCTCTCTCCAGGTTGGAGATTATAAACGTTATGGCCTCAAAGTTCACCTTCACCCCCACATACTTTGGGAGGCAGAGGGCTTGGAGTGATCAACTAGCTCTTAGTGGACTTTATCCATACCTTTGGGATATCATCTTCCCCCTTTCTCCCTTTTATGAATGATTTTTTCAGTTGTCACTATCTCGAGAGTACCTCCATCCAGAATTGCTTTAAGATGCATCATGCCCCCCCATCCCCATATATATTTGGAGCAATGGGCACAATCATTGTGGAAGGAACTTGGGTGTCCATCTCATGTGCCAAAAATATACACCAAGATTGATATGCTAGGATTAAAAAACCTTGAAAGAATGTTGGGATTACAAACATAGGAAAAAAAAAAACATTAAAAATTAAGCGAGAGACCACATTCTCCTGCTGGCATATTTTGAAGGTAGTTGTAAAGTTGTACCTGTGTAGAATGCACACTATGTAATAGTGAGAGACAAGTGTGTTACAAGTTGTTTTATCTCAATTTCTGGAAAAAAAAAAAAAACAGAATTGAAAAGTTTAATGCTAAAAAAGGAAATAAGAGATAACAAATATTGCTTCTTTGAATCTTTGCAATACCTTCTCCATTTAGTTCAAAGGAAAAAAGATGTATTCGTCAAAGAAATTGCAATTATTGGCAAATCATAGTTCAAATGTCAAATAAAGACATTAAAATGCTACCTAGAAGAACCTTGAAGCACACAAGTGGCCCTTACTAGAAGATACGAATAAGTGTGGATTCTACAACAATGCTTATTGGGCAAGATGAATATAATGAATTGAAGATAGAGGACCAAATTGATCAATTGGAGACAAACCTCCTATGAGATCTCTTGTGGGTAATCACAGTACCAAATATCAGACTTTAAAGCCAAGATGGTGGCATATTTATTCACATTATTCTTGGGGAAGTAATGTTGGAGAATAATACCTATTTTGCAAAACAAATCACCACTGGAAAAATATCATGAGTGTTTTAGTCTTCAATTACCTCCATGTTGTTCATTTTCCAATAAAGAATTGCTTCAATCCAAAGTGGTCAAGGCCACTTATTCTGCTTGAATAGATATCAAATACAATGATCATTTGTCATGTTTGCGTAGACTATGATTTTCTCAATATAATTGCATGAAATCCTTACAAGATTGCAACAAACCCAGAGCACTGTGTAGTTGTGAGGATGGGTATATGAAAAATTTAAGACAAGCAAAAAATTACTTATTTCCCAGTAAAGTCCTATTGATCTAATCAAACACATTGCAATCAAGTTCCCAAGAAATTGAAAATTATCCATGTTGGAACAAAAAATTCAAATAATTTTTTGGCTTTAGTTCCTCTCATTTTTTTTAAATAGAAGCATGAGGGAGTTATTTATCTTATATCAAACTTGCCTCTAGCTTCCAGAATCTGACAATGAAGAAAGTCAGGGTTTTGATTGATCATGAACTCTAAACAATTTTTCAATGATTTTGGTTGATTCAAAATTAATCTAAACCCCTAGGGGGATCATTACACTGTTATAATATGAATGAATGTGCTTGTTTTACCATTGAAAATATTGCTATTGTCACCCAACCATAGGTCGAGTCCACCCTCTGAGAACCTTAACCTTGACAGAGAATCACTTCGGAAGCAAACCCTAGGCTAGATAGCCAAACAAAGGGTAGCGCACCTTTCCCCAAGGATAGCACACCAACAAGAGTTGATCAGATAGTCCAAACCCTAACCAAGAGATAGTCCAAGCCAAACGTGATCTGCTAGTTGCAATAGCTACAATGGCAGCTCTCCTCCAAACCTGTGCACAAAACTGGGCACTGCAATGTGCACAAGTGTTGCTCTACAATTCTGAGACTGCCTGCCAAAATGAAGATTGGCCTCATGTATTTATAGTAAATCTAGCTAACTTCCTGGGCCGACTTCTCATTCTGGGTATCTTTCTGTTCAGTATATATTATTTCTTCTGGCTGACTTCTCTTGGAAGCTAATAACCTAATACAAGTTATCCTTTTGAGCCGACATGTCTTCTAGGGTTATTAGCCAACTCATTAGGGTTTCTTCTTGCTTCCCAAAATATTCTATTCTCGTCAGGTTTACACGTGGAGGTAAATACCTCCCACAACTACCACAATATCAAAACTCCCTCCTAGCTAGGGATGTATTACAGGTAATGGTCTTGAGCACAAACATACCATTCACCTGGTAGCATCAACATAGTTGTATAGACTATCTCATGACTAGATCATGAGCACCATCATCATCATCAGTGTCATCAACTGCATCATCTCTCGAAACCATACTCTATTTGATTAATTAGACATGATGCTCACTCCAGAGAGTGACACAAGAGACATTCTTCTAATCTAGAAGAGTAAATGTTATGAACCATTTTCTGTCTTGGAAATCTCTGTTCATTGATCATTCATCTGGCTGATAATTATTTTCAACACAGTTGATAGTCTTCAAGGCAATCGGAACAATATCATTCAATAGAACATAACTGTGTCTATCCATAGTAGTACACAACTACAATCCAGTGGTACACTACCACACCAAGTACCACACAGATACTTGATCAAATAGTGGAACACATCCACCACAGTAGTATACATCTACAGTCTAGAAACATACGGTCTTCATAACAATCATTTGATATCAACCTGCATAGAAACAATGTTATGATATAAAATGAATCATCTGGGCCATTGTCCCACTCACATCTATGATATCTTGGAAGATCATCTGTCCTCAGAAGGTCAAACATCAATGATGAGCTATCTATATTATTCTTCTCAAGCAAGGAAGAATAACTATCCTGATTTCTGAGCTTGGACCATTCCCCACCCTGGGCCATTTCTCTGACACTAGACAAAGTGTAACCTGGAGAGAATGAGTCTTCCCTAGGGAATGTTTGTCCCTGATTGTTGAACCTGGACCATTCCCCACCCTGGGCCATTCCTCCGGCACTAAAAAAAGTGTAGTCTGGAGAGAATGAATCCACCCTAAGGAATGATTGTCCGAACCATTTCCAAAGGAAATGATTGTCCTGTACCAACCTCCAAAAAGGACCATTCCCCATGTCAACCATAATGGGAAATTGTTGTCCGACGAGGCGGGCCAGTCTTCTTGAGTAACCCTCAAGAAGAGAGACTTCCCTAGACCACTTCCCATGTTAACCACAATGGGAAGTCGCTATCTATGGTACATCAACAATCTGGACCATTTTCTGAACTGGAAAATGTCTGTCCATCAGAAATCTCAATCCACTTTCTGAACTGGAAAGAATCTGCTCATCCTGGACCATTTTTCGAACTGAAAAATGATTTTACATCAATCAATAATACATCAGTGCTCCCTTCCAAACTGGGAGTCATCTCTTCCTTTTTCAATAAGGAAGTCGTATCCATGATCTCCAGCTTGAGTACGCAAACTCTTTCATCTTTGACAGAAGATTTACCAAAATGTCTGCTTATCTACTCATGTGTGGAGATATGTATTGGAGAACCACTTTCTCCTTTCTGGACTTCATCATGGATAATGTAATGCTTGATTTCAAATGTACTTCGGTCTGGAACATTGGTTTTCTCTGAAGGCTTCATGTAGCTCTGATCAATAAAGTATATCATTATTGGAAAACTGGAACATATCCATGTGTCACTTCTTTTGTCATCATGAGATCTGATCTTTTGAGTAATCATCTTGATACAATATCTCTGTTATAGAAAATATTCACCACACTTCTGTTGTGCACTGGAGGTTCTCCACCAAGTTATCTTCTTCCATCTGCATACAAGGGTCTCTTTCTGGTATGCTTCAAAGTCTTGAGGTTTCTCTTCATACGCTCTTTGTTCAATTGCTCTAGAGAACAGTCTTTGCATTTATCTGAAGTAGAACTCCAACCCATGGATATTGCGGATGATATAAAGACTCATGTAGAGGTATATCTGGTTTATTGGAACAAGTAATCATCATAGCCTTCTCCCTCTATGTGGGAGAACCTCTAGTTATGGATCTTGCAATGCTTGCATATATACATTGTTCTTCATCACAACTTTCAGTTCCTCTGTTTAATTGCTTTTATTGAGTTCATATTAGGTTGGTAATCTTGTGATTCTTAATACAGTGACCGGTTGTTCTAGTTTCTCTTTATTTCTTGGAATCTTCATGTTCTTCCTGATGTTTTTATTTATCTCTTGGGTCCATGGAGTTTCTTATAGATTCCATGCCCTAAAGATTCCACTTCCTCCTTTCATGATAGAATCATGGATGTGGATGGAAAACCATGAATACTTTAAGGCTTCTCTTCGAAGAATACTTCTTCTAAGGTTGAACTGAACACGTACTGTCTTTCATGGTTGCTACCATGGATATATACTTCATCATCTTCAATGGATTATAGGATTAGCTCCCTCATAATCCTTGCTTCATGTATGAGTGCATATAATCGGCTCCCTCCATCTAACAGAGTCCATGCTTCCATCTTATTGTCTTCTACAAAACTTCATAAGTCTTTCTCTAATGTCCTCTTGATGGTTGACTTCTTTTTGTCTTTGCTTCTTCTAAGTCTCTTCATGATTGATTCTGATTTCGACTTTCCTTGTATAATGATAGCAGTCCTTATATTGTTGTTCTTCCATAGGTATAGTTCTTCTTGGAACACATTATCTTTCGAGAGATAGATATCCAAGATATGTACAGAGACGATGCAAACAAGATATGTACAAGAACTAAGAAGAGTATTGTTACCTTCAGAAGAAGAAGTCTATTTCATCCTGCTTAGTCTTCTTTGTAGGTTCCTTTTCTTCAGAAACTGATGCTTCATGTCTCTTCTTCCTTTTATTTAGTTTGGGACAATGATTCTTGTAGTGACCATACTTTCGACAGTTGAAGCATTGTATTTATGAAATATCTTTCTCTTGATTTGGCTTCCTCCTTCAACCAATCTTCCTTTTGTTCCTGAAATTCTTGAATCTTGTTGTGAAGGCATGATCATCGTATTTCTTTTGGGGTTTCTCTTTTTCACTGATCCTAGATTCTTCTTGAGCACAACAAGTCCAAAGTTCTTCAAATGTAGGATACTCCTTCCTTGTTTTCATGTTTGTGACAAATGCATCCCATGTCTTGGGAAGACCATTGAGTACTATGTTTACCAATTCCTTCTCTGAAATGATTTCTACAATAGCTTGTAGTTGATCTCTTAACTGGGAGATCCTCACAAAGTATGATGTTATGCTATCATCATCATTCATCTTCATGTCACAGAGATCATTCTTTAGACTCATTATTTGTCCAATGTTTCAGACTGAGAAGAGGTTTGTTAGGGCATCGTACATCTTTTATAGAGTCCACTATGATACTCATGGCATTGATGTCATCGTCTTTGAACTTCTCCATAACTGCAACGCTCTACGGTTCCTTCTCTTTTCCTTCTTCAAACTCTAGTTCCATGATATTTCCTTTCACAATATCCAACACTTTATTCTTGGCAAGGATGAGGTCAATCCTTGTCTTCCACTCTCTAAAGTTAGAAGCTCGATCTAAATTATTCTCTAACTTCATAGAGTAAGTCATGGCTTCTTTGACTTGGTCAACTGTAGATTTCACCAAAAACTCAAAATTGACGTCTTGGCTTGCTGAGAGGACTAGGAGATGTACTAGGCTAGGGCACACTGATCTATCTAGAAATTAGGTCAATCCCTTCGCTTAAGGTGACTCAACGAGAGAATTAGGGTTTCTGCACTTGCACCTGCTAGTAACCCTAGTGACAGTGCTATTGTGACTGCTCCTGCTAGAAACCCTAGCGACAGTTCTTCAATGAGCTTAATATCCTTACTGCTATGTTTCCTTCCATCGATTAGACTAAATGAAGGAGGTGTGGATCCATAACTTGTTAGAATATGAATGAATGTGCTCATTTTACCATTGAAAATATCGTTATTGTGACCCAACCATAGGCCGAAGCCAGCCTCCGAGCACCTTAACCTTGACAGAGAATCACTCCAGAAGCAAACCCTAGGCTAGATAGCCAAACAAAGGGTAGCGCACCTTTCCCCAAGGATAGCGCACCAACAAGAGCTGATCAGATAGTCCAACTCGAAACCAAGAGATAGTCCAATCCAAACGTGATCTTCTAGCTACAGTAGCTACAATGGCAGCTCTCCTCCAAACCTGCGCACAAAAATGGGCACTATAGTGTGCACAAGTGTTGTTCTGCAATTCTGAGACTGCCTGCCAGAATGAAGACTAGCCTCCTATATTTATAGTAAATCTGGCTAATTGCCTAGGCCAACTTCTCATTCTGGGTATCTGTCTGTTCAGTATATATTATTTCTTCTGGCCGACTTCTTCTCTTGGAGGCTAATAACCTAATACAAGTTATCCTCTTGCGCTGACATGTCTTCTAGGGTTATTAGCCAACTCATTAGGGTTTCTTATTTCTTCCCAAAATATTCTATTCTCGTCGGGTTTACACTTAGAGGTAAATACCTCCCACAGCTACCACAATATCAACATACACCACGTATGGAATTTGGATCACACTGGAACACTGATCATCCTAAAATTTCTACCAGATTTTTATTAGATTTTAGCCAAATAGAGAGTCCTTTTGTTATGGAATTAGCTTACTCGCAGCAAGAGGAATAAATATATGATATTGGTATGTGAAGTAGGTTATGGTTCAAGTAGTAAATTGAATGTGATTTCATTGTGGAGACACAGATTCAGTCCCATCGAGGACATGCATCCAAAAATGCATACAATTGGTGTTATTTTTTGTTATCTCATTGTTAACTACACCTAGGCAATTTGTCATATTTTAAAGGTAGTTATAAAGTTGTACATGTGCATAATGAACACATTGGAATAGTGACATATAAGTGTGTTACAGGTTGTTTTATCACAATTACTGGAAAAATACACATTGCAATCAACTTCCTCAAGAAATTAATAGAAAAATACACATTGCAATCAATATCATTTAAAAATTAAAATTATCCATGTTAGAACAAAATGTTAAAACATTTTTGGGGGATTTTATGTCTAAATAGCATTCTTTCCTTTTAGAATTTTTAAATAGAAATTTACCCATGATGTAACTCCTCAATAGGACATGCACCTCTCTATGTTCTGAGAAGGATAAAACTAGGAGGGAGCCTTCAAAAATAAATGATATACATATGAAGTTAATCATAATTTAGGTCTTGAAGTCCCAACCCCTTGTTTTCATAGAAGAAGAGATTTTGTCATCTAGAGAAGTTAACCTCAAGCAGAGTTTTGTTTTAAAAATTTCTTATGATGGTTCTCCTTCACATACACACACACATAATGGTTTTTTATCCAAGAAAAATAAGAAAAGGGAAACAGACAAGGCTTCTACCAAAATTAGTCCATATTCAATATATATTTTAAGTTTAGAACAGAAGCATGTGTTTTGGCCTTAAAGATACATCCTTTAATGCCCTATACTCCTAAAATGATGGACTATTGCATATTTTACTTCAAAATTAAAGGCATATAAAGTTTTTTTATAAGGGTTGTTAAAAAATTAAAGAAATGAATAACTTAAAACATGAATTACTCGCAAGTTCAAGAAAATGGACGCAAATAAAGAAAGAGAAATATGTAGTTTCCATCCACAAACTCCAACTGGAACCCATCCAACTGCTTGATCTAGTATATTAAGTCTGCTAATTTATTAATGCATCCTAAAATACTCATCATTTATCGCACTTTTTGAAAGAAATAAAATAAAATAAAGTGAGTAATAGTTGAAATAAAGGTCAGATAACATATCTTTCCTTTGGTAACTTGAGGTCCCTACATACCATGATATTTTCCAAAATCTCCAATAAATGTATTTATTTTGAAAATGCTTTATATAGTGATTTTCATCTTTCCCCAAACTCTTCTAGACAATAGTAATTCCTACTAAACCTTCCCAACATCAATGTTCTCTTATGCTTCTAATATTCATTCATTTTACAATTAATTTGCAATATATAAAAAAGAAGCAATCTTCCTTATAGAGGATTTTAATAAAGTATCTAGCTTGCAAGATGACAACTGTCTTCATCAACTTCCATATTATATGTAGCTATTGTAAGAAATTTCTTTAGGGTTGGTTTGCATAACTACTAACTTGTTATTATGGAAGGACTCACTTAATATATGCTACTCGTCTGAATTGAGAGGAAACATGAGAGATCTTCCTCTTTTCTATTACATAAGTTGGAAATATGCCACAGTGTTTGCATTGAGATTGATTTGTTCTATATATTCTACTTTGGATATTACAAAATAGTGTATCATTGGCATCACTTGAAACAAGTCAAATTTATAAAATTTATACCGGAAGAATACAACAATGAAAAACAAACAAGGATAGAAGACATTTTCAACCATTTCATTACCACCACTTCTTTGAAGATGGAGGTTGCAGAAGTTCAAGCATTGTTTCCCTAACCTTCCAATTCAAAGGAATGTTTTCAAGTAGCCCTATAGCCATAGTATGTAAATTAGTCTTCTGTTGATTCCTTTGATATGCCCAAAGCCTTGTGAAACTCCCTCCCACAACTAACTATAATTGAAAATATTTTGGCATTAAAAATCACTTTTATAGAAGATGAAAAAAAATTAGAATTCATACTAGATTACTTGTTATATATTGATGATATCCATAGAGTATATGCAAGATACCAGATATATAAAATATGCAGAACTGAAATAAAATGCTAGAAATGGCAGAATAACAGTAAAATATCCAGCATAATCTTCACAATACACAAAAAAGATATAACAATAGCAATAGAAATAGCACTTTGATTCAGAAAGCAATGTTCACAGGCCTATTCGAGGGGGAAACCTCATAATCGAGCAGCGCTCTATTACAATAATCTCCAAGCTAGGGTTCTCATACCCTCGACCCTTATTTATACTAAATATGTCTATTAAGAGAAGCATCTAGAGGAAAATTCTTCTAGAAGCGGAAGCTTCTATTAGGTCTTSTTACATCTGCCTTATTCTATTTTATTGAAAGGCCTTATTAATATTGACCTTTATTACATCCAAATACATTGATCTACCTATGTGCGGGTTAGGACCTTAACATGTCCACCCCCTTAAAAACAACCTTTTCCTCAAGGCTTGAGATGTGGAAACTGCTGCAGAATGGTAGCTGGTTCCCAAGTGGCATCTGCTGGAGTCATATCTTTCCACTGTACTAGAACTTCCTTGATGGTTTTCTGATGCAGGTGATGCTCACACTGGTCCAAAACTGCTTCTGGCTGTAGCCAAATGGATCCTTCTTCAACTAACTCTGGAAGGTTGGTTTGAATTTGGCACCTGGTTCCAATCACCTTCTTCAAGCATGAAACATGAAAAACAGGATGTAGCTTTGACTGACTGGGTAGAGCTAACTGATATGCGACTTGTCCCACATGCTTGAGAATTGTGTAAGGGCCATAAAATTTGGGTGCCAGCTTCTGACAATGCTCGGCCTTGAGGGAAGTTTTCTTATATGGTTGCAGTCTCAGAAACACCTGATCCCCTTCTGAAAATTGACGTTCAGAGTGACCTTGATTTGCTTGCTGCTTCATTCTATTATGTGCCATGACCAAGTTCTCTTTAAGGGTACGAAGGATATCCTCTCGGACTGTAAGTGTTTGGTCAACCGCTTGGACCTTCGAGGTACCCGGTAAGTATGAGAGAACTGAAGGTGGCTTTTGTCCATATACCACTTCAAAAGGAGTCATGCGAGTGGTTGTATGGTATGTAGTGTTGTACCACCATTCAGTGAGGGGTAACCATTGAGCTCACTGGTGTTGTTTTTTTAGAGGCAAAGCACCTCAGATATGTTTCCAAACACTTGTTGACAACTTTTGTTTGACCATCTGTTTGGGGATGATAAGATGAGCTGAGATGCAATTGTGTGCCTTGTAGCTTAAACAACTCTTGCCAAAAATTGCTTGTGAAACTTGGGTCTCGATCGGAAACAATAGAGTGCAGCATGCCATGAAGCTTGAAGACCTGGTCCATGAAAATTTGAGACACCGTGGATGCAGTAAATGGGTGGGGAAGAGCGCAAAAATGAGCATACTTGGAAAGGCGATCCACCACCACCATTATGACTGATTTATTCCCCGATTTGGGTAAGCCTATAATAAAGTCCATAGAGATATCCTTCCAAATAGCAGGGGGAATCGGAAGCGGTTGGAGGGTGCCTGGAGATTTTATTGTTTCTCCCTTGTTACATTGACACACCTCACATTCAGCGACAATATTACGGATGTCCTGTTTCATACCATCCCAGAAAAAAGAACGTTTGACTCAGTCATATGTTTTGGTGAACCCTGAGTGCCCCACTGTGGGTGTAGCATGAAGCTCAGAAAGCACCGTGGATTTGAGCTTGGATTGTTTACTTAAATACAAGTAGCCTTTGTATCGAAGCTCATCCTGAAGCCAAGAGTACCCTAGGGGAGCCGAAGCCTTGTTCTGCAGTTGTTGGATCAGATGCGAACTTTTGGGATCTTGAAGCCATTCCTGGCGCACAGCTTGGAGCCAATCGAGTACAATGAAGGAAAGAGAAAAAATGGATCCATCGTCTTCATATTTCCGGGACAGTGCATCTGCCACGACATTGTCTTTTCCCTTCTTGTAAATGATCTCATAATCATATCCAAAGAGCTTAGTCACCCATTTTT